>MU224236.1:319262-423952 GCA_018584345.1 Thuja plicata
ATTGTTAGTAATAACTGAGAGGGGGGGGGGGGTGAATTAGTGGCCTCAAAACTTCATCCTTTTAAACTTCAATCCACCATTTAATACACCTCAGATTATTAAGTCCCTACAAGATGTATGCCTTTGAAATACTTGAAATAAATAACTGTCTGTCGATTTACCTTGTCTGTCCTTCTCCTTAATAACCGATAAGCAGTAAAACTTATTTACCGATACTTAGTAAATATGTAGAGTATACCAGTCAATCCATAAATGCATATGTGAAATGTAAAACAATGAAGTAATAAACCATACACACATAACACAAGGATTTTAACGTGGAAACCCTGTTAAGGGAAAAAACCACTGGGACTGGTACCCCAAATTTTCACTCTTCTGAAGTGAGCCCTATTAGGAGCCAACACTGTTAAAGGTTACAAACACACTATTAAGTGTGACCTTGTTAGAGGATTTTTATACATAGATTGTCACTAAGTATCTGACATCTACGCTACCATCCTTGAATCAGTCTCATGACTGTCAGTATGCTTTATGCTAATCTTACTACCATCCTTGAATCAACCTCCTTCTTAGACCATCAATAGGCTTTAGGTAAGACCAATGCTACTTTCATGAGTCAACCTTTTGGTAATCTATTAGGATATACCTCAATTACAAAAGACTATTAAGTCCTACTCTGTTAAGAGACTTAATGCTCCAATGATTAAACTCAAACATAATGACCTATTTCTAATGCAACTTTGAATTGCAGATATTCAGATCTATTTATGTATAATATCTTTCTGATCAATGTATCAATTCAATTCCTTTGTACTTAACTCTTTCTGCTCTGTGATGTTGTGCTTCATTGTGTGTCGGTGTTTGCAAAATTATTTAGCTCTTCCCTTAGCTTGATTGATCAGGACTACATGAAGTTTAACCTTCATCAATTTCTCTTCAACATTTTATTTCAATTCACTCCCCCATGTATTTGATTGCTTCGGGAAATGAATTATGCTTGTCTCTTATATAGAAATGATATTCCTTAATTCTTGGTTCTTGATTCTTGATTCTTGGCATGAAAAATAATCCAGCCAAATTGATTTACGGTTTTAACTCCTGATTTATCTCATAGTTATCTTCTTGCCAACTGTACAAATTATCTTTAAATCACTTACTTAACTGTGGTTGAATAAAACAAATAAAAAAACTAGTTAAGTCTATCCTTAAGCTCTGCCAGCTAGATATTTTTTCATTTTCTGATCTCTCTGTTCTGTCGGTCAATTCTGCAGTTCATCACCGGTGACAACTGCCAGTTCCGTTGGTGTAACTTTAGTTAGCTTTGGGATCTCCACCCGTCAGGCATCATTGGATATTGCTTGTTGGGAAACACTATTTTTAGCTCATGGGGCATCCTGTGATTTTTCTTTGTCAAGAAACACTATCTTCTGCTTGTCGGGTATCACTGTGACTTTATCTCTATCTTTACTGATGGTGTGCACTCCGCCGGTGTAGTCTGTCACTTGGTGAATATTTGACTTTTATGCATTGCTGAAGGCATAACCTCTGTTCCATTGATTCTTTGAATTCTTTAGCATTATGTATATGACCATACAGATGATATCAAGTTAACATCAATGACAATACAAACCATTAACTGATTTAATGTCTTGCATCATCTTCAAATTAACATTATCAAACATTCAATCAGTTACATGCCATCACTTTTGCTCCTATAATGCTGAAGAAGGCCCCCGCCATTCCAGTCAAAGAAAATCGACCTTCTAGGGAGGTTGATCCTATCATATTAAAGACACACCAAAGAGTACACACAACTGTACCCTTCAACATAGTGGATAATATGAAGAGAAAAAATATCACTATGTCTATGTGGGACTCTTTGGCTATTCCGGGACAACCTGAAATATTGAAGAAAGCAATGACTGAAGAGGTAATTTCTTAGCCGCCTACAATAAAAGAGGTTGTTAAGCCAGTATTGGTTAAAATTGATCATAAGGAGGAGGTTCCAAGCGGCAACTCCAGAGATAATACCATACAAGGTAGGAACTCAAAGCCACCCCCTTTTTATGTATCTTTAATTATTGGAAAATATTTGATACATAATTGCATGGTAGATAGTGGGGCTACTAGCACTGTCATGCCTAAGAAGGTGGCTAACCAAGTGGGTTTGAAATATGAGCCTTTCCAAAAGAAATTTACCTATCTTGATGGTTCTTCAGTGAACACGATAGGTGTAGCTAAGGACACCAGCCTAGTCCTCCATGCAAGCCCCAATTTCTTTATCCTGCTTGACATATACATAATAAACCTTCCTGCCCTATTTTCCATATTCTTGGTGAGGGAATTTACAACCAAGATAGGAGGGTATCTTTCCTCTGATTGGTCACACATGCTTTTTCACACAAGGTATGAGACTAAGGTCACTATCAAGTCTGAATCATTGGCAACACACCATGTAGAACCTTACATGTCCAATGCAATCAATGCAAGTTGTCTTGCACTTGATGATGATGACTTCCTAATCATTAGGGAAAAAACCACCAAGCTAGATGGTATCCTAGATATCTATCTAGATGAATTAGAATCTCAGAGACCCTCTGAGGCCTAGGCCAATGTTATTTGGGATGTTGGCTTGGGGACTTATTTGATTCAAGAAGAAAGTTGCATAGAGAGAAATCTCTCCAAGGAAAAAAAAGGATTAGAAGATCAATGCAGCCAAGTTTGGGAGCTATACTTCAATGGTGCTAGAAGCATACATGGTGCTAGTGGTGGTGCAATTCTAGTTTCTCCAAAAGGGGAGAAGTATTATGCGGCCTTTATGTTCAGTTTCTCCTGCACTAGTAACACTGTTGAATATGAGAGCCTAGTGAATGGGTTGGAATGGGCTAAAAAGAGAGGGATCATAGCCCTAAAAGTATATGGTGATAGTGAGTTGGTTGTCAGCCAAGTAAGAGGGATAAGTGAAACTAAAAGTGATATAATGAGAGCATATAAGCATCGAGTTTGGGATGCAATTGAAGATCTCCATGCTTTCAATATTGTCGCAATCCCTAGGAAATTAAATCATAATGCAGATAGATTAGTTGTTGTTGGATCTCAATATGATATTCCTAAAAGTGTTTCAAAAGAAAGGGATCAACAACATATCAAAGTGATTTTTAGACCTTCTATTCTTGATAACAATGTCAATTGGCAAGTGTTTGACAGTGACGAGCAAATTCTGCAGTTCTTATTTGAAGAGGACATTTTCTCAGAACATAACCAAGATAGATTATTGTAGAACTATGGCGATCAAGTGATACAACTAAGATCCAATAAGATTCCTAAGGGGCTTGTCACCCTGGAATCTGTCTTCAACAGAGATGACCAAACATAGAAGAGCAAAGTTGGCCTGGTAGTCCAGCAAGAACATTGTACTGAATTAGAGTTAGAACCAGGTAAAAGTTTAAAATTTGGGAAGGTAAATACTAATTCAGAAGAACAAGCTTACACCCGATTATTTCAAGAATTTAGTGATGTCTTTGCAGAAATATGAGGACCTCAAGGGGTTTAATATTTCCCTTGCTCAACATACCATTGAATTGGAACCTAATGCCAAATCGGTCAGGTAGAAGCAAAGGCCTGTAAATCCCAAGTTAGAACCACTCATGCATAAAGAAGTCCTCATATTAATAGAGAGCGGTATCATCTACCCCATCAAGCACACTAGTTGGGTTTCCAACCTCATTCCTGTTAGGAAGAATGGTGAGTTAAGGCTATGTGTTGACTTCAGAGACCTTAATAGGGCATCCCTAAAAGATCATCATCCATTACCCTCTTTGGAGCAGATTCTACAATGTGTCTCTGGATCTGAGAGATTTTCATTATTGGATGGCTATTCAGGATACAATTAGATCCTGGTTCATGAAGAAGATCAATATAAGATTGCATTTACAACCAAGTGGGGGACCATGGCTTATCAAAAGATGCCCTTTGGTTTGTCTAATGCAGGTGCTACTTTTAAAAAGCAATGGATATGGCCTTTAAAAGCCTCATGTACAAATTTATATTGGTCTATTTAGATGACATAACTATTTATTCTAAACATGCAACATACCATAACAAACATCTGAGGAAAATATTTGAAAGGTGTAGAGAATTTGGGATATCTCTTAATCCCAAGAAATATGTGTTTGCAGTCCATGAAGGAAAACTATTGGGATATATAGTATCCAAAAACAGAATTATAGTAAACCCCAAAAGGATTGTAGCTATTCTAGAGCTACTCTTACCACATCACAAGAAAAGTCTTCAATCTTTCATAGGAAGGATTAACTTTCTCAGGCATTTCTTTCCTAATATTGTAGATCTACTAAAGCCTTTAACATCAATTTTGAAGAAGAATAAATCTTTCTATTGGAGAAAAGAAGGGAAAGCTAGTTTCCAAACCATTAAAGAGTCTCTGATAGAAGCCTCTACCCAGTTAAACCCAAATTTTAGTAAGGATTTTATCATTTACGCTTATGGAGGATTAGATGCTATTTCTGCAGTTTTTACCCAAGAAAATTTTGAAGGGTTGGAACAACCTATTGCTTTCTTTAGCAAAGGTTTAGAAGAATATGAACATAGATATTATTTTGTGGAGAAACATGTACTTGCTATAGTAAAGAGCCTTAAGAATTTTAGATATCTGTTAACCCGCAGCAAGGTACAATTGAAAGTTACTCATCCTAGTGTCAAGGAATTCTTTCTTTCTAGGGACTTGAATAAAAAAGGGCTGGTTGGATTACTAAGGTCATGGAATATAACATTAATATCCAAGTCACCAAGCTAGTAAGAGGAAGAGGTCTTTGCGAGCATTTGACAGAGGATGAAAGTTCAAAGGAATCAAAGAAAATGGATGCATCCCTAATCATGCATTCAATAGGAGATCATGCCAGGGCAACAGGTTGGTTGCCTAACATGATCCATTATTTAAAAATAGGGGAATGCCCTATAGATCTAGATTTAGCAAAAAGGAGGTACTATAGGTTACAATCTGTTCCTTTTGTGCTGATAGATGACATTCTTTTTAGAAAGGATCACAATAGTGTCCTTTTAAGATGCATAGGTTCAGAAAAGATAGCAGATGTCCTATTTGAATTTCATGAGAGACCTTCTGGAGGTCACTTCTCTCCTAAGACTACTGATTTTAAGATCATGAGGGCTGGATACTATTGGCCATCTGTCTTCAAGGATAGCCATGATCATGTAAGGAAATGCATCAAATGTACCATGTTTGCAGGAAAAGAAAAACTTGCAGCTTTGCCCTTTCATCCCATCATAATAGAGAAACCTTTCATGAGATGGAGCATATATTTCATTGGCATTATCAATCCTCCATCGAGTGTAGGCCATAAATGGATAATTACTGCAACAGATTATTTCACTAGATGGACAGAGGTGGTGGCATTGAAGGAAGCAAATGAGAATGTTGTCCTAAGCTTTTATGATGATATAATTCATAGATTTGGTGTCCCTGACTCCATTATTTTAGATAATGCATTAGCATTTACAGGCCTAAGAGTGACTAAATGGGAAGTCAAACATGGTGTTTATTTGAACACAAGTTTTAACTACTACCCTCAGGGTAATGATTTGGCAGAATCAACGAACAAGAACTTGATTAGGATAATCAAGAAAACCCTACAAGACAACCAAAGAGATTGGCACACCAAACTGAAATCTGCATTGTGGTTAGAAAAAATTACCCCATAGAAGATCATTGGGAATTATCCCTACATGCTAGTGTATGGAAGAGAGGCTAAATTGTCTATTTTAATTGAATTGCCAGCCCTGGACTTGGCTACTCAGTATGTCTTGTTTGAAGAAGGAGATCCTTTGCAGATTAGGTATGCCCAGATTATGGAATTAGAAGAACACAGAGATAAGTCCATGAAGGATATGGAATTCCATCATATGTAGACAAAGAAAAGCTTTGACAGGAGAGCCAGGACTAGGAATTTCAAGATTGGGGATATAGTCCTCAAATGGGATGAATTCAAATCAAAGCCTATCAGACATACTAAATTTGATTCTTTCTGGGGAGTTCCATTCATCATCACAGAATGCAAGGAACATAATTCTTTTTAGCTATCAACTCTTGGAGGCGCTCCCTTTCCCATTTCTGTAAATGGATTCCATTTGAAACCTTGTTACGAGGTTTGTCCTTCCTTGTAAATATTGTAGATAATGTCCCTGCTCTCTGTTCCTGGTTTCTAGATTAATTTCCTATTTTCCTTAAAGTGCTCGCACATAGTTAGTTGTTTCCCCTTCAAGTTTCAATCTTCTTCCAAGTTTCTATTTTTGATCAAGTGATGACTCTATGCCCAATGGATATCAAAGGCCATTGGTTCTCAATGTCTAGCAGGAAGACATCCCACAGAAATTGCCAAGAATGTTACCCAAATTTTCCCCATTATGAAGGTTTTGGCTACAGGTGGAGTAAAATGAGGCTCCCACGAGGGTTGAGACCAGCCTATGAGGTAGACCTTAAATTTTTGTTCTTTGTTGTGTTCTCTGCAATCTCTTCAGTCCCTGTTTTTCTCCTTCCCATGCAAAATAATCTAAGTGTTGAAGAACCTATGTACTTGATAAACCCTAGTTACCCAAGACTTGTTCTATTTTCTTATTACCTTTTGGGTGACTTAAGTTCTTCAAATTCCCATCTACGCATTTATACTTTGCATTAAGTCTCTAAGTCACGCGATAAAAATAGAATATTCCAAATCATTTGGTGACTCAAAAACTCTTGCTAGTCTCATGGTCTCGTGAAAGAAAAGCATATTCCATTTTGATCAGGAGACTCAGTGACGATCATCAAATCAAAGGTCGATTGGAGGGGAGTCAGGTAATCTCTTAATATAACCTGGAGTTGGCAAAGGATCTGGAGATCACGCGACTTAGTGTTATTCCTACATCCAGGTGTGACTTAAGTTCAGAGATGAGTTAAGTTGTGGCCTTTCAGTCGGGTGGTCTCGTAATCAAGGGGAATATTCTATCAAGGTCCAGAGACTTGGCGATCACCGTCCGATTTAAAGGAGGTCTAATTCTTGTTGCATGATCTTGTGATAAAGTTAGGGTTAGTGGAAAGGTTGGGAGACTTAGCGGCAAAGAGAAGGGATTAACCTGAGGTTATGAGACATTGCTTGGGTAAATAAGATGATCCAGTGGCTACATTTTAAAGTATAAATAGATTAGAATCTCAGCCATCAAAATAGATATCTTTGCCACCTATGACCATTAGGATTTAAATATTCAAAGGAAATTCAAATATCTGATCTTAGAAGTTATGATATAAATGACTTGCAAAGTAGATGGATCGGCCGACTTCGCAGAAATACAGTTATGGTGGTAGGAAAGATTTTACAGATATATCTGTTTGATCAAAGATATTTTTATGATGCATTTATGAACAAAACTGATAGTGTTAGGGTTTCTAAATATTCTATTACAATCAATTGTAACCCTAACAAGATCAAATTGACTCCAAGTCTGTGTGCTAGGGAGTATATATATCAGTTTTGAGAGCTTTTAGAGCTCAGAGTTTTCCTTACTTATAAATTATCCATGGCATTCTTTCTGCCCTCTAATTTCCATAGTTTGTAATCTTTCATTGATATTCAGATATTGCAAAGGCTTTTTGTGACATATTTTCTGTCCCTGGGCTTTCTTGTCTGAATTTCTCTTACAAAATTAGAATATATTGAATGATTTTTAGAGAAAAATTGGAATCCCTGAGCCCTCTTTATTTTTGCAATAGTGTGTACTACTATGGATGATTTGATTTAGATGAGTTTGTGGATATTCTACAGTCCCCTGTCATTTTGTCTCATTCCTGTGCTGAATTGTAAAAGTGGATTTTTGTTTGCAAGTCATAGTCTGTGTCTACTTATAGTGAATATGCTATTTTTTGTGAAATTACTTGTTTCCCTGAATAGCCTCTGTTTGTCTCGGGCCTCTCTATGAAATATTTATGCAAGCCTATCTAGGAAGTTGTGTTCTATTTGTTCCAAGGTTTCATGCTCATATTAGTCAATGTATTATGATTCAGGTCACCTTCGGTGTATCACCTAGTAGGATAATTTGCTTTCAGTTATTTCCCTTTCATGCATTCCTTCTATCCCTTTTGCCTCAAGAATTTAATTTCATGTTAAGAAGCAAATTTGGGTGACATATCAAGAGGAATCGACCAAGAATTTGGAGGTCTCATCTTGTTAGCAAAAGGTCCCACAACCTTGAGATGATTCCCATGTTACACTAGATTACCAAGACTATGAGAGCTTGGGTAAGGGTGCAAATCTAGGTGTCTAACAGGAAGCTCAATTTCTATTCTTATAATGCTTGTGTAGAGATTTTATTTGTCTCATATCACTATTTCATTATCAAGGATTAGTGAAAAGATTGTGTTTCTATCTTCTTGTTCATTTGGTCTCCTAACCAGGGGAGTTAAATTCATTTGAACTAGCAAGGGTATAAATAGGCTTAATTTCTCTGCATCTATAGCATTTGAATAGTTGATGGTATTGGAGTATATACTATCTTGCAAGGTTATACATAGGATTGAAATTGGATTGACTCTAATGCCCAAGTTGAAATAGACACTTCTCTTATCAATTATTGGATTATAGTCATTTGATTCATTGTTCAAATTATTGTGGTATTCTATCCATCATTCATTTCATTTCAAGCACTATTTCAAATAGCAATTTTATCAAAGAATTCTTACAATATTTTATTTTGAAGCATTCTGAAAGCATTCAATTATTCTATAGTTGTAAAGTTCATTGGATCTACTTCAAGGAAATAATCTTCCATCTTGAAGAGATCATTCAGTTTCACACATTGTTATCTGCTATAAAAAGCCTTAAGCCAAGAAGTCTAGTTAAGGTATAGGTTTACCCACCTTGGTTCTGCAGAGCCTAAAGTGCAGGGGAGGAGGATCATAATTTATCACTCCCATTCATTGGCCAAGATAGTTGAATAATCCCAACATTGAGTAGGCAAGCTCATAGGATTTTCAACCTGCAGTTTTCGGAACCAAAAGATTGGCAACTCTATTGGGGAGTTATTTTCAGAACAATTTTTTTCAGAATCTTTGGTATCAGATCATACCAGTTGAGAGATTTCCCATAATCTTTGTTAAAGTGCACTTTTTTAGAAGCAATAATCCAGAGACTAGTAAACAAAATTTGAGTCAAAAGAGGTGGCGACTCTATTCAAAATTAATTAGTGTCTCTACTGAGGGAGAAGAATCAAAGAGAGATGATAGTTTGTCTCTTTGAAAAGGGAGACCATTTTATTTTTGGTTGTCTCAACCATTTTATAGAAAAACCATATTGTTCTTTGGATCTCAAAAGATTCCAATGTAACCCTAATAAGCTATTCCCAAATATTTCACAATTTGTACCATAATTTCATGGAAAATATGATGAATCACCACTTGAGAATTTGGATGCATTTTACACATTTATAGAATATTATGAGGTTTGTGCAGAAGATCGGGTGATGAAACTATATGTTAGGACATTGAAGGCTAATCCAAGAGAATCTTATGAATGACTACCTACATAGAATATCTCATCGTGGAGGCAGTTTTAGAATGGTTTCTTGATGTGTTTCATGATGCAGGTGAGGAAGAATATAACACGTGCTATGAACATGATGAAAATTAGAATTACATTATGGAAGAAAAACCTTACATGTCTCCATTGGATGCATTTTTCAATTTGGAAATACATGAAGGTGAATCATCTTACAAGGAATTTTTTGTTTACATTAAGGATTATCTTCTATACAAGATAAATGCATCCTTGATCATAACCTTTTCATCGTTCACAAATGGGTATCCATTGTAAACAAATCCCTTACTTTGGGGGCTACAAGTGTGTCATCCTTCCTTAAGAAACCTTTTACCTAGCACTAGGGAATGTGTGAATTATTCCATTCCTATTCTGCATCTCTCTTTTCAAAATCCTTCAAAAGGATCCCTTTATGCTTGTTGCATGATGTCTCTGTGCACTCATCCCTTCCTTGACCTTATAGGATTTTTGACCTCTTTGGCTTGGACTAGATTTTTATTGTGGGATACCTCCTTTGTGTTAAAGGTTCTTTATCCCTGTTTATCTTTTCCTTAAGAAGTCAAAATGGATCTCTTTTTCTATCTTATGGGGGGCATATATGGTCTCCTTATTGCAAATATTATATTTACTTTAAGCATATCAGTTAGAGTAAAGTAACATAATATAATTTTATAGGGATAGATCTCTCTCCTTTATACATTTTTGGTGGATTTCCTTGGATACAATACTTTCCTTAATTATCCTTAGGATTGGTTGAACTATCTTAACACAACTTTCTAGCCCATTTGAGCTCTCCTTTGTATACATTTTTAGGATTGGTTGACTATCATAACACAACTTGCTAGACCATTCAACCTCTCATTTGCATAAATTTTCATGAGTTGAGTAGCATGTTCTAGACCATAAAATCCCTCTTTATCTTCTATTTGATGAGTGGAACTAGCACCACACAATTTGCCAGACCATTTCCCCCTCCTCTCTCTCTTTCTTATCTCTCTCTCATGGATCACCTAGCTCTACACTAACTAGCCTGTGCCATCCATGATTGTCTTATTCTCTCATCTATTGTTTCATAATATAACACACTTTTCTATTTTATTGAATCATGATATCTTATCTTGTCTTTGATGTTTCCTCTTTCTCTTTTCAAGTGACCACTTATGCTTTTGCAATATCTTTCTGAGAACTATGCTAGCGGTTGAGACATTTTATTTAGCAAGGTCACCATCCTCTTAGTGGATATTAAATGTGTGTATTTTGGCTGCTTAATAGTGCAAGTGATAAAGATTTCATACTCCTCATTTTTTATGAAGGTTTAAATGCATTTATTTCCCTATTTACGTTGAAAGATTACCTTTGATACTGTAAGAGTACTAACTCTTATATCAAGGTAAGTGGACTTATTTATATATCATTTCACATCTAGGTGATATCATTTCAAAAATCTTATAACAATTTTATATTAAATACTCTTATGACTTAGCAATGATTGATTTTCAGACTCTTACTAAGTGAAAAATCTATAAAATGTTTCCTACCAACCTAAAAATGGGACTTCATTGTCTTTATTGTTAAGAGAAAAATTAAAAGAAAAGAAAATGCAGAGATAAAATGCTTAGGTGATGCAAGCAGCTCTACCAGGGTTATGGACGTCTGGCTAGTAGTAGAGATATGCTCTTAAAAATCAAAGCAATATCATTGTTGGGGCTATACACCCCTCTTTGGAAACAAGGCTTTATTCTGTTGGCTTTAGAGAATGATTCCAACCTAAAATGAGACTTCATTGTCTGTATTGTTAAGAGAAAAATTAAAAGAAAAGAAAATGCATAGCTAAAATACTTAGGTGATGCAAGAAGAGCTGCTAGGGCTATGGACGTCTGGCTGGTAGTAGAGATATGCTCTGCAAAATCAAAGCAATATCATTGTTGGGGCTATACACCCATCTTTGGCAAAAAGGCTCTATTCAGTTGGCTTTGGGGAGTGACTCCAATTATGTAGCTTAGTATGAAGATGTATTTTATCCTGAACTATCTTAAAAGGGGAAGGAATAAGACATGTGCACACATTGAAATGCATGAATTATTTCACCCACATGTTATGATTTCAATAGCTCCAATTCTAATTTTAAATTAGTAATCTAAAAACCATTAATTTTGATATCCTATTGGAAAGTTGTTGAATTTTGTATTTTCCCTTCCTTAATAAAAAATTCTTTCCCTGTATTACTTTCATTTAAAGGAAAAAATGACCTCTTTGATTGTCTACTATTTTTTTGGTTCTTGGTTAGTTGTTGTCGGTTTCAGGCTTCTCCTATCTTTGTTAGATTCAAATATTGTTTAAATTGTTGTCATTGATGTCAAAACATTCATATCAACTAACTTTCAATATCAGTTGGTTATTGTTAGTATTAGTTTTAGTCTCGATTGGACAGTTGTGATTAGTGGTTTCAATTATATGTAGAATAGAATAATTTTTGTACACACAGTTTTGGTGCTCTATGGAAAGTGTACTAGGTTCTACTAATGGATTACATGTTTTTGTACACTTGTTGCTTTCGGTAATCAGTGGTGTTTGGTATCTTCTATTGGTTACTATTAACTACTATTCCTATAGTGTTCTTTTAGATGTTCCTGATATCTAGACTTTCTTCCAGCTCATTAGTTATCTTTTGGTATCATATTCTTGACATGTTATATCTAGTTTCATCTACCGATGGGTTCAAAAGTTTTGATGACCAATAAATGGTCTTGGTTGTGGTGTTCGGAAAATTTTGGTAAATATAATGAGCATTGTAAACATCTTAAGTGCATGCTATATTTGGGTCCTGGTGTAGCATTTTGTAAAGTTTTCTTAAATGCATCCTAGATTTAGGATTAGTGGTAGTGCATTAAATGTAATTGTAATATCTTTTTGAATTGAGGTTGACACATGTTTGGTGTGGCCGACATATGTATGATCAGATATCTATATTGAAGACATTAATTTTTCCATTAGTATATGCAAAGGAAAATATTTCTTTGAACCGTCGGTAACACTACACAAAAAGATAGATTTCAGTTCATACCAAAAGTGCTAAGTATAGAGAAACCCAACGACACACTTTTGATGAACTATAACTGATTGAATGTTTGAGGATGTTAAGTTGATGATCATGCAAGGCATTAAATCAGTTAATGTATTGTATTATCATTGATGTCAACTTGATATAATCTATATGGTCATGGACATACTGCCAAAGACTTCAAAGAACTGATGAATCAAAGGCTATGCTATTAGTAATGCATATAAGTCAAGTATTCACAAAGTGACTGTATACACCGACGGAGTGCACACCGACAGACAAAGTAAAAGAGAAAATTTACAGTGGTACCTGATGAGTAAATGCACAACATTACTGACAAGAAAAATCACAGTGTTACCTGACGAGCAAAGCACAGAGTAACCCGATGGACAAAATTACAATGTTGCCCGATGGAAAAGACAAGGACAGAGATCCCGATGACAACTAAAATTCACACTGATGGAACAGTCAGTTATCACCGATGACTAACAAAAGTGTTGACCAATAGAATAGAGAGTTCAGAATAAAAAAAGTGCTTAGCTATCAAGAGCTATAAATAAACTTAGTTAATACTTATCATTGTTTTAATTGACCAGATAAAGCCAAGGATAAGTAATGGATTTAAAACTTCTTTTTCTAGTTGGCAAGAAGATCTCTTTGAGATAAAACTGGAGTTTTTTTTTAAATCTAATTGGCGAGAATTGTGGATCACACCAAGAATCAAGAAAGCCAATAAATAAGGAAACATGTCTATAAAGAGACAAACCCAATTCATTAGAAATTGAGTGGGGTGAAGAGAAGAAAAGAGAATAGATGCTGAAGAGATTCTGAAGGAGAAGAAAGTCTTCATTCAGACCTGATCAACAAGCTAAGGAAAGAGCTAGATTCTGCAAACACTAATGAGAAAGTGAAACAACATCACAGAGAAGAACAATGTGGAGCAAAGGTATTGAATTGATTATATTGATCAAAGAGGTAATGCACTTACAATAGATCTGAAAATCTGCAATTCAAGTTGTATGTGTGAATAGATCATTTAGTGTTTCAGTTTAACCATTGAAGCATCAAGTCTCTTAACCAAGAAGGACTTAAAAGTCTTTTGTAATTGAGATACATCCCAAGGAGTATCAAAAATTTTGATCATAGAAAGTAGCATTGGATATTCCCGATACCTATTGATAGGCCAAGTGATTGTTTAATCAAGGATGGTAGCATTAGATGCCAGATGCTAGGTGACAAAATATCTTTTGAATCCTCTAACAAGGTCACACCTAACAATGTGTTTGTAACCTTTAACAGGGTTGGCTCTTAACCGAGCTCACTTCAGAAGAGTGAAAATTTGGGGTACTGGTCCCAATGGTTTTTCCCTTAACAGGGTTTCCACATTAAAAATCCATGTGTTATGTGTTTATGTTTCATTACTTTACTATTTTACATTTCACATATGCAATTCTGGATTGATTGGTATACTCTATCTATTTACCATGTTTCGGTAAATAAAAGACCACTTATCAGTAAACATACAGAAGAAATTTTTTACAAAGCATTTTGACAAGTAGTAATTAGTTATAAGTATTTCAAGATATTCATCTTGTAGGACTGAGTATAACTGAAAGCTTAAAAGTGGTAATAATTTTTAACGGTTGATTTAAGGATTAATTTTTGAGGCCACTGATTCACCCCCCCCTCTCCATTATTACTAACAATTGGTATTAGAGCTTGTGTGCTTAGAAGGAAGGTTTCAAGACCTAAGCTAAAGATCACAAGATGAATAGATGAGATGTGCCCAAGTTGAACAAAGACAATTTTGCTTCATGGCAAAGCAGAATAAGACTCCACTTATCAAGTATTGGAAATGATGTTACTCAACACTTAGATATTGAATACGTGTTTCTCACAGGAGCACCCATAGTTGAACAAATGAGAGAGAAGCATGAACACAACTGCATGATGATAGAGCTTGCTTCCTCACTCCCTGATGCTGAATTTGAATATGTCAAAACCTGCAAGACTACAAAGCAGATGTGGGACAAATTGATGCTTTTACATGGTGGTGACAAGAATGTTTTAAGAGCCAAGGTAGAAAGCCTTAGAGGAAATTTTGATGATCTCAAAATGAAACAAGGAGAAAACATCACTCAGTAAAGCATAATAATCAAAGAGGTAGTCAATGCAATCTGAGGAGTTGGAGGTGTACTATAAGAAGATATAGTGGTAAGTAAAATTCTAAGAACCTTACTACCTACTTATGCTATTAGAGTATCTACCATACAAGAAATGAGAGCAGTAGCAAATAACAATGTTACTCTAGATAGTTTGATTGGAAGAGTGATTTCATTTGAGATGAACAACTTTGATAATAGTGTCTTACCAAACATAGAGTCTGCATTTAAATCTTCTTTAAGAATAAGTAAATCAAGTCATAAACACACTATGATAAAAGATAGTGATAGTGAAAGTGAAGAAGAAGATCTTGATGAAATTGAAGTACTTATGGATAGAAGAATGTAGAGAGGCAAAGGTAAATGACCAATTGTTTGTTTTAATTGTAAAGAGATTGGACACTTTGCTACAAGATGTCCTAACAGAAGAAAAGATGACAGAAGTAATGACAGGTCATTTGAAAAGAAGTATGACAAAGGTGACAATAGAAGCAACTGACAATCAGAAAGAAGAGATACCCGAGACTACAAGGAAAAAGGAAAGAAGGCCAGTTACCTAGCTAAATGAAAAGATGATGACACTGACACTGAATCTGATGAAGACATCAAGATGGTGTTTGTGGCAGTAAAAGATTATTCAGATGATGATGAAGAAAGGTGTGTAGAAACTGCACTCATATCTAAAGTTAGTAAAAATGATGTCTGGATCATAGATAGTGGCTGCACTCACCACATGACTGGTGAAAAGCAAAAGTTTGAGACTTTTGAATACTATAATGGTGGATCAGTCAGAATGGGTAATGACACACCTTCTCCAGTTGAAGGTAGAGGAACTATAATGTTGAATAAACTGATAAAATGTGAAAATACTTATTGGGTGAAATGATTGAATTATAATACATTGAGTGTTTCTCAGTTGAATAATTCAGGTCATAGAGTCGCATTTGAAAATAAGAAGGCAAAGATCTTTAATGAATCAGGAAATCTGATTGGTACCCGTGAGCAGACAAAAGGTAACTTATTCTATCTGAATGATACTGACACCACTTGCTTAATGGATAGAAATGAAGACATATGGTTGTGGCACAAAATATTGTGCCATGTTAACTTTGACAACATGATAAAGATAAGCAAAAAGAGAAAAGTAAGAGATTTACCGACGATGACTAAACTCGACAATATCATGTGTAAGAATTGTTAAAAAGGTAAGATGACAAAGTCTAGTTTCAAAAGAAAAACCCATACATCTGATTCCATTCTATAATTAGTCCATACTGACTTATGTGAACCTATCAGGACAAAGAGTTATTATTGTGATATATATTTTATTCTCTTTGTTGATGATTACTCTAGAATGATGACAGTAATGTTTCTAAAAGATAAATCTGAAGAATTTAAGATGATTAAATGGTACAAAGCAATGGTTGAAAAATAAAGTGGTAAAGAATTGAAATGCTTAAGATCAGATAAAGGAGGTGAATTTATTTAAGATGAATTCACTAACTTTTGTAATGAGCATGGAATCAAAAGACAGGTCTCTGCACTGAGAACACCACAACAAAATGAAATTGCTGAAAGAAGGAACAAATCCATAGTTGATTGTGCAAGGACACTGATGATAGAGAAAGGAATCACCCAAATCTTTTGGAGAGAAGCTATCAGTATTGATATTTACACATTCAATAGGGTACAATTGAAGAAAGACACCAAGAAGACACCTTATGAGCTATGGTATGGATACACACCCAATGTGAGTTATTTCAAAAATTTTGGTAGTCAATGTTATATCTTAAAAGATGATAGAAATGGAAAACTTGACTCCAAGAGTGATGAAGGAATATTTTTAGGGTATTCCACCAAAAGCAAGGCTTATAAATGTCTCAATAAAGCCTCTAAAAAAATTGTTGAAAGTGCAAATGTAAAGATAGATGAATTTGCAGAGAAGAATGAAAAGTAAAGCACAAAAGAACCAGAGGACTACAACAGGTTTGTTTACAATGAAGAACCTGAAACTCTACCTGACCAACAATGTAGATCTCCTGAGCAACAAATCATTGCACCCAAGCATCAGGCTGCAAATACCGATGATCAGAATATTGCTCAAGAAGATGCACAAAGTGATGGAGAACAAAATAAAGGAAAAAATGATGATCAAGCTGATAGATAAAGAGCTAAACCTATACTTGCCAGATATGTCAGAAGGAACCATCCACAGAGCCAGATCATTGGAGACAAGAAGGCTAGTATGAGAATCAAAAGTAAGTTTCTAAATAAAAGATGTCTTATTTGTGATTATGAGCCAAAATCTGTCAATGCTGCACTTGATAATGATGAATGGATTAGTGCTATGAATGAGGAGATTGAGCAGATTGAGAAAATAGATATGGAAACTTGTACTGAGACCAGATGACAAGAATGTCATGGGTACCAAATGGATATTCAGGAATAAAATGAATGAGAATGGAGAAGTCAACATAAATAAAGCAAGACTAGTATGCAAGGGGTATGCACAAGAAGGGATTGACTATGGAGAAACCTTTACATCCGTTGCTAGGATAGAAGGAGTGAGAATATTACTTGCTTATGCTACATGTAAAGGATTCAAGGTATATCAAATGGATGTCAAGTCTACATTCCTAAATGGAATACTTGAAGAAGAGGTATAGATTGAACAACCAGAAGGGTTTGTTGATCCAAACAAGAGGGACACGGTATGTAGACTACACAAAGCCTTGTATGGATTGAAACAAGCACCCCGAGCTTGATATGAAAGACTTCATTCCTATCTTATAAGTATTGGATTTGTAAGGACTAGTGCAAATAGTATTCTTTATTTGAAGGAAGATACTGATGCTAACATTTTGATTGCTGAGATATTTGTTGATGACATCATATTTGGAGGCAATGAAATGCTATGAAAATCATTTGCAAATGAAATGAGAAAAGTGTTTGAGATGTCTATTTTTGGAGAGATCAAGTTCTTTCTTGGTCTACAGATCATGCAACAAGATGAAGGTATTTTCATTACACAATCCAAATACATCAAGGAAGTGCTGAAAATATTCAAGATGGAAGAGTCCAAACTAGTTGGAACACCAATGGAAACTAGATGTAAGCTGACAAAGGAGGACAAGTCAACAGAGGTAAATCAGACTTTGTACAGATCAATGATTGGAAAACTCATGTATGTTGTACATACTAGACCAGATATTGCACATGTAGTAGGAATAGTTGCAAGATTTTCTTCTAATCCTAGAGAATCACATATGATTGCTATGAAAAGAATCCTAAGATATCTGAAGAATGTTGAGGAATATGGCTTATGGTATAGAAGAGAAGGCAAATTTGAACTTAAGGTCTTTACCAATGATGATTGGGCTAGAAATATTGATGACTAGAAGAGCACAAATGGAGGAGCATTCTTTATGGGTGACAGACTTGTCACATGGATCAACAAGAAGCAAGGATGCATCTCTTAGTCCACTGTAGAAGAAGAGTATGTTTCTGCTACTGAAAACTGCTCAAATATTGCATGGATCAAATAGTTACTGGAAGGTATGCATATGAAAATTCTTGAATTAGTAATTATCTATTATGATAATACAAGTTTAATAAACATTTCCAAGAATCCATTCATGCATGCTAAAACAAAGCATATTGCCATCAAGTATCATTATTTGAGAGAACAAGTTCAAGCAAAGGAGCTGATACTTGAGTATATGCAATCAAAGGAACAATTGGACGATAAGATCACCAAGCCACTGCCCAAGGATGCATTTGAGTACTTGAGAAAGAGACTAGGGGTTAGATCCTTGTCTACTAGTCAGTAAAATGACTAGAAGGCTGCATTAGCCTACATATTATCAGAATATCATTCATGTTGATGCAAGCACAAAGATGGACTTCAAAGATAAATCTATACAAAACAAGGTATTTATCTACTTTGAGCACCAGAGTTATTTTATTACTGATGGACTGGGAAATTCAAGGAGTATATTATGGATAGAAAGGATCCGTTTGGCATTACTGTCAAAAATATTTGTTTGGCATTGCTATCAAAGGGAGAGATTATATCCATTATCACTTCATATCACTTTAGGGAGATAAATTATCACTTTAGGGAGATAGATTATATTCATGGGAAAGATTATACATGAAGGAGAGATTATATCCATCACAGTATCCAAAGGAAGAGATGTAACAAGAAAGGGAGAGTACATACAAAGAAAAGAATTGCTGACAGAGACATCAAAGAAAGGAGAACAGTGAAAGAGAGAGAGTTTGACATAGGAGGAGAACACATCACATCAGAGAAAGAAAGATTCTACATCTATCTAGTGAAGGGATTGAAGACAGAAAGAAAACTACAAGAATCAAATCTAAGTTATATGAACTTACCAAGGACCAGATATTTGTATCGGTTATAGTACATAAGATTGCTAGTTTGATGAACTTAAAATGTTATATTTCATATTTTATTAGTAATAATATAGAGTGATAATGTAGTGTGTTGCCATCAATTCCAAAGGGAGAGATTGATGAACTATAACTGATTGAATGTTTGAAGATGTTAAGTTGATGATCATGCAAGGTATTAAATTAGTTAATGTATTGTATTGTCATTGATGTCAACTTGATATAATCTGTATGGTCATAGACATATTGCCAAAAACTTCAAAGAACTGATGAATCAAAGGCTATGCTATCAGTAATGCATATAAGTCAAGTATTCACAAAGTGACTATATACACCGACATAGTGCACGTTGATGGACAGAGTAAAAGAACAAAGTCATAGTGTTACTCGATGAGAAAATGCACAACATTACCGATGAGCAAAATCACAGTGTTACCCGACGAGTAAAGCACAAAGTAACCCGACAGATAGAATCACAATGTTGCCCAACGGAAAAGACAAGGATGAAGATCTCGATGACAATTGAAGTCACATCGACAGAATAATCAGTTATCACCGATGACTAGCTGAAGTGTTGACTGATAGAATAGAGAGTTCAGAAATGACAAAATGCTTAGCTGTCAAGAGATATAAATAGGCTTAATTGATATTTATCATTGTTTTAATCAACCAGATAAAGCCGAGGATAAGTAATGGATTTAAAGAAGCTTTGTCCAGTTGGAAAGAAGATCTCTTTGAGATAAAACTAGAGTTTTGCTTTAAATCTAATTGGCAAGAATTGTGGATCACGCCAAGATTCAAGAAATCCAAGAAATGGTGAAACATGTCTATAAAGAGACAAACCCAATTCATTACGAATTGAGTGGGGTGAAGAGAAGAAAAGAGAATAGATGCTGAAGAGATTCTGAAGGAGAAGAAATTATTCATTCAGATCTGATCAACAAGCTAAGGAAAGAGCTAGATTCTGCAGACACCGATGAACAAGTGAAACAACATCACAAAGAAGAACAATGTGGAGCAAAGGTATTGAATTGATTATATTGATCAGAGAGGTAATGCACTTACAATAGATCTAAAAATATACAATTCAAGTTGTATGTGTGAACATATCATTTAGTGTTTCAGTTTAACCATTGAAGCATCGAGCCTCTTAACTGAGAAGGACTTAAAAGTCTTTTGTAATTGAGATACATCCAAAGGAGTATCAAAAAGTTTGATCATAGAAAGTAGCATTGGCTATGCCCGATACCTATTGACAGGCCAAGTGAGTGTTTGATCAAGGATGGTAGCATTATATGCTAGATACTAGGTGAAAAATTATCTTTTAAATCCTCTAACAAGGTCACACCTAACAATGTGTTTGTAACCTTTAACAGGGTTGGCTCTTAACTGAGATCTCTTCAGAAGAGTGAAAATTTGGGGTACTGGTCCCAGTGGTTTTTCCCTTAACAAGGTTTCCAAGTTAAAAATCTATGTGTTATGTGTTTATGTTTCATTACTTTACTATTTTAAATTTCACATATGTAATTCTGGATTGATCGGTATACTCTAGCTATTTACTGTGTTTTGGTAAATAAAAGACTGCTTATCGGTAAACATACAAAAGAAGGTTTTTACAAAGCATTTCGACAAGTAGTAATTAGTTATAAGTATTTCAAGGTATTCATCTTGTAGGACTAAGTATAACTGAAAGCTTAAAAGTGGTAATAAGTTTTAAGGGTTGATTTAAGGATTAGTTTTTGAGGCCACTGATTCACTCCCCCCTCTCAGTTATTACTAACAACTTTTACACTGGAAACCAAAAATGCTAAAGAGGAAACTGATAGAGGAACCTGACAAGAGGATTACACTATAAACCAAAAGATAAGACAAGAGAGGAACCCGACAGAGCAAGGGAACCTGACAGACAGTTCACAGAAGGAAAACTGAAAGACTTTTAGAGAAACCCGAGCATCACACACCGAAAGTCAGTTATATCCCTAGAAAAGTGGATCTGACTTCCACATTAGATAAAACATTTATGTTCTATATTTAGAGTTTTGATTTGATTTAAAACCATTTCTTGAGGGACAAGAAAGACAATTATAATTGTTTTAATCAGTCTAACTAATTAATACCATGTAGACTAGGAGATCAAGGTCAAGTTGTAAACCTTCAATCATAGAGTTATCTTTGTAATACGTAAAACTTAATTAGGCAAATCTATTGTATAAATAGATGTGTAATCATTCATTTAAAAGGGATGAGAGGATGATAATAGCTAAGGAGCACATCTATGGATCATACTTAAAGAAAGAAGAAGAACAACAAAATATGAATTTGGTTATCGAGAACCAAGAATCAAGGCTACCGAGTAGCAGGGGTATTAATCAATCACATTAGGTGATACTTTATACATGTGATTTTTATGGATATGTAATCAGCAATTGAAGATTGCATACACTCAGGTCAATGAGTATTTTTGTCTACATTTTAACAAGTGTAGAAAATAGAAGAAATCCTTTCAAGAAAGGTGGATTTAACAATCCTTTGTAAATCTCTTAAACGAGTGCACAATAAACAATGTTGCTAAAGATCTTAACAAAGTAGACCTTAACCAGTCTCCACATAATACTCATAACAAGGTAAATCATCAGAAGTGATCAAAATTGTAAGCCTTAACTGACCCCTTCCAATCTGCAGATAGTGAATTTTTTGTGGGTGCCATCCCCACCATAGTTTTTACCTTCTAACAAGGGTTTTCTGCATTACCATATCTTGTGTTATGTGTCATTACATTTCATGAATGCTTCTATGAATGTTTACATGTTTATTAAGCTTATGTTTTGATATGACTTACACAAAGATGAGATAAAATAGATGGTTGGTAATACAATGGATTACTAAATGGATTAAGGTTTAAGAGAAAAAAGTTTTAGAGGTACTGATTCACCCCTCCCCTCTCAGTACATACTTCCCATTATTTCCAACAATTTGTATCAGAGATAGATCTCTTAATTGGAAAAGATTAAAGACTTAAGAGAAAAGATCATACAATGGAGAAGTACAAGCTTGACAAAAGTATTGAGAATCAGAAATTAGAGATACAGATCTTCTATGAATAGTATAAAGAAGCAAGAATAAAGATGAGATAGCTACAGGATGAAAGACAAATTATGGCATCTCACTGCAATGAAACAAACTACCATGAGAAAGAGATACCTGATCTATTTGAGTCTTTAGGATCTACAACAAGCAAATCATTAGACACATTTGAAGAAAGTATCATAAGTCTGATTGAAATCAATCAACATCTGGCTGGACAAGTAAAATATTTGCAAATAAGTCAAGAGACACAGATGGTAAGAATGATTGATGTCATGAATAATGCTAGATAAGCTAAGCAAGAAAGAACACTAGCTATTGATGACATGAGGAAGATTACTGAAAAGATACAAGAGAAAGAGTCAAAAATAAAAAGACTTCAAAAACATCATCATGAGATCACAAATCAGATTATTCTTATGAGTCGGGAGTAAAACAAAATGAACATAGAACTCATTGAAAGAATAAAAACTACCAGTGAGCTAAGAGAAGAAAATGAAAAGCTGAAACATGAAGTGAGAATTCAGCAACAACATAATGACATGATCAAGAGAGCTGAAGAAAGTACCAAAATGATAGATGATTTTATGGATGGGCAAAGAAGAGTCAACAACAATACTAGACTAGGGTATACCAAAAATTAAGAATCACCAAACCAAGCTAATCCAAAGAATGTCTATGCAAATCCAAGACCAAGAAAGCAGTCATGAAATCACTATAGAAAACCAGGTCACACATCAAATGTTTGAAGGAGAAAAAAAAAAGGTATTCCTAAATCCACACCTTCATTCATAGGAATTTATTATAAATGTAACAAGGAAGGACATAAAGCATATGAATGTAAATATGAGGTGAAAAAACCAAAGAAGGAAACCTACATGGACAAATACTGTCCTACTTGCAAAATGCATGGACACACATCTCTTGAATGCTGGAAGAAGAAAAAGCAAGCATGGAATCCTAAAAATCAAGAAACTGCTTATCAACCAAAAAGAGTCGGTAACTCATATGTTTGGGATTACAACACATGGACAAACTGCACAACATGTGGAAGATTTGGACACATAGCTACAAAATGTAGAAGACAATGGATGAGAAAGTCTAGGAGATGGACTAACCTCAGAATGGCATGTCTACACTGTCATAAAGTTGGTCATCTAAAGAAGGACTGCAGAGATTGAGTGACAGAGACCAACACCTTTTCCAATGGAAACACCATTGAAGACATCAGGAAAATGAGAAACAAATGTGGAGGAAAGATACAAACAATGATGAAGCTAGACCAAGAAATGCAATTGGTGACACCTTATCTAATGGATTTGGTGAAATCACCACCCCCACCTAAGTAGAAAAATTATTTGTACTTATCGAGCATCGTCGGTTAACATACAAAAAGCAAAGTCGCTAGTGTAAACCGAGATCCATCGGTAATCATGAAAGTTGACATGTTGTCTTCGTCATACACCGAGATCCGTTAGTAAATAGTAAAATGAGTTGACACTTTTCCTGAGCATCACATTCTCACTAAGAATGAAATATGTGTGCTACCTGATGAATCCATCTTAAAACACCAAGAAGTGGGTGAGCATTTATGATATGACTTAGGGAAAAAGTCTATAAATAGTCGACGGAACAACTCATTATTCATAAAGAGACTTGAGAAAAGAAGTAGAGAGAAACCAAAGCATGAAGTGACCAGATTGAAGAGTGACTCCAACCCTATTCACAACACTCAGAAAGATTCCCAGCAGTCATAATAGGTTGAAGTAAGTAACAACTATCACCGAGAACTATGTTTTCATTTACGGGAAAAAGCCCTAAATTCTGAAATGATGACATCAACTTCAAGAACCTCCAAGATCAAGAATGAAAAGAATGATAAGGTTAATCTAATCAAGAATACCGCCTATGAAGAACCTCATTACAAGATATGTCCTGAGGTTGCTTCACAACCTGACAACACCGGTGCATTCTTCGGTATACTAGCTAGGGTTTTGCTCGTTGAAAACATGCGAGCGTATATACACTGCAAGATTGCAGAAATAGGAGACCTGGATGTTGAGAAAGATTACAAGAAGCTTTACAATAATGATGGAACAATAAAAGAAGAACATAAGCACATTGAAGTGAAAGGGCTCACACATGACCTACTATTCCCGAAGGAATTCAAGACCAAATGGATCCGGTTAGTACTGAGAAAAATACATGCTGAAAGATATGGCTGCATGAGTCAAAACTGATAACCAGGGATGTTATACACGCTATTACCGATTATCCCATAACCAATAAAATAAAGGCTCTAAAGCACCCTCCTAAAGATGACATTGAAAATAGCATAGGAGCAACATGGGATGGAAGAGGATTAAAGGTATCCACCATCAATGATATTGAAATGAAATTTGGAGCATGTGTCTTAGGATACAAGTTATTTCAGGCTAGCAAGATGAACAATATTGCAATCAAGAGTAGTGGATATAGTATACAAAATTGTCAAGAAGGGACTGTAGTTGGCTATGTTAGAACTTCTGCTAAGGAAATTAGATGAGAACATGAAGACAATAAGGACTGCAGAGTCTAACTCATGTAAGTTTGGTTCACTCATTATGTGCATATTTTTCTATTTTCAAGAATCCTTCCCATCTATCGACAATGCCAAATGAGACACTACCAGACCAGTGACCACATAGATTAGTGAGTTCATCAGATCACTAGGAGATAATTTTGAATCAGTCATGAATGAATACTTCACTGGATTCAAAGAAAGAATGCATAAAAGAATGAGGATTCCAGAGTAATTAGTAGAAAAATACAAGACTGAAATTTGTTTTATGGTGGACACTAATTACACCTACATCAAGCCAACTGTATCGAGGATAGCATGGCTGACACCACTTGACTATGAGGCTAACATAGATCAAGCATCAAATGCTATTGAGGTATTGATAAATGAACTATTGGATAAATCACAACCCAAGTTTGGAACTTATGAGGAAGCCAAAGAAAGGATAAAAACTGGTTTAGTTGTGAAAAGGATTGACAGGAAGAAAGATAAAATGGTTAAGACCTTGAAGAAAAAGTTGTCGATGAATGAAGAGGAAAAAAAATAGATAGAACAAACCGAGGGTTAGTCATGCATTGGTGAAGCTAAGAAGGAGAGTGACTCAGAATCCACAGAGTCCGATACATCACCTCCACCACCGGAAAACAAACCAAGGACTACTGCTACATCTAGGACCAGGGGTCAGACAACAAAGGATGAAAGTCCTTCACCGATCAAGAAAGGTCAAGTAAGAACCTATAAAAGAAAGCCTCAAACAGGGAAAAAGGGCCCAACAAAAAGAAGAAAGTTCCTCAGAACTAAGGAAGACATAGAATAGGATGAACAATCTGTACAAGCTGTCAAGAACACACTTCCTTCTATAATTGATGAGGTATGTTCTTCTATTATCAAATCAGGTACAAAAAATAATCACAAGATTAAAAACTGGCTAACTCTGGACACCGAGGACCAACATAAGATAAAAGAGGCAATTATCACAATGATGCGTGCATTCAAATATGTTCCAATAAAATTGGCAGATAGGATGCCAAAAGAACTTATGAATATATTTTTGGCAAGATGGACATTTGCATTACATTTTGAGAAACATATTAGGGAAAGAGCCCTAGTTTCTGTCATGCCACCTGAGTCTAAAATGGAGGAGATTGAAGAAATGATGAAGAAATAGTCCAAAAGTTTCTCACCAAAGTTAAGAGCCTACCAAGTGCTTCAAGGAAATATAATTTAGCTAGATAGGAAGAGTGAGGCTGAATGGAGAAATATACTTGATATACCTAAAAAGGATACAAGTCCTGAGCCACAAATAGCTCTTATCGACAAGCATCAAAATAAAGATGATCAGGCTAAACAAAGCCCCAAACATATTCTTATTACTGATGAGGATTTTAATGAAGAATCATTGAACACAAAATCCAACAAGGATATGGACATTGCAGATGAGACATGGCTTGATAAAGCTATTATTGATATTACTAGAGAAAATCCTACATATGAGATACATAAAGATGAAGATGTCACTATTGTCTAAGACCAAACCGATGAGCAGGACACTACTATAGATTTTGCACAGGTAGACACACCAAGACAATCCCATTATTAATACAAGCTATCAATATAATCTCAAAAAAGGAGAAGTCACCTGACAAGGATGCAAGCATACCCGAGGATGCAGGGGAAGAAGAAAAGAAAGATACAAATGATGAAATGTCAATCATTGGTGAAGAAAATAATGTTACAAAAGATGGAGGTCACACCAAAAAGGATGCACAAATGAAAGATATAGATGAAGTGCAAAAATAGAAAGGTTGAAAAGATAAGCCAGTTGATACCACTACTGAGAACACCGAAGGAGATACTGTAGTTACACCAAATTTTGATGAGGAGATATACACACACAATTGACAGGAAAACCCCAAGCAATAGGAAAAAGGTACAACACCACCAAAGCCTTCCTCTAGCACATCAGACCAAGAAGAAAAAATTGCTATGGTACTATATACAGGTGCATCTCACAAGAAGAAGAAAACCAAGAAGAGAAAATTAGAAGTAACACTTGACAAAATAATTGAGATACCCAAGTGTGATCCAACTACTTTGTATTATGAATCTCTCTGAGAATACAGAGAAATTTGTCAAATAAAAGCTTTACAAGATAAGCTTATAAAAGAGCACAGGGACTCTCTAGTGCTGGAAAATACAAGAGATATCTTACACCAGATAGTTCTTGACATTGATGTTGATCATAATGCCCCCATTCTGGATCAACTTTCCATTCTGACCAAAGCCATCAAAAATCAAAATGTGGATGCAGAAAAAGCCATTGAAGAATGAGTAGAGAAAAAATATCAGCACAAATTGACTGAAAAGATCAGCCAAGAAGTGGTAGAAAATAACGTAAAGCTTTCTGAATTAGCAACCAAATTAGACCCTATCATTTCAGAAGCATTAGCTTTAATTCAGAAGTTGTGCACCTTAGAGAAATTCACTAAGGAAATTAGTGAGAAGATAGTGAAGATAGATTCTGATCTAAATGCAAGTACACAAGGTCTAACCACAGATGACAATGCAATCAAACTGCATTATGACAAAGTTATAGAAATCAAAAGGTTGAGACGAGAAATTTGGGAAGCAGAATCATAGTCTAGAGATGAGGTTACCGAGATATAGGCTCAACTATTGCCAAACCTTACACTTCTGCAACAACACGTGACTTCAAAAAGACAACTAATTGCCACCCCTGAGATGTCTGTAGTAGACAACATCTATGAATGTATGCCAAGATTACACTAGAGCACATGGGTCTTGAGCACCTAAAGGAGAAATGAGAGAAACTGATGGAGGATATGAAGACTTCTCATTCCCATATTTTTGATAAGTTGTAAGTATACACCTTTGCCCTTACTATCAAAAAAGGAGGAAAATAATATGTACTTAATATAGTAAAAAGGGGAAATGATGTAAATACAAAAGGGAAAATGATATAAAGATAAGGTGAAAAGGGAGTATAGTATAATGGAAAGTGTATATGTATATACATATACTATACTGGTATATACATAGGGGGAGTCATAAATGACAAAGTAAACACATGGTATACATACTACATAATTTAGTATTTTACACATCAGTTTTTGATACTGATGTCAAAGGGGGAGATTGAAGACATTAATTTTTCCATTAGTATATGCAAAGGGAAAATAGTTCTTTGAACCATCGGTAACACTACACCGAAAGACATATTTTAGTTTAGAATAAAAGTGCTAAGTATAGAGAAACTCGATGACACACTTTTATAGTGGAAACCGAAATGCTGAAGAGGAAACTGACAGAGGAACCCGACGAGTAGATTACACTGTAAACCGAAAGAGAAGACAAGAGAGAAACCTGATAGAGAAAGGGAACCTAATAGAAAATTCATAGTAGGAACATCAAAAGACTTTTAGAGCAACCTGAGCATCAGACACCGAAAGTTAGTTATATCCTGAGAAAAGTGGATCTGACTTCTATTGGTTGTGTTTCTTGTTTTGGAGTTAGCCCTAAAATTTTTTGAAGTGTCTGTCATTATCATGCCCAGAAGGTTAAAATTCATGCCTGAAATTGTTTACATGGCTCTACAAATATTGCTTTAGCCTCAAAACCTAGTTGAAAATGTCAAAACCCTAAGCCCTTGAGTAATTTTTACTCAAAATTGTTGAAGAGCCCTAAAATTCCCAAGCTTGTTCTATTTCTATGTTACCTTTTTGTGACTTAAGTCTGATCTTATTGGCATGTGCTTATTTATTAGTCGCCAAGTCCCATAAGGAAAAAAACAAATATTCTTTATAATTTGGAGACTTGGTGGAAAGCTTTGGTTGGGTAGTCTCTTGATAAAATAGAATATGTTGAGATGGTTATGAGACTTAGTGTAGACCGTTGATTTTACATTAAGATCTGACGGTGGTCGTGTTGTCTCTTGATGAAATTAGAGTTAGTTATTTTATTTGGCGACTTCAAGATTTGCCCAGTCACGTTATCTCCTGATGAAACCTATGGTCATGAGTTAACTTCAAGTGTTAATGTTTTAATGTTGTCGCTAGGTCTTGTGATCAAAAGTGAGTTAAGTAAAAGAACTGGAGATTAAGTGACAACCATTGATCAAATTTTCAATCTAACAACAGTTGGGAAGTCTCCTAATTATGACTATGGTTCAAGAATTATCAAGTGACATGGAGATTCAGTGGTCGCTAAGTCTCTAGATAGACCGAGGGTTAGATATCAGATTAAGTAACAGTGTTGTCGCGCAGTCGTGTGAAGGGTGACGAGTTAAGTCAAAATTTATGAGATTAGGCCACAACTATCCGATGAAGTTAAGGTCAATGGTAGTCATGTGGTTGCTTGATAAGGTTGAAAAGTCAAATAGGATCTAGCGATTAGGAGACAAGAAGAAAAGGTATGACATGTGTTCAATCATCACTAAGTCTCATGAAGAATTAGGGTTTGTAATGAAGATTACAAGACTTAGCGACAACCGTAAGATGCTGAGAAAAGTAAGATCAATGGTGGTCATGTTATCTCTAGATACAAATTAAAAGGATAAGTTAATTATGCAATTAAGAGACTAACATGTTTAGTCACATTGTCTCTTGATTAAACATGAGTTAAGAAAATGATCCAGTGACATAGAGTTTCTGCAGTCACTGTGTCTCCAGATGCAACCCAAAGTAAAGAACAATTAAGAATATGCTTTGTCGCATTGTCTCCATAAGATGAAGGGTTAAGTTAAAAGGTTAAGAGACATTGTGAAAACCATTGATCTAATGGTGGATCCTACCATAGTCACTAATTCTCTTGAAGAAACTATAGTTGGAAAAAGTATTAAGCGACAAGGAGATTACTTAGTCGCTGGGTCGCTAGATGTTAACCCGAGTTAAGTACAGACTTTTTAGCGACGCTATCATGGACAATTACTGACCAATTGGAGTAAAGAGATTTTGACAGATGGGAAAGTAGCCATAATATGAGTTAAATGCAGCCAATCAAATTTGATTTTCATTTCATTTTGAATTTTATAAGGTTTTATATGCCAAAACACTCATCAGAAATTGATTGCCTAACAGTTTGAATGCCACCGCTAAAACCATAAATTCATGTCACAGTGCATGGAACTAATGACGAAAATGACTGAATGCAAGTTTACCTGCTTGAAGAGACATATGCATTGAATTCTCAATTATAAGTATACTTGTCTGTTATCATTTCATTTTTACCAAGCTTCAATTTTGTTAGAGCGAAGAGTTCTTAGAAATTTTAGTGCTTTCTGAGAAAAGTGAAATTTCCAGCAGGGAGTGATTCAGAAAGGTGTTTTCTTGATTCATAATTTGGTGAAGATTTTGATTTGTAGTATATTCAAAGTTCAAAGCTAAATATTTCAGGATAATTCATAGTTGGTGGTGAGGGTTTTTAGTAGATTTGTTTCAATATTGGTGATAAGGGTTGAGAGCATAACAAAAAGGAAAGATGAGCCAAGCACAAAGTATGGCATCCACTAGTGGGAGAAGTGAAGATGTCAATGATGAGTCAAAGGGTAAAAGGAACTACTCAAATGAATTTCTCACTTTGCTTCAAGGCTCTAGCCAGAATCGAAAGGTTAGTGCCGAGGTTTTAATTGATAATATGACTTATGTTAGAGATGCAAAAACACCAGGGTTATCAGAATATTCATTGTTCAATTATTTCTTTAATAATAGTGATGAACCCATGCCTATCTCAAACCCTTGGACCTGTGGATTATCCATGTTGATAGTTCTTGACGTCTTTGTTGATGTCAATTTCATATTAGAATTGGCCAGTAGATATGACCTCTTAATCAAAACCATTAAGAGGGATGATGGAAAGCCCTTACTCACTTTGGACCAGAATACCTTCATGAAATCCTTCAATGTATACTACCCTATGGCTACTCAAATAAATCTAAAGAGTCTAGAGAATAGATACACCAGAGAATATGGCATTGCTGCTAAGTTGATCAGGGATTACCATGTCCCTAAGAAAATGAAATCCTATATAGCCCCCATGCCAAGAGCCACCCCATATTGCTACAAAGAGCCTAATTTCTATATAAAGTACATATCATATGCACTATGTAGAGTGCTTGGAAACGATGCTAGGGAAGAGAGGATCAACTCAGATATTCTGATGATGGTATTGGATATGCAGAACCTCCATACCACTTCAAATTATGACTACATCAAGTATATCATTGATCAGATGCATCAAGGATTTTTAGATATATATGGTAAGAAGGATCATCCTAGATTCATGCATTATTCAATCCTCAAGCATATGATCATGTACTACAATTTCCCAGTCACGAATTGTCAGTTTTTGAAGCCACAAAGGTTCCACCATAATCAACTCAACCCTGTTCAGTTTTGGCTCAGAGTATGGAATTTTACATATAGGGAGAAAGAGTTCTGTGCTTTCAAAAACTAGATAATCTATCCACTTCTTAAGTGCATAGGTGTTGACAAACCTAGGTTACCTATTAAGGTAATCCAACTATTGAGGCCTTTCCAATATTTGGATAAATGACCAGGAGACCATAATTGGGGGGATATTTATTATGAAAATAATTTCACAATAATGAGGGTTTATGGTTGCTCCCACCCTCCACATATTTTTCCATACCATGTACCACCAAGGATAGCTACAATGGAGTTCATTAGGTAGCTCATTCTGATAGATAAAGAGCACTTGGAATCACACAGAAAGGGTACATTTACCCCCAGGTAATTTAGGATTTACAAATTTAATATTGGAAAAGGATATCTGGACCTAGTGAATGCCTGGATGAACCATTAAAAAATGAATGTGGCCCTACAAATACAAGTGGTTACAGAGGGTTTTATCATGAGTGCAAAGAAATTGCTCATACCAACTATCCCCTACACAAAAGAACATGAAGAGTGTGTGGAATAAGATTTAATAAGAAACATCTTAGAAGATGAGGAGGTGGACTGAAGAGAAATTAAGTTCAATGAACTTATGGACCTGGAGAGGTAGGTGAAGAGAAAGGGAATGAATTTTTAGAGGTTTTTACCCTGACATGCCTTATCTAAAAAGGCTAGATGAGATGATTAAATCCCATACTCTCCTTTGTAATCAATTGGAAGAAGCACTAGTGGTTCCTGAGAAAGGCCATAGGGACCACTCAGAGTCTGAATATGATGATGACACTGATCAAGGTTGTCCTTCACCTACTGCTTATCCAAACTATCAAGAAGTTCCATTACAGCAAGCAGTTGAGGGGGAAGATGGCATTGACCTAATAGAGGTCCCAGAGAAGGAGGTAACAAATGAGCCCCCACCAAAGAAGAAAAGGATAGAAACATGGGATCCTTCTATGAAGAAGAATATAGACAAAATTGGAGCCTTGATAATTGGGAATAGGCCCTATGATCATTTATTGAGAAAACAGATCAGGGCAGGGAAAAAACTACAAAAAGATGCAGAGGAAGAGGAAGAACTACCTCTTAGGTCATTCACTAATGAGAGGTTGATGCATCAAGAAGAATTCCTCAAAGATGACAAATTTATCAAGAAAAGAGAATTCAAGGATTTCCTAATATGGAATAAGCAACAACAAGTTCAAAAATAGTTGCAACTGGTAGGTGGTGATCCAGTCACTAAGGAAGCCTTACAAACATTACAGGATTATGATCCCGAATCTGAGGATATTACACCTGAATATGCAAGACAACTGGTCAAGGCCAGTGGAATATTATTTGTGGAAGGTTGGGACTTATCCTCAACATTCATAATTGATCAAATAAGATGGTAGCCTGATGTCAAATTGTCATCAGAGACTCAGGTGGGAGATATGATCAGAGGGTTTGAGTATAACCCTAAATGTCAGGCACTTGCAATGTGGAGCTTGGCTCCTAAAGATCAAAAGCCATCTATTTTGAACATTCAAGAGAAGATGGAGGGGAATAAAATCATATGGACATTGGAAAATATAGGGGATATGGAAATAGCCCTAATGATTCATTTTTCTCAGCTCAATGAGGCAAAGACAACCCAACTATCATACAAATTGCAGAAACTCACTAGTGATATTGTAAAGGATAGGGAGCTAGCATTAATAAAGATCAAAGAATAGGAGAATCTCATAGATGAGATTACCAGACAATTGCTGGATATAACAAAGCCTGCCTGTGTTGAGCCAAAGGAAGTGATGGATCTTGAAATCCAAATAGAGGATACATGGGAGATACCTGCTAAAACAGAGCTGGGGGTTACAGAGCATAAAAATGTGATTTTGGAAGCATTAGCTTCAATTTTGCAGCATAGAATTGACACCATCAAAGATAAGATTGATGTGATGTATGGGGCTTATGGTAGGTTGCTAGGCCTACAAGCAGAGGTGGCCAACTTTTTGACAATTTTGACTCCCTATTATGCAACTTGGTCTGGAAGGGCATCACTTTTTGAGAGATTGGCATCAGTACAACCATTAAGATTAGATCTACCAAAAATAGTGACTTTGGTTGGTACAGAAATATAATAGATTGGGGCTACTTTATCTTTCTTCAAAGGAAGAGCCAACCAAATTGATGCAAAGTTGAAGATGTTTGGGGTAAGTTATAGTAGGTTTGTACCTCCTATTAGAACTAAGGATGATCAGATCAAACCATTAGGATTATGGGGATTAGAGTTTGATGATGTGCTTCCCAAAAAAGACATTTATGTCTCTAATCAAGGGAAATTAGATATGGAGGGAAATTAGATATGGAGAGGTTCAACAAACTTTTGGATGAGGAAATAAAGGTAGAAACATACTACAATAAGTTCATTGCAGATATTAAAAGCACAATAGATGCTAGGTGGGAAAGGCAGAAGGCTCAGTTGGAAAGTATTCATAACTTTGAGTGGCCTAAGGAAGAGGATGTGAAAGCATGAGACATCATGACAAAGCCCAAGAAAAAGAAGCTTGTCACATTTGACTTGGATGTCATGGATGAAGAATGAAGGACACAAGGCACCTAATCTATGAGCACATGAAGGTTAGTAATCTTGAAGAGATTAGTGTATGTTAGCCTATATTGGTGGTCACTAAATCTTATTACAACTATCAGATACTACCCTGAATATATGCGGACAAAGGTGCTGACATCCAAAAAAGGATAAAGTGTAAATCAGATTTCATTCCTCATTTTTGTCCTCCCACCGCTTGGAGTTTTCTTGTCTTTTATCTCTTTCTATGTTTTTAGGGTTAGGCCTCCAAATTATCCAAAGCTTGTTGCATCCTTGTCGTAAGGATTCCAAGATGATTTGAGACTATATATATAATTGTAACCTTTTTGTAAAGGAGTTGGAGAGAGTTAAAAACTTTGATAGAATTACAAGGCAGACTAAAATTGTGTTTGAACCTTTGTACTATTTTGTCTATCTAATGTATTTGAAGCTTTGAGACATCAATAAAATATTTTGCAATCTCTTTTCTGCATCTGAATTGTCTCTTTATATTTCTGTTATTGTTGTTGTGTGTTTATCTGTAAGACATTTAAGCATATCGATCATAAGGTGATTGTGGAGTTACTTGTAAGTTCCTTCAAGGAAGGATTAAATTGTTTCAAGTAACCCAAGGAACATAACATTAGTTTGAGGATTGGATGATAAGGTTGTGGGGAGAGGATAGTTTATAAGGTATTCTATCTTTGTTGCAAATGCTTTGTTGATCACCTCAATATGGATTTATACAAGATATTGACTCATAGCCCAAGGATTAGGCATTGGTTTTGTGTTTGCTAAGTAATTAATTTACAATCCAATATTTTCAAATTACTTAATCATATACACTAAAAAAATAGATAATTCTATTCAAGTGATTGTACTTTTAGGATATAGTTTAGTTTGCTGATTCCTTGAAGAGTGGATCATTAGGTTGCCCCTCCTAAAATCAAAAGGAAGAAGGATTAAAATCCTTATCTCATTGGTTTATGTTATCAAAACCATAACCTGGCTTATAATACTCCATTTCAAATTGATCATCGCAATCTCCAAGGTGTCTTATAAGTTGTTATAGTGAGATCAGAAATAAAAAACCAGTGAATGAACTAGTCCACTAAAACATTGACTGAAGAATCAGTAATCTATCAGAGGTAATACCTGTCTGAGTTTGTGGAGCTCAAAATAGAAGGAGGTGATAATAGGTATCCCCGGTGTTATTAAATACCTCATCAATTAGCCTTTTATCTTGCATAAAAAGGACTTTGCATTCAAGTATATAAGTATATTGTCATTTTAAGGTTGTGCTGCAAGAAAAAGAGCTAACAACTTCCACGCCAGATAAAACAATTATGTTTTATATTTAGAGTTTTGATTTGATTTAAAACCATTTCTTAGGGACAAGAAAGACAATTTTAATTGTTTTAATCAGTCTAACTGATTAAAAACATGAAAACTAGGAGATCAAGGTCAAGTTGTAAACCTTCGATCATAGAGTTATCTTTGTAATACATGAAACTTAATTAGGTCAATCTATTGTATAAATAGATGCGTAATCATTCATTTAAAAGGGATGAGAGGATGATAGTAGCCAAGGAGCACATTTATAGATTAGACTGAAAGAAAGAAGCAAAACAACAAAAGAGGAATTTGGTTATCAAGAACCAAGAATCAAGGCTACTGAGCAACATAGGTATTAATCAATCACATTAGGTGATACTTTGTACATGTGATTTTAATGGATCTGTATTCAATAATTAAAGATTACACACACTCAGGTCAATGAGTATTTTTTTATACATTCTAACAAGTGTAGCAAATAGAAGAAATCCTTTCAAGAAAGGTGGATTTAACAATCCTTTGTAAATCTCTTAACTGAGTGCACACTATATAGTGTTTCCAAATCTCTTAATAGAGTAGACCTTAACCAGTCTCCACATAATACTCCTAACATGGTAGATCATCAGAAGTGATCAAAATTGTAAGCCTTAACTGACCCCTTCCAATCTGTAGATAGTGAAGTTTTTGTGGGTGCCATCCCCACCTCATTTTTTACCTTCTAACAAGGGTTTTCTGCATTACCATAGCTTGTGTTATGTGTCATTACTTTTCATGAATGCTTCTATGAATGATTACATGTTTATTAATCTTATGTGTTGATATAACTTACACAAAGTTATGATAGAAAAGATGGTTGGTAATATAATGGATTACTAAATGGATTAAGGTTAAAGAGATAAAAGTTTTAGAGGTACCGATTCACCCCTCCCCTTTCGGTACATACTTCCCATTATTTCCAACATATATAAATAAAGAAAAACCTTTTATATCCAAGAGATAAGTGTGTGTGTGTGTGTGTGGAAGAAGATAAGGGAGCTGAGAAAGGAGTCTTTGAGCGAGTTCTTGGCGGTGATGTGTGCAAGATGAAGAAGATTTTTGAGAGATCAAGAAGGGAATTTGCATACATATTTGTAGTGGATCAGACAATGGTATGCATAGAGAAGATTAGAAATTGGATCTACTATTGGATTTGGCAACTGATCTTGATTGTTGAATTGTTTCTTGCATATTCATATGAAATCTTTTTAGTTCATATTTTGTCTATAAAACATCTTTTGTAATAAGGATAGTTAGCTCGACTAACAGTGACACAACCGAAGTGAGAAAACCGATAGTGAGCCTTTGTAAAAATCACCTTAATTGGTGTTTCATTTCATGAGAATTAGCTTCTCCATGGTTTTTCCTAGTTTGGGCTTCCATGTAAATTCTAGTGTTCTTTGTGTTGGTGGTTCTATTTTTTCATATTTATAATGTTATAATAGCTTCATATTTTGTCTATAAAATATCTTTTGTATAAGGGTAGTTAGCTCGATTGACAATGACAAAATTGAATCAAAAAATGAGGATCTAAAAGAAAACTTGAAGGAAATGAATGCATGTATCGATAAGCTAAGGAATCAGATCCAAAAAATTAAGCAAGACATAAAGAAGTCAGTCAAGAATTGAAGGATTGAAAGGAAAAGGTGTCTAAATGAGAAAATATGTTGAATGAAAAGAATAATTCTGAGGAATTTATGAAAGATGGATTGAAAACATTAAAGGTAGGGTGGATGAGGACCGAAGAAGAAATCAAATAGAAGCTGGATTATTCAAAGCAGACTGAAGAGGATTTGAAGAACACCTTTTTATCAAATTATGGAGGAATGGAAGAAATCTGAAGAATATCATCAAGGTAAAGATAGAAGAAAATGAGAAGTCAGATCAAGAATTAAAGAACCTGAGATCTAAAGCTAAATTGTATGAGAGAAATACTATTTTGGATAATTTATTAACCCTACAGAAGATTCAAAAATATAAATAAGGATTAGGTTTTACTGGTGAATTTTCAAATCAGAAGGACAAAGGCAAATAGAAGATGATTAAAGATAAAGAAAAGGTTGAAGTGAAAAGAAATGTCAGGAATCAAAACATATCTACAAGAAGGCCTCCAATAAGATAACCAAATTCTCAAAGATACTTATCTTTTAATGCTTGTTTACATATTTACAATAATTTTGGTCATAAGGCAGTTGATTGTAAGATGAAGAAATATCAAAAGATTCAATGCTTTAATTTTCATAAGTTTGGTCATAAAGCAAGTTAGTGCAAAAGTCAAGTTTTAAATCAGGATAAGAATAGTGCAGTGAATAATATCTTTCATGGGAATTTCTATGTATGTTGATTATGGTCACAATGATAATCAATATAGATCTAGAGTTTATTCAGTGATATCTGGATAGAGGAATGTTAATTTTTTCAAGTGTGGTCAGATTGATTATTATGCTAACACATGTAGATCTCATGGTGCTTTGGTAAATGTTGGAGATAGTAATAATGCTTCAGTTTCAAGGGAATCTAAGAAGAATAACATGACATGGAAGAAGGATGTTGTTTCTATAGAGATCCTTATGGTACTAGATCGTGATACTATCTCGACCGACAATTGAGTTGACTATTTTGGATTAGGGGGAGTATTAAAATGCTATATCATTCACTTCCCCTACTTCAAAGAGATACTTGTAGAAAATAGCTTATCTCTGGTATAATAATTATAATTAATGATTGAATTATTGATGTGCATGGTACAAATGGATTATGTCAGCAATAATTAATTTTTGACAGGAGATTCAATTATGATAGTTCATGGCTTTAAAGACATAATTTTGAAATCATTTCATCCTATAGCAAGAAGAAAAATCTGATAATTTATAGAGAGATCTTGAGGATAATTTTGTGAGTGATTATGAGGTCTTAATTGGTCGTTTGAAGTGTCAGTGCATCTATGTCAAATAAAATGAACAAGGTTGAGCTGAAGGAGTTTCATCATATCATAATCAAGAAATTACAGTCTGGATTGGCTAAAAAAGATATGCAAAGGATTAGAAATCTTGGCTTGGATATTTGGGGAGAATTTCCCTACTATGATGATAGATAATTTATTTGTTATTTTTGAGTTAGTTTCAAGGTGAAACCCTAGTGTGAGATAAGCCTAATCTTGTGATGAAAGAGGTAATTAGAGCTATTACAAGATTATGCAATGTTGATGAATTTCCTGGAAATAAGATGATAAGCTACAATGCGATAGAAGAACTGACCGTGCTTGATTATTATCGACGTGAAAAATTAATTAACACCCTTGAAGTTCATGTAGTGAGGTATGTTGCATATGGAATTTTTAAAAAAATTCAATTTCAAAATCATGATGGTGTCACTTTGGTGTTAGCTATTTATATTGCACATAAATTTGTAAGGGAGAATGTTCAAATGAATCATTGTAAGATGTTCCTGGAGAATTTTCTTGAAAATGTAAAGATGACTATTGAAAATGGATATGGCTTTAGATATGGGTCATTGGTCATGTGTCTAGCTTTCTATTTCTTGATGTCATTATCTAGTGAGGAGAATGTTGAGTAGATGACTGATATTCCTGTCGGTAAGTAGATTTGTAGATATCTTGATGTGTTGGAAAATAGACAAGATTCTTGTAAGGACTATTGCATATCTTTATAGATGATTATTGGTTCAGGATTGATGGTTACTGGTCTTGTACCGATAAGTCATGGCAAGGATGGTTCATCCTCTGGACTAGATGATGTTAGATGTTGTTGTTAGTGGTTTCCCTTTGAAACTGAAAAGGAGAAAGTTGACTAAGAAAGGAAAACAAATAGTTACTATTTTAGAGAGTGAAGAAGAGAAGGATAAGGTTGAAGAAGAAGAGTCTAAAGAAAAGAAAGGAGAGGAGAAGGAAAAAGAAGAGGTAGATGTGAGTTCTCCATCCGAATCTAACTCCATGGATTCAAATATAGTTTAGTTGTTGATGAAAGATGAGGCATTTGATAGAATTGGTGACATGTGGATTGATTTCTCATCGGTGAGAAGAACAAAGATTTAAGAGTTGTTGATTTATCACTTGATCATTAAGAAGATTATTGTTTCTAGTATGTCTGGTATGATACCAATTAATTTGGTCATGAATATTGAGGAGATATTATTGCACAGTGGATATGATTGTAGAAATTTCAAGCAATCTATTAAGAATAAATATACACATGCGAAGAAGGGATTTACTAGAGTTATCGATGAAACAAAGATTGTGTGAAGGAAATTATAGATATATACTGGTATTGTCTTTAGTGGCCTACCATTGTGGACAATTTTAGAGGAAGAAGTGAAATAATTGAGAAGGAACTGAATGAGTTGGGAAAGACATATGATATCTTCAAGGATAAGGATGGAAAATAAAGGATCAGAGTTGGTGAGATATAAACAAAGTTGTTTCTATTACAGAGGTAGAGATAAGACTTGGTGAAAACATATTGGTTGGTGAAGGACATGTTGAAGTTTGGTTGGAGCATATTTCTTGTATTCTTTCTGAAGAAGAGGATTATGAGTGATGGATTTAGTCTCTAGATTAGATTTCATATTTTGATGTTGGTGGAATATGATAGTCTATATTCTCATATGGGTGTTGTTGTTACCGAGTGGAAGAAAGTATTGAGATATTGTTTAGATTGTGCATATATGTGATGACATTAATGTTTTTTCATTGATGTCAACATATTCCTATTGTTGAAGACAATGTTCATACTTTGTTCAATGAGATGTTTTATGTGGTACAAATACTGTATTGAATATCAGATGTTGCGAAGATACAAAGATTTTTATTCATTTGTATAGTTGATCTATGTCAACTTACAAAGGTTCAAATATTGATTTGAGTGAGTTGTGTAGGATTTATCATAGAATGCTATTTTGGTTATTCTATCAGCGACAATGTTTTAGTTATTGGATAGATGTGGATCTGTTTGGAAATATTATTTGTTTCTAACCTGGTGGTGAATTTAGGACATTGATTTGTGTCCTCATCTCAAGTGGTTCATGATTTGGATGCTATCAAGCTATCACTCTTTTATGATAGTGGTTATGGTTTAGTGTTTTTAATGAACAGTGCAGAGATGAGTTTGATTTATGAGATAGAGTTAGTCTTGTTGATATTGTGGTATTCATGTTGTTTGTTGATATTTCTTGATCATGTCCTATTTGTGTTGAATGATTGCATCAGATTATGTGATCAAGTTTGAAGATTTTTCATGTAACGTGTTGTTATTCTTAATGTTCTTAGCCGACTTGGTGGTGTAGCGTGTTGTGATGGATAATGGTGTGACTTATGGGTTTGGATCATGTTTGAGGATGTTGTTATGGGTCATTTATATGTCTTATCTAACATTCAATGGATCACATTGTGTATTGAGCTGAATTGAATTAACATTTTGTAATTAGGTCCTTGGTCAACCTAGATGAGATAAATTGATGAAATATGTATAAATATGTAATCATTTAATAATTGTGAAAGAATGAGAATTAGAGGATGTGTGAGAGTGTATAAGATGTTGAAGAGAATAGTTATGAGTGGAATCTACAATTGAGGTAGAGATTTGTTGTACTTCATTGGAACTGTACTGTGATATCAGAGATGTTGTTATGTCAGTTTGTGAGTTTGAACAATATGTCCTTTATGATTTGTGATCAGAGATTGTTGTTGTTAGTAATAACTAAGAGGTGGGGGGGGGTGAATCAGTGGCCTCAAAATTTATCCTTCAACTATTTACCACCAATCAAATAAACCTTAGATTATTAAGTCCCTACAAGATGTATGCCATGAAATACTAATAATGATTTAACTATTTGTCAGTTTTCCTTGTCTGTCCTTATTCTCCTTAATTACCGATAAGTAGTAAAACTATTTACCAAAACTCAGTAAATAAGAAGAGTATACCAATCCTTCCAGAAATGCATATGTGAAATATAAAATAGTAAAGTAATAAACCATACACATATAACACATGGATTTTAACATGGAAACCCTGTTAAGGGAAAAACCACTGGGAACGGTACCCCAAATTTTCACTCTTCTAAAGTGATCCCTGTTAGGAGCCAACCCTGTTAAAGGTTAAAAACACACTGTTAAGTGTGACCTTGTTAGAGGATTTTATATGTAGAGGTTGTCACTTAGTATCGGGCATCTATTGCTACCATCCTTGAATTAGCCTCCTTCTTATACTATCAATAGGTATCGGGAAAGTCCAATGCTACTTTCATGAATCAACCTTTTTGGCACTCCTTGGGATGTACCTCATTATATAAAAGACTGTTAAGTCCTGCTTGGTTAAGAGACTTGATGCTTCAATGGTTAAACTAAAACATTATGACCTGTTTATGATGAAACTTTGAATTGCAGATTTTCAGATCTATTTAAGTACATTACCTCTTTGATCAATGTATCAATTCAATTCTTTGTGCTCCACACTTTCTTCTCTGTGATGCTGTGCTTCATTGTTCATCGGTGTCTGTAGAAATATTTAGCTCTCCTTTAGCTTGATTGATCAGGACTGTATGAAGTTCTTCTTCATCAGTTTCTCTTCAGCATCCTCTTTCTATTCACTCCCCTTCCCATGCATACGAAAATGAATTAAGCTTGTCTCTTACATAGACATGATATTCATTGATTCTTGATTCTTGATTCTTGTTTCTTGGCGTGAAAAACAATCCAGCCAATCTGATTTAAAGCATAACTCCTTATTTATCTCATAGTTATCTTCTTGCCAACTGTAAAAATCTTATTTAAATCAATCACTTAACTCTGGTCAAATAAAGCAAAGAAAATAATCAGTTAAGTTTGTCTTTAGCTCTTGCCAGCTAGATATTTTGTCATTTTCTGAACTCTTTGTTCCGTCGGTCAAATCTGTAGTTAGTCATCGGTGACAACTGACAGTTCTGTTGGTGTGACTCCAGTTAGCTTTGGGATCTCCATCTGTTGGGCATCATTGGATTTTACTCGGTTGGAAACTCTATTTTCATCTTGTCGGGCATCCTGTGGTTTTGCTTCATCAGGAAACACTGTCTTCTACTCGTCGGGTATCACTGTGACTTTTCTCTTTTTCTTTTACCGATGGTGTGCACTCCATTGGTGTTATTTGTCACTTGGTGAATAATTGACATTTATGCATTACTGAAAGCATAACCTTTGTTCCATTGATTCTCTGAATTCTTTGGCATTATATACATGACCATACAGATGATATCAAGTTGACATCAATGAAAATACAAACCATTAACTATTTTAATGTCTTGCATTATCTTCAACTTAACATTATCAAACATTCAATCAGTTACATGACATCAATCTCTCCCTTTGGAATTGATGGAAACATAATATATTATCACACTATACTATTTCTAATACAATATGAAATACAATAGTTGAGATTCATCAAATTGCCAATCATTTTGTTTTGTCAACCGATAAATATCTGATCACCGTTAAGCTCTGTTTTAGCTTAGATTTGATTCTTGCAATTTTTTTTTTAACTTTATGATGTGTTGAATCTTTTTCTTGTGTTAATTTATCTTCTTTGCCTATTCTCTCTTTTGTGATGTCTTTTTCCCTTTTTAACAACTCTCCCTTTGTATAAAATTTCATACAATTTGCTCTCCCTAAGGATATAATCTCTCCCTTGTTGGAGTAATCTGATAATGGATAATATCTCTCTTTATCAGAAGAATGTGATAATATGGATCTCTCTCCCTTTGACAATAATGCCAAACAAATATCTCACAGATATCTAATATTTATGTCGAACAATCTTTTCTCTCCATCCATAATATATTTCTTGAATTTCCATTATCCATCAGAAATATAACAATATGTTCTAGTGCTTGGTTCTGGTATATACCTGTCTGTATATAGATGTGGCTTTGAAGTTCATCCTTTTGCTTGCATCAACATGAATGCTATTCTGATAATATTTAGGCTGATGCAGCCTTCAGTCATATTATTGATTGGTAGACAAGGGTTTTACCCCTAGTCTCTTTCTCAAGTACTCAAATGTATCCTTGGGTGGTGGCTTGGTGAAGATATCAACTAATTGTTCCTTTGATTGCACATACTCAAGTATCACCTCTTTTTCTTGAACTTGTTCTCTTAAATAATGATACTTGATTGCAATGTGTTTAGTCTTGGAATGCATGAGTAGATTCTTGGAAATGTTTATTGCACTAGTGTTATCACAATAGATAATCACTGGTTCTGAGATCTTCATATGCATACCTTCCAGCAACTATTTGATCCATGCAATGTTTGAGCAATTTGTAGTAGTAGCAACATATTCTTCTTTTGTAGTAGACTGAGAGATGCATCCCTACTTCTTGTTAATCCATGTGACAAGTCTGTCACCCATAAAGAATGCTCCTCCAATTGTGCTCTTCCATTCATCAAGATTTCCAGCCCAATCAAAGTCGGTAAACACCTTAAGTTCAAATTTTTGTTCTCTTCTATACCATAAGCCAAATTCCTTAGTATTCTTCAGATATCTTAAAATTCTTTTCACAACAGTCATATGTGATTCCCTGGGGTTAGCAGAAAATATAGCAACAATTCCTACTGTGTGTGCAATATTTGGTCTAGTGTGTACAACATACATGAGTTTTCCAATCATTGATTTGTACAAAGTCTGATTTACCTCTGTTGTCTTGTCTTCCTTTGTCAACTTACATCCAATAGCCATCGGTGTTCCAACTTTTTTGGAATCTTCCATCTTGAATATTTTTAGGACCTCTTTGATGTATTTAGACTGTGTAATAAAAATACCTTCACTTTGTTGAATGATCTGTAGACCAAGAAATAACTTGATCTCTCCAAACATAGACATCTCGAACTCTTTGCTCATCTCATCAGAAAATGATTTGCATAGCATATCATTGCCTCCAAATATGATGTCATCAACAAATATTTCAGCAATCAAAGTGTTAGTATCAGTATCTTCTTTCAAATAAAGATTACTATTTTCACTAGTCCTTATAAATCCAATACTTATTAGATAGGAATGAATTTGTTCATACCAAGCTCTGGGAGCTTGTTTCAATCCATACAAGGCTTTGTGAAGTCTACATACCATGTTTCTCTTGTCTGGATTGACAAACCCTTCTGGTTGTTCAATGTATACCTCTTCTTCAAGTATTACATTTAGGAATGCTGACTTGACATCCATTTGATATACTTTGAATAATTTATAGGCAACATAAGCAAGTAGTATTCTTACTCCTTCTAGCCTAGCAATGGGTGCAAATGTTTCTCCATAGTCTATACCTTCCTCTTGTGCATACCCTTTTCATACTAGCCTTGCTTTGTTCCTTGTGACTTCTCCATTCTCATTCAGCTTATTCCTGAATATCCATTTTGTATCGATGACATTCTTTTCATCTGGTCTTGGCACAAGTGACCATGTTTTGTTCTTCTCAATCTGCTCAATCTCATCATTCATATCACTTATCCATTCCTCATTATCTAGTGCAGCATTGATAGATTTTGGCTCAAACTCACAAATTAAACAATTTGAGTTTAAAGACTTACTTCTTGTTCTTGTACCAGCTTTCTCATCTCCTATGATCTAGACCTCTGGATGGTTCCTTCTTACATATCTTACAAGTATTGGTATATTTCTTTGTCTATCATCTTGATCATTATTTTGATCTTCATTGTGTTCTTCATTACCTTGCACATTATCTTGATCATTATCCTGACCGTCGGTAACAACAGTCTGACCGTCGGTTGCAACATTTTGATGTTACAAAATTAAGCACTATTTCTCGGGTAGAGTGTTGGGTTCTTCACAATATACAAACTTGTTGTATTCCTTTCATTCTTTTGTGCTTTCCAGCTCATTCTGTTTTGCAAATTCATCAATCTTTACATTTGCACTTTCAACTATTTTGATAGAGGCCTTGATGAGACACTTAAAAGCTTTTCTTTTGGTAGAACACCCCATAAAAATACCTTCATCACTTTTGGCGTCAAGATTTCCATTTCTATAATCCTTTAAGACATAACATTGACTACCAAATATTTTTAAGTAACTTACATTGGGTGTTTTACCATACCATAGCTCATAAGGTGTCTTCTTTGTGTCCTTTAATTTTACTCTGTTAAGTGTATAGACAGTAGTGCTGACAGCTTTGCTCTAGAAGATTTGGGTGATCCCTTTCTCTATCATCAGTGTTCTTGCATAATCAACTATTGATTTGTTCCTTCTCTTAGCAATCCCATTTTTCTATGGTGTTCTTGGTGCAGAAACCTATCTTTTTATACCATGCTCATTACAGAAATTAGTGAATTCATCTGATATAAATTCTCCTCCTCTCTGATCTCAAAAATTTCAAATCCTTACCACTTTGTTTTTCTACCATAGTCTTATACCATTTAAACATCTTGAATGCTTCAGATTTATCTTTTAGAAACATAAATTTTATCATTCTAGAGTAATCATCAACAAAGAGAATAAAATATCTATCTCCATAATAGCTCTTTGTCCTCATATGTCCACATAAATTAGTATGGACTAATTCTAGAATATCATCAGATGTATGGGTTTTACTTTTGAAACTAGACTTTGTCATTTTACCTTTTTGACAATTTTTGCACATGATGTTGTCGGGCTTTGTCATCGTTAGTAAGCCTCTTACATTTCTGCCTTTGTTTATTTTCATCATGTTGTCAAAATTCACACGACACAATCGTTTGTGCCACAACCATATGTCTTCATTTCTAGTCATTAAGAAAGTGGTGTTAGTATAATTCAGATAGAATAAGTTACCTTTAGTCTGTTCACCGGTACCAATCAATTTTCCTGATTCATTGAAGATATTTTCCTTCTTGTTCTCAAATGCTACTCTATGACCTGAATTATTCAGTTGAGAAACACTCAACAGATTATAATTAAAACCTTTTACCCAATAAGCATTTTCACATTTAAATAGGTTATTCAACATTATTTTTCCTTTACCTTCAACTGGACAAGGTGTATCATTACCCATTCTTACTATACCACCATTATAATACTCAAAAGTGTTAAACTTTTCTTTGTCACCGGTCATGTGGTGAGTGCAGCCACTATCTATAATGCAGATGTCATTCTTGCTAATGTTAGATTTGAGTGTAGTTTCTACATACCTTTCATCTTCATCGAAATCATCCTTCACAGCTACAAATACCATCTCAATGTCTTCATTAGGTTTGGTGTCAGTATCTTCATCTTTGCAAGAAGCTAGGTAGATAGCATTCTCGCCTTTATCCTTGTAGTCTTGGGTATCTCTTCTTTTTGATTTTCTATAACCTCTATAATCTTTATTATCACCTCTGTCAGATTTCTTCTCAAAAGATCTGTCATTACTTCTGTCATCTTTTCTTCTGTTAGGACAATTTGCAGCAAAGTGTCCAATCTCTTTACAATTAAAGCATACAAGTGGTAACTTGCCTTTGTATTTACCTTTGCCTCTTTGCATTCTTCTAGCCATAAGTGCTTCTATTTCATCTAGATCTTCTTATTCACTTTCACTTTCACTATCTCTTTTAGATGAGTGTCTATGACTTGATTTTCTTATTTTCATAAAAGACTTAAATGCATACTCTAAGTTTGGTAAGACACTATTGTCAAAGTTATTCACCTCAAATGAAATCAGTCTAGTAATTAAACTATCAAGAGTAACTATATTGTTTGCTACTGCTCTCATTTCTTGAATGGTAGAAACTCTCATAGAATATATAGGAAATAAGGTTCTTAAGATTTTACTTACCACTGTCTCCTCTTCAAGTGTACCTCCAACTCCTCGTATAGCGTTGACTACTTCTTTTATTCTTGTGATGTACTGTGTGATGTTTTTCCCTTCTTTCATTCTGAGATCATCAAACTTTCCTCTAAGGCTTTCTTCCTTGGCTCTCAGAACATTTGTATCACCTCCATGTACAAGCTTCAGTTTGTCCCACATCTTTGCAATTTTTCAATCCTTGACATCTTCAAATTCAACATCAGAGAGTGAGGAAGAAAGCTCTATAACCATGCAGTTATGCTCATGCTTCTCTCTTAATCGATCTACTGTCAGTACTCCTATAGGAAACACATATTCAATATCTAGGAATTGAGTAACATCATTACCATTACCTGATAAGTGGAGTCTTATCCTGCTTTTCCATGAAGCAAATTTGTCTTTGTTCAACTTGGGAACATCTCATCTGTTCAACTTGTGATCCTGACTTAGGTCTTGAAACCTTCCTTCTAAGCACACAAGCTCTGATACCAATTTTTAGTAATAACTAAGAGGGGGGGGGGGGTAATCAGTGGCCTCAAAATTTATGCTTCAACTATTTACCACCAATGAAATAAACCTCAGATTATTAAGTCCCTACAAGATGTATGCCATGAAATAATAATAATGATTTAACTATCTGTCAGTTTTCCTTGTCTGTCCTTATTCTCCTTGATTACCGATAAGCAGTAAAACTATTTACCAAAACTCAGTAAATAAGAAAAGTATACCAATCCATCTAGAAATGCATATGTGAAATGTAAAATAGTAAAGTAATAAACCATACACACATAACACATGGATTTTAACATGGAAACCCTGTTAAGGGAAAAACCACTGGGACCGGTACCCCAAATTTTCACTCTTCTAAAGTGAGCCTTGTTAGGAGCCAACCCTGTTAAAGGTTACAAACACACTGTTAAGTGTGACCTTGTTAGATGATTTTATACATAGAGGTTGTCACTTAGTATCGGGCATCTATTACTACCATCCTTGAATAATCCTCCTTCTTAGACTGTCAATAGGTATCGGGAAATTCCAATGCTACTTTCATGAATCAACCTTTTTGGCACTCCTTGGGATGTACCTCAATATATAGAAGATTTTTAAGTCCTGCTTGGTTAAGAGACTTGATGCTTCAATGGTTAAACTGATACATTATGACCTGTTTATGATGCAACTTTGAATTGTAGATTTTCAGATCTATTTAAGTACAATACCTCTTTGATCAATGTCTCAATTCAATTCTTTGTGCTCCACACTTTCTACTTTGTGATGTTGTGCTTCACTATTCGTCAGTGTCTACAGAATTCTTTAGCTCTCCTTTAGCTTGATTGATCAGGACTGTATAAAGTTCTTCTTCATTAGTTTCTCTTCAACATCCTCTTTCTATTCACTCCCCTTCCCATGTATACGGAAATGAATTAAGCTTGTCTCTTATATAAACATGATATTCATTGATTCTTGATTCTTGATTCTTGGCGTGAAAAACAATCCATCCAATCTGATTTAAAGCATAACTCCTGATATATCTCGTAGTTATCTTCTTGCCAACTATACAAATCTTCTTTAAATCAACCACTTAACTCTGGTCGAATAAAACAAAGAAAATAATCAGTTGAGTCTATCTTTAGCTCTTGCTAGCTAGATATTTTGTCATTTTCTAAACTCTCTGTTCTGTCAGTCAACTTTGTAGTTAGTCATCGGTGACAACTGACAGTTCCGTCGGTGTGACTCTAGTTAGGTTCAGGATCTTTGTCCGTCGGGCATCATTGGATTTTACTCATCAGGAAACTCTATTTTCAGCTTGTCAGGCATCCTATGGTTTTTCTTCATTGGGAAACACTATCTTCTTCTCGTCAGGTATCACTGTGACTTTTCTCTTTTTCTTTTACCGATGGTGTGCACTCCGTCGGTGTTATTTGTTACTTGGTGAATACTTGACATTTATGCATTGTTGAAAGCATAACCTTTGTTCCATTGATTCTATAAAGTCTTTGCCATTATATACATGACCGTATAGATGATATCAAGTTGACAATCAATGATAATACAAACCATTAACTATTTTAATGTCTTGCATTATCTTCAACTTAACATTATCAAACATTCAATCAGTTACATGTCATCAGTTGTAAGGCATTGAGCCTTCCTTGAGATTGAGATCCTTTTTGTACTTGAGCAGTGATTTCTAAGAAGTGTGCTTGAATTCATGTGCATTTTGATGTAGGAGCATCTTAAGATCTTAGTTTGTTTGCTCTTTTGTTCCAGTCGGGTAGTTTTTGGTGGCGGTTAATCTATGCTTGTCCTTTTTAGTTGTAGTTGTGTCAGCCTATTCTTGGCTTTGTTCTGGAGCTTACCCTATGATAGAAACTCATTTGGTTTCATTGTGTGTAAGTTAAGACAGATACTTTGAGTGTCTTTCTTGTTCTTCATTTCTCGGTTGGTCATTTTGTTTTTTGATCAGTTTCTCGATATTTTGGTTGGTTTTTTGGAGCACTATCATGCCATATAATTGTTATGTTTGTGGCCGACATTTTTATCTAATCACATCTCTCAAATATTTCATTGGAGGTTGTTCTTAAATATTTGGTCGACTTGATGTTATGATGACTTTATAAGCTTATGGACTTGTTCCTAAGGGGCAGGATGATCTCTTAAGCTTATTTGGCTTAGCTTGGGTAGATCTGAAGGGTTTTGAATGTAATCAGACATTTTTCTTGGCATGTATGACTGGCATGTGAAATAATATTTTGCAGATCTATTGTAAATGATTTCTGATGATAATAAAATGTTGAATCTCTTATTCAATTTATTTTTTCTTGTTTCCTTTCATTGTATGTTAGTTGCAAGGGTTGGATTGATCTCCTTGAGGTTTCTACATCCTTGACTACATCAGGTGGTATCAGAGCATGGTTGAGATAAATGTTGAATGAGATTGAGGTTTCATAAGGTTGAGATTCTTGTGTGGGTGGATCCAAGTTCCTGGCTTGTCAAGCCTAGTTCTATGGATTGTGAGGAGGCACAATGAAGATCTAACTTGCAATTAGAGAGGAATCATGCAAGGTAGTGAGGAAGGGTTTTATTCTATTTGTTGAATGTTGAAGGCATATCGATTGGAGGAGGTTGCATGTGTGTGTGCTAGATCATCAGTTGGAGGAACACATTGTGATAGATCACTGATTGGAGAGATAGTTGCACCTAAGGATTGGAAAATGATGCCTAGAAGGATAGAACAAATGATGGAAGACTTTAAGGTTGAGATGAGGAATGAGATCATAAATGTGTTGACTAGATTGGGAAGGAATCGTGAGACTGAAGTGGAATTTGAGGAGACTGCTGAAGATCTTGAGACTATAGATGTTGAGATCCTTGCAGATGAGGAGATAGTGTTGAAATTTGTGGCACAAGTAAGTAAAATCCATAAGATGGATGTTTCTACTTTCACCATTTCATTGCTTCTTGAGGATTTGATAGACTAGATTGGAGAGTTAGAAGATTACTTTGAGCTTGAAGATATCAAAGATCCACATAGGGTCAGGTTGGCACAGACTAAGTTAAAGGGTCACGCTCCCTTGTAGTGGAAAGAATTAGGGAAAGATAGAGAATAACATGGTGAGACAAAAATCACTAGATGTAAGGTGATGGTTTCTAGGTTAAAAGATAAATTCATTCTTGAGGATTATTAATTGGAGTTGTTCAAGAAGTTGCAGAATTTGAGGTAGAAAGACATGAGTGTGGAGGAATATATAGAGGAGTTCTATAAGATGATTATCATATCTATTCATAAAGAGGTATCTAAGGATAAGGTGGCTAGGTATGTTAATGTCCTTAGATTTAATATTCAGGATGAGCTGGGTATGTTGAGGATGCTTATTAGTATGCATTGAGGGAATCTAATAAGTTGAAGAGGAGGCAAGGTAACCTTAGAGGAAAATAAAAGCAAATTAGCAACAATGGTAAAAAGAAGCAAACCATTGAAGTTGAATCTGATCAGAGAATTCATAGAAGAGGGAGTGGTAGCAAGGATTTTAAGGGAACTTGTTTCAAATGTGGTGGCATGGGATATAGGGATTTTGAATGTACTAAATGAAGTAGTCAGAACATGGGTAAACATAATCTAATGGCACATGAGGAATAAAATTATAGTGAATTTTTGGAAAATGAAGCTATACCTAAGATAAGAGAGTTTCTTATGCTTAGGAGATTCATGTTGAGTAAGAAGGAAGATGAACCTTTACAAAGGAGGAGGTTATTTAGGAGTGTTTATAAATCTAGAGGTAAATGTTGTAAATTTTTTATGGACAGTGGTAGTATTGAAAAATTGGTATCAGAAGAGATGATGTAGAAGCTTGGATTTAAGAGGCTTAAACATCCTTGTCCTTATGGGATAGGTTGGTTTTTTTAGATGATCATATGGTGGATGTGAAAAATTAATGTTTGGTTAACTTCAACATTGTACCTTATAGAGATGAAGTGTTATGTGGTGTGGTGACTATGAGTACTTTTCATGTTCTATTGGGAGACCTTGGCAATTTGATAGGGGAGCTATTCATGATTGAAAAATAAATTTGGTTACAATAGAGAAGCATGGATAGAAGTTTACCCTAGTTCCTTTGAAGGAAGTGGAATGAGGAAGTGAAAGGAATTTGAGTATGGTGAAGAGTTATTGTTTAGAGAAGTAGAATACAAAGGTTAGTATGGATCTCAAAAAGGATCTTGTAGATAGATCTCATAAAGGTAAGTTAGTCTCCAATTGTAAGAAGGGTAAAGTGGAGCAGTAGGTGACTTTGGTTACTAAATAGAGGAGGGTTTATAACATAGGTAGATTAGTTATTGAAAAAGGAATAAGTAGTGATATGAGATCTAGTGTTAATAGAAGGTATGAGGAAGTGTGTACAAAGAGGGATAAGTTGATAAATCTCATGGAGGAGAGTGCAAAGGTGTAGAGGTAGAGAGTTACAGATAAAGAGGATGTTTGAAAAAAACAAGCATGCGATTTATGTTCCACGACTTTTCAAATGTTCATAAGTTGCTCTTATAGAACATTTTCTTTTACTTGGGGTGTCTGATTGAGGACTATCTTAGGATCTTGGCAATCTTGCATCAACCAAAAATATTTCCTTTAGTTTTTTTGTTGTTATGTTCTAGTTGGGAAGTTTTTGGTGTTTTTGGTAGTGGCCGATATGTGCTTGTCATTTTTGGTTTTGGTTGTGTTAGCTTATTCTTGGCTTCATCCTGGATCTTACCCTATGATCACAACTCATCTGGTTTCATCACATGTAAGTTATGGAATATTCTTCCTGTATTTACCCTGTTCTTCATTTCCTGGTTGGTCATTGTGTTTTTCGATCGGTTTCCTGATCTTCTGGTTGATTTTTTTGAGCGTGATCGTGCTAGCTCAATGTTATGTTTGTGGCCAACATTTTTATGTGATCCCATCTCTTAAATATTTCATTAGAGGTTGTTCTCTAAGGTTTGGGTCATGACCAATTTGAGTATAAAATATTTACTCATTTCTTGGGGAATGTAATATTTTCGAGGCCATCTTGATGTTGCAATGGCTTTATAAGCTTATGGACTTGTTCTTAAGGAGAACCATGATCTCATAAGATTCTTTGGCTTAGGTTGGGTAGGATTTGAATGGTTTTGAATGTAATTAGGCATGTGTTCTTTCCATGTATGAGTGACATGTGAAACAACATATTGCATATCTGTTGTAAATTATTTTTGATGATACTAAAAGGCTGAATCTCTTATTCTATCTATTTTCTCTTATTTCCTTTCATTGTATTTTGTTGCAAGGCTTGGACCAATCTCCTTGAGGTTTCTCCATCCTTGACTGTAAAAAATTCCCATTTGTAATACTCCTAATAGGGTATAGTGCTTTTAACATAGTGCATTCATCTTGTGGGTTTGATCCCCATTGTATTTTTTCCCCTAACAAGGTTTCCATGTCAAAAATCTTTGTGTTGTGTGTTGATTATTGTATTATGTTCCTACATTCATGTTTATCTTTCAGATCAAAGATTAAGTTGGTAATTTGGTTAAAGGTATTGAGTTTTTGGACACAATTGATTAACCCCATCTCAGTTGTGTGTGTTTCATTAATTCTAACAGTTGGTATCAGAGCTAGTGTCCTCTATGTGAAGCTTAACCACTTGAGGAGATCTAAGATATTGACCTTTAAGGAGAGTCTGAGATTTGATGGAACAAATTATACTATATGGAAGGACCAGATGATTACAAACTTGAGATGTCTTAGTGAAAAATATTGAACTATTACAAAGAAATATTACAAGCCTCCTATTGATCTATCTATTGTGACTGTTGATGAAAAGAAAGGGGCTGAGTATAATATGAGAGAAAAAGAAGCCTTGAAGAGTGCTTTATCAGATGCTGAATATACAAATGTTTTAGGATTGGAAATTGCACAAGAGGTATGGACAAAGTTGGAAAAATTATATGGAGTTGAATTTGTGAAACAAGCCAAGTTACAAAGTGTGAAAGGAAAATATGAATCTAGTGCAGGAGCACCTAGAACATAGGGGTCACTAGGAGACCCTAATGGAGATTCAAGAAGAGTTGAAGTCTAACGAGACCTAAAAGGTCTTAAATGTAGGTAATTGGTCCAATAGAGCCACAAAATGTAATAGGAGGAAAAAAATTAAAAATTATTGGTAAATGTCCTCATAGTTATAGGTTTGTAGGAGTTTATTTAAATATAGTTTTTAATTTGAAAATTCAAATATAACGGCTAGTGCCTAAATGGAGGGAAAGTGTAAAACTCAATTAATTAGTGTTGTAATTAATATCAAATGATTTGGATCGGCTGTGGAAGTTTTATGAAGGATATATATGCCTTGGAATGATGAAATAGTACAGAAAGTATGGACTATACGGACATATTGAGAAATTCAACAAACATTCAAGTTTTTCCTTGCAAAATCTTGTTGTTTTGATGCTTGGTTGATTGATCTAAACTTGGAAATGGATTGTAGATGATCTAAGGATTTAATAACATCATTTTATATATTTTTTGAAGGTTCTCATAGTCTATTTTGTTTCAGATTTAAAAAGTTGTTGTAGGTGGTCATTTTGGAGCATTGAAATAACTCTATTTTGGTCTTTTTAATGATGTAATGGGCCATTCAATGAATGTATTTGTTTTTTATTATTTAATGGACCATAAATAAATATTTATGAATTTACTAACCATTTGGATGCATGATAAGTTTATTTAGTGGGTGTACACCATGAGGAAGAGTGGGAAAAGGGCATACAATTGATGCCATACGTGTAGCAGCAGAATATATGGCTTAAGTAGGGTATACTTTTATGTGAAAAATCAGAATTCTATGAAAAATAAATAGTTAATACAAAAGGAGGAGTTCTAGAAATGAGTTTTGAGTTGTTTTTAAGAAGGCCCTAGTTTTTAAGCCCATGTAAGGAGGTTTTTGTGATTTTCCTATATGGGAAGGTCAATCTTACAAAATAATGCAAAAATCTATGGTTTGGGATAATTTTTAGAGACTTTACAAGGTTATAGGGTCTTAGGTTGAGTATTTCTTATAGTTCCTTTGTAAATTGAGCCAAGTAGGCCTAGGAACAAAAGGTGGAGCAACAATTTTTTGGGTTGATGGTCTAAAAAAACCACACGTGATTTTGAGATATGTTATGTAACTTAAAAATGGGTATCTGGAAGTGTAATTTTTTTGACAAGTTGTTTTGGTAAATTTAGCGAGATCTACAGATTACCCCCTGGATAGGGCTATTAGGGAGAAAGCCTAGTTTGGAGAAGATTTAATGATCACAGATAGAAAGGGTGTGTTGGGTTATTTAAAAATGTAAAATCAAGTTGTAACAAGTTTTTTAAGACCTTTGGAAGGATTCAGTATGGCCTCGGGTCTTTGGTAACCAATTGGGTTCCTTGGGTTAAAGTGAAGCCTTAAGGACAAAAGTTGAACCTTATAGGCTTGATGAGAATTTGCAAAGGTCTTTTGGTTTAAATTGTGAGGGATCAAAAAGTATCTGCATCAAGTGGTATTAGAGAAAGCTAAGGTTTTGGAGGAGAGACCTAAGATGGAATATACAAGATCATAGAAAGAGTTTTTCAAGTTGTGGAAAGAATTCTTGAATGAAGACAAGGAAGAAGAGAAGAAGAAGGGAGAAGAAGAAAGGAAGAAGAAGAAGAGAGAAGAAGAAGAGAGAAGAAGAAGAAGAAGAAGAAGAAGAAGCAAGGTTGGAGTGGATTACAACACTCCTAGAGAAAGAATAAGATGAAGAGCCTAATGATGAAGAGGTTCTGAATGATGAATCAGAGATGGAATATGTTGATAAAGATAGAAGGGAATAAATTCTTGAAGGGCTTGGGTATGATGGTAGTTTTATGATTGGGACAATTATATGTCCTTTGGATGGTACCATGCAGGGTACTACCTTGACAGTGGATTGTCAGGCTCCAGAAGAAGCAACCTTAAAGGTGAATGAGGAAGTGGTTGATTGCTAAGAAGAATGATATGAAGATTTTTTGAAAATAGTAGTGGTCTCAAAATAAGAGACTAGAGTTTTTTCTAGTGGTGGGCCATGAGGAGGCCTTAGAGTTTGTGTATTCTCCAAACATGGAGATATGGCATGATGAAGGTGTCAAAGAGGAGTGTCCTTTTGAGGCACTTGTGATACATTTGTAGAAGTTTGTAGAAAAGGTACTAAAGGTGGATGACCAAGAGAAACAGAAGGGGTCCACATTTTTCCCATTGGGGGAGAATCAAAATTCAAGATGAGAAAGGTCCAAGTGTTGGAAGGACAAACAAGGAAAAGATGGCATGATGAAGCCATGTTTAAGCCAAAGGTCAAGATGAAGACCTCTATGTTTTTTTTTTTCTAATGGTTTATTTTTTAGGTGTTTCCAAGAGGACTTGGAATGTTTTCAAAGTGGGGAGTATGGTCTAGCAACACCTAGAGTATAGGGGTCACCAAGAGACCATAATGGAGATTCAATAAGAGTTGAAGTCTAATGAGACCTAAAAGGTCTTAAATCTATGTAATTGGGCCGATAGAGCCACAAAATGTAATAGGATGAAATAAATTAAAAAGTATTGGTAAATGTCCCGATGGTTCTGATAAGGACCATAGGACCAAATTCATGTAATATGGAAATATGATGCCAGGATGAGTCAATTAGGATTCTATGGAGTTTAATGATGTGATAAGGTCACAAGATGACCATTTTCATAGGTATAGGTGCTGCAGGAGCACCCTAACAATATGATCCATATATGTTAACTCCTGGGATGTGATGTCTATCTCTCCTAGAACTATATTAAAGAATAAAGAAGTCCATGGGACTCAAAACCAATAATGAGATACACTTTGTAAGACCCTTTGCCAAGTAGGTGTTTCTTTAAACCTCTTGGTCAAAGTTGGTCAAAGGATCACTTAGATGGTAGTTAGGATATGTTAGAGTCTAGGTTTATGTTTTAATATTACCTTTTGGTTCATGTGTAACCCCAAACATGTTAGGAATTAGTCGAGTTTCTCATTGGGAGCAAAAAGTGCAAAATTGCACAAAATATTGTCAATGCAAAGTTGTAAATTATGCAACTTTTGCAAAATCATTGTAACTAAAATTCCCAATGGTCACAACCTTTGAAAATAAGTTGTGGACATTGGGAAATGTCTCTAAAGTATCGCATATGGTCAGGTCTGAGACAAATGATGTAATTTTGACATTTGAGCAATAAAAACATATACTTTTTCTTGTAATTTTGTGAGTTTATGAAGTTGTACAGTTTTTTACGGATGAATGGGGGCATGAGACCAATTGGATAAGTTGTGGATTGTAAGTATCTTTCATTTGCAACCTATTTGGGCTTCTAAGGATTTTTTTTGTGCGAGATATCTAGTTTTCTGTCAGCAGGGGTCCCAAACCCTTAGTAACCTAGGATTTCACAGAGAAATGTCAATTTCTCATCTTGCCACCACCAGAAAAATCTAATTCTTGGTGAGATGATACTTTGGAATGTGTATTATATGATTATGGAATTTATTTGTAGGTCAGTGTGTTTGGTGAAGGGTTTTGATCACAATTAGGCAGACATCTTTATAGTCAAGAAGATTGAAGGGATGGAGAACTTTGGGGAGGAATAAAGGCTCGAGGGCTTGGATTTGGAAGTTTTTAGACCTATCCTAAACATGTGTATAGGTGAGAGGATTATGGATTGCAGAATCAAAGCACTTCCTTTGTAAATGTGCCCAATTAGGCGTAGTGGACCTAGTGAAGAATTTGAGGGTAAGTACCATAGATATCATAATAAAGTCTAATGATTTGAGGTATTTCATGTTGGATATAAAGGTTATCTAAAATAGTAAAAAAACAAATCAATAACTTGTGTTTGTCCAAAGTTGTAGTCAAAAACCTCTCTGAAAAAGGCTACAAGGTCTAGGATCCCTTAAAGAAGAAAATACCCTCTAGAACCTTAATAGGAAGGTTTGGGCTATTGGATCATGTTCCTTTGGATCCAATTTGACAATATATGTAATGGTTTCACCCTACCCAAGAAATAAGACAATTTTTCATATCAAAACCATATTTACACTCTAGGGTCTCTAGGTGTTAATTAATGAACCATAAAATGCATTTGAGATTGGTTCAAGGATCTTGCTGAGTGCTTAAGGAAAGAGAGTATGGGAAGGTTGGAAGTTTTTATCAATTCTTGGGAGGAACTCGAAGGTGTGAGCCCTTTACTGATTCCTTTATACCATTTTTGTTAGAGAAAGCCTAGGATGGGCTTGATGTGAGTAGTGGTATCTACCATAAGGGTGAAGTTTCCAAGTTTTTAGATTTGAGATATGACCAGTCAGGGGCTCTACATCTTGATTAGAATCTAAGGGATTGTAAATATGTCTACACATAATTTAGATGGAGAAGAAGAAAGGATGCCCACAAGGATGACCAATGTAGAACTAGCAAAGATAGTTCAAAGTTTGAGGAATGAACTCAAGAACGTCAAAGGTATATTTGAAAGGAGGGAAGAAGGCGCAAACCTAGGAAATAGGGGAGAAGAAGAGGAGACCCCTGAGCGGGAAGATTATGAAAAAGAGATACCTGCAGACCATAGGTACCTTGTGAATTCCTTGAAGACAGTGGCAAGGAGAACAACTGATAGTAAATTGGATCTGCCCATGTTCAGTGGAAAGATGGACCCTGATGTGGTCATTGAATGGATTGATGCATTGGATTTATTCTTCGAGTATGATGAGCTCCCTGAGAATCAGAGGGTCAAGATTGCAAAATTAAGATTGAAATGTGCAACGCTTACATGGTGGAACTTTATCCAAGGATAAAGAGTTAAAGAGGGAAAGAATATGATTTCCTCTTGGAAGACTATGGTGACTAAAGTCAAGGAGGGCTACATCCTTGAATACTATGAAGTGCAAGTTCATAGAAAAACACAAAACCTTAGATAGAAGGACATGGATGTAAGTAGTTACACAGAAGAATTTCAAGACTATTTTTGAAGAGCAAGACAACAAAGAATGAAAGTGAAAGGATAGCCAAATATTTGAATGACTTGAAGATGAATATTCAAGATGAACTAAATCTTTGAAGCCTTGATTCAGTACATAATTTCTATCAAATAGCACTAAAAGTAGAAGACAAGATCAAGAGAAGACAAGATCATAACAACAAGGGGAGATGTGATAACAAGAACTTTAGAGGAAGAGGAAACTCTTGGGGTAGAGGACAGTCCTCAAAACCCTTTGAACAAAGACACACATATAGAGATCAAGGAGAGTCAAGTTCTAGAGGCAACTCTAGGGGAAGAAGAACATTTGGAAGAGTAATATTTAGAGAAAGGAACAATGGTCCCTTGAAATGTTTCAATTGAAATCAGTTGGGACACCATGGAACTAGATGCCTTGAAAGAGGAAGACAAAATCAACAAGGAGAAAGGAGGACACAATTAGTTCAAGAGGATATTAAATCAAAATAACTAGACCCTGAAGAAGGTACATGTTTGATGATGATATAATATTTGTTGTAGGCACCTCAAGTTCAAGAACCTCCACAAAGAAAGACTTTATTCAGAACCAATTCCAAATGCCAAGGAAAGGTATGTAAGTTACTCATTGATTCTAGTTCAACAGAAAGCTTAGTGTCTAGTGAAATGGTGCAAAATTTAAAATTTAAAATATTTCCTCATTCCTTTCCATATAATATTTCATGGCTTACTAAGGCTCAACAAACTTTGGTGAAAGAATAGACTTGGGTTGAGTTCTCAATAGGAGACTATAAGGATAAAGTCCTATGTGACATAGTTTAAATGAATGCATGCCATCTAATTTTAGTTAGACCTTGGCAGTATGATGTGGATGCCACACATAGTGGAAGGAAAAACACTTATACCTTAATTAAAAATGGAGTATCCTACACCATGAAGCCGCTGCCAAACCCAAAACCAAAAAAAGAACCCATTCTGATAATCATTGGGGAAAAGGAAATGGTCAAAACAATAGAAGAATCATAAGAAGGGGGTTATGCATTAGTTTTAAAACCCAAAGATTAGGAAGTTCCAAAGGAGAATAAACCAGTACCAAAAGAAGTATAGAATCTACTAGACACCAATATGTGGTAGAAAAAGAATCACCCTCATCCCTCCCACCCTTAAGAGATATAAGTCATCATATTAACTTTATACCATGAGCATCTCTGCCCAATAAGGTCCCATATAAGATGACTCCTTCAAAGAAAGCAGAGATGTCAAAAAAAGTGCATGAATTGTTAGATAAGGGTCTAATAAAAAAAATCATGAGCCCTTATGTAGTCCCATCTATTTTAGCCCCTAAAAAGGATGGGAAGTGGATATTGTGCACTGATAGCAGAGCTATCAACAAAATCACTTTTAAATATAAATTTCATATTCCAAGAATAGAAGACCTATTGGATCAAATAGGTAATGCTTGTTACCTTTCAAAGATTGACTTAAAGTCAAGATACCATGAAATCATGATCAAGCTAGGAGATGAATGGAAAATGGCATTCAAAAAAATAGAAGGGTTATATGAGTGGCTTTTCATGACATTTGGGTTGAGTAGTGCACCATCAACCTTCATGAGATTAATGAATGAGATCTTCCATGACTACAATGGAAAATTTCTTGTACTCTATCTAGATGAGATCTTGATCTATACCAACAATAAGGAAGAACACCTAAGACACTTGGAGTTAGTACTAACAAGATTAAATGAACATAAACTAATGATAAATCTAGAAAAATATGTCTTTATGCAGGAAGAACTTATCTTTTTGGGTTTTGTGATCCCGAAGGGCACACTGAAGATGGATCCCTAAAGGTAGATGCAATCATCAATTGGCCCACCTCCTAAAAACCAAGGTGATGTATGGAGTTTTCATTGTCTAACAAGATTTTGTAGGAAATTTATTAAAAGTTTCAGTCATGTGTGTGCACCAATGTTAGATACCATTAAAGGTGGGAAAAAGATCAAGTTTGTGTGGACAAAGGAAGATAATGATACTTTTGAGTATTTGAAATCAAGGGTAGCATAATACGTTATACTCACCCTTCCTGATTTTCATAATTTTTTTTACAGTTGAAACAGATGCATGTAATCTTGCAATTGGGGTAGTTCTCAGTCAAGATGGTAGACCAATGACATTTTTCTCAGAGAAGTTGAATGATGCAAAGAAAAGATATTCTACCTATGACCTATAACTATATGAAATGGTTCAGGCTTTAAAAAAGTGGAGACACTACATATTACCTAAAGAATTTATTGTTTATACTGATAATCATGCATTGAGTTATTTGAATTCTCAAGACAAGTTGAGTTTCAAATATATTGAATGGATGGAGCAACTTCAAGCTTATTCATTTTCAATTAAGCATAAGAAAGGCATTTATGACAAATTGGTTGATGCCCTAAGAATAATAATAGGATTGGTGCAATAAATTCAAATTCAAAGCATAAGTATCAATGCTCTAAAAGACTTGTATGCAGGTGATCCAGATTTTGGTGAAACATATGAGGTATGCACAAAACTTGAAGATAGATACCATACCGATTTCTCAGAGTTTTTAATTCAAGATGGCTTACTATTAAAAGGAGGAAAAATTTGTATTCCTAAATTCTCTATGAGAGACAATATCATAAAAGAAAAACATTATGGAGGCATGCGTCGACATTTTGGCTTAGGTAAAACACTAGAATCTGTGAGAAGGAATTATTTTTGGCCCAAGATGTAACATGACATAAAAAAATTTGTGGAAACATGTGTCATATGTAAAAAATACAAGGGTGTATCTACAAACCAAGGACTTTACCAACCCTTACCAATTCCATCTAGACCTTGGGAAGCCATTTCTATGGATTTTGTTATGGGTCTTCCAAGAACAAAGTAGGGTTATGATAATGTTTTTGTGGTGGTGGAGAGGTTTAGTAAAATGGCACACTTCATTCCATACAAAAGAATCTATGATGCATCCCACATTGCACATCTATTATTCAAATAAATAGTAATAATCCATAGATTACCACAGTCTATTATTTCAGATAGAGACACTAAATTTCAAGGACACTTTTGGAGGACATTGTGGAAGAAGTTAGGGACAAATTTGCAATTCTCTTCTGCTTATCACCCCCAAACAGATGGCCAAACTGAAGTGGTTAATAGATCCATTGGGAACTTCCTAAGATGTTTAACCAAAAAATAACATGCACAAAATTGGGATATGATACTCCCACAGGCTGAATATGCCTTCAATGACCACGTCAACAGATCAACAGGGAAAAATCCATTTTAGATTGTCTATGGTATGCACCCCAAAGGAGTGTTAGAACTTAGAGAACTCCATGATGACCCAAGATCAGTGCTCAATGTGTGGACTTAGCAAAATGGATCAAACAGATCCAAGAAGGGGTGAAAGATAACCTTCAACAAACCACTGCTAAATACAAAGCATCTGGAGATAAGAATAGAAGATGTGCACATTTTAAGATTGGTGACCAAGTATGGGCATAGTTAAGAAAAGAAAGGTTGCCAAAGGGTAGATACACCAAACTCCATATGAAGAAAGTGAGACTATGCACTGTCCTACACAGGTTTGGTGAAAATGCTTATGAGATTATTCTACCCCATACACTTGAAATATCTCCTATATTTAAAATTTGTGATCTTAATCCTTTCAAAGTTCATGTAGATGTTGCAGGTATAGAAAAAATTTTAGATGATCCTAATAATAATGATGATGATGATGATTGGGCTAAGGACTTTCCTCCTAGACAACTAGTGCATTTGGACATAATTCTAGAGACTGAGGTGTCGAAGAAGACCAGAAACAACACATACCTCTAGTATCTTGTAAAATGGAAAGGAATCCCTGATATAGGTGCAACATGGATGACGGAGAAGGACATTGAACAACATGGGTCTTCATTGGCTCAACTCCACTCAAGTAGGAACTTGAGCTATAATAATCCAGGGGAGTATGGTGCAAGAGCACCCTAACAATATGATGCAAACATATCAAATCCTGGGATGTGATGTCTATCTCCCCTAGGACTATTTTGAATAATAAATAAGTCCATGGGACTCAAAAAAATTAATGAGATCCACTTTGTAGGACCCTTTGTCAAGTAGGTGTTTCTATAAACCTCTTGGTCAAAGTTGGCCAAAGGATTAATTAGATGGTAGTAAGGATATGTTAGAGTCTAGGTTTATGTTTTAATACCTTTGGTTCATGTGGAACTCCAAACATGTTAGGAATTAGTTGAGTTTCTCATTGGGAGCAAAAAGTGCAAAATTGCACAAAATGTTGTTAATGCAAAGTTGTAAATTATGCAACTTTTGCAAAATCATTGTAAATAAACTTCCCAACAGTCACAACCTTTGAAAATCAGTTGTGGATGTTGGGAAATGTCTATAAAGTACCCCATATGGTCAGGTCTGAGATAGATGATGTAATTTTGACATTTGAGCAATAAAACAAACACTTTTTTCCTGTAATTCTATGAGTTTATGAAGTTTTATGGTTTTGTATGGATGAATAGGAGCATGAGACCGATTGAAGAAGTTGAGGATTGGAAGTATCTTTCATTTGTAACTAGTTTGGGCTTCTAAGGAGTTTTTTTGTGCGAGATATCTAATTTTCTGTCAATAGGGGTCTTAAACCTTTAGTAACCTAGGGTTTCATAGAGAAATGTCAATTTCTCATCTTGCCACCATCTGAAAAATCTAGTTCTTGGTGAGATGAGACTTTGGCATGTGTATTATATGATTATGTAAGTTATTTGGAAGTCAATGTGTGTCATGAAGGGTTTTGATCGCAATTAGGTGATGACATGTAACTGATTGAATGTTTGAAGATGTTAAGTTGATCACCGAAATGTAGAAAGATAATGCAACACATTAAATCAGTTAATAGATTGTATATTCATTGATGTCAACTTGATATAATTTGATTTGTTATATTCAAAGTGCCAAAGACTTTAGAGAATCAGAGAGATAAAGATTATGCTTTCAATAATGCATAAAAGACCAGCATTCACTAAGTAACTTCAAACACCGACGGCTAGTAGAAACCGAAGGATAGAGAAAACTGAGAGCAAAGTCACAGTGATGCCCAAGCAAAGAAATCAATGAGAATTATCGATGAGCAGAATCACAAGCATTACCAATGACCAAAATCATAGTGTTAACCGACAGACAGATAAGCCTGAAGGACAGACAACCCCGACGAATAGATAACACCAACGGAGAAGCCCGAGGAGAACTGAAGTTTTGACCGAAGCTATCAAAGAGTTAAATACCAAAGTTAACTGGAGTTCAAAAATGAAAAAATAATTAGCTGGCAGAGCTAAAGATAGACTTAACTGGTTGTTGAAATTGTTTTAATCGACAAGTTAAAACCAAAGATAAGTAAAAGACTTAAAGCTATTTTATCCAGTTGGCAAGAAGATTTCTACGAGATAAAACATGAGTTATGCTTTAAATCAAGATTGGCTAAGATTGCGGATGACACAAGGAACAAGAAAATCAAGAAGTGAGAAATGGTGTTTTCATTTCTATAAAGAGACAACTTAATTCATTATGAATTAAGGGGAGTGAATGAAAAAGAAGGACACTGAAGAGAAACTAATGAAGAACAAATTCATACAGTCCTATTCAATCAAGTTGAGGAAAGAGCTAAATATTTACGCGGACACTGAGAAACATAGAAGCACAACATCACCGAGTAGAAATAAGTGGAGAAAAGGTATTGAAAAGATATATTGATCAGAATGATTTAATGAGGTTACAATAGATCTAAAAATCTACAAGTCTAAGTTGTATGTGTGAACAGATCATTTACTGTTTTAGTTTAACTATTGATTCAGAAAGTCTCTTAATCGAGCAAGACTTAACAATCCTTTCCATATTGAGATACATCCCAAGGAGTATCAAAAAGTTTGATCATGAAGATAGCATGAGATGCCAGATACCATTTGACAAACTACACTGGGTTTGGTCATAGAAGGTAGCATAGAGATTCCCAATATCAAGTGACAAACTATTCTTTTTAAATCCTCTAACAAGGTCACACCTAACAATGTGTTTGTAACTTTTAATAGGGTTGTCTCTTCACTGAGCTCACTTCAGAAGAGTGAAAATTTTGGGTTACCAGTCCCAAGTGGATTTTCCCTTAATAGGGTTTCCACGTTAAAAATCCACGTGTTAATGTGTTTATGAGTCATTACTTTAGTGTTTTGCATTACACATAAATAGTCTAGATTGATCGGTATACACTAAGAAATTTACTATTTTTCGATAAATGAAAGACTGCTATACGGTAAACATTAAGAATAAGGTTTAAAAGAGAACTTCGAGCAGTAGTTATTTGATAAGTATATTTGAAGGCATACATCTTGCAGGACTGATGATAACTAGAGGCTTAATATTATGGTATCAAGTTTTTGGGTTGATTTATTGGAATATTGTTGAGGCCACTGATTCACCCCCCCTCTCAGTTTTTCTAACATTAGGTAGACATCTCCATGTGGCTACCAATGCACAGTCAATAAGATTGAAGGGTTGGAGCACTTTGGGGAGGAATAAAGGCTCAAGGGATTGGATTTGGAAGTTTTTAGACCTATCCTAAATATGTGTATAGGTGAGAGGATTCTGGATTACAGAATCAGAGCACTTCCTTTATAAATGTGCCCAATTAGGTCTAGTAGACCTAGTGAAGAATTTGAGGGTAAGTACCTTAGATCTCATAATAAAGTATAATTCTTTGATGTCTTTTATGTTGGCTATAAAGGGTATCCAAAACAGTGAAAAACAAAAATCATAACTCGTGTTTGTCCAAATTTGTAGTTAAAACCCTCTCTGAAAAGGGCTACAAGGTCTATGATCCCTTAAAGAAGAAAATACCCTCCAAAACCTTAATAGAAAGGTTTGGGATATTGTATCATGTTACTTAGGATCCAATTTGAAAATATGTGTAATGGTTTCACCCCACCCAATCAGTAAGACAATTTTTCATATCAAAGCCATATTTACACTCTAGGGTCTCTAGGTGTCAAATTAATGAACCATAAAATGCATTTGAGATTGGTTAAAGGATCTTGCTAAGTGATTAAGTAAAGAGAGTATGGGAAGGTTAGAAGGTTTTAGTAATTCTTGGGAGGAAATCAAAGGTGTGAGCCCTTGACTGGTTCCTTTAGACCCTTTTTGTTAGAGCAAGCCTAGGATGAGCTTGGTGTGAGTAGTGGTATCTACCACAAGGGTGAAGTTTCCAGGTTTTTTGGATTTGAGATTTGATCAGTCAGGGGCTATGCATCAATAGGTCTGTAGGAGTTTATTTAAATATAGTTTTAAATTTTAAAATTCAAATGTAACGGTTGTGCCTAAATGGAGGGAAAGTATAAAACTTAATTAATTAGCGTTGTAATGAATCCTAGCTGATTTGGATAGGTTGTGGAAGTTGTATGAAGGCTATATATGCCTTGGAATAATGGACAAGTATAGAAAGTACAGACTATACAGATAGATTGAGTAATTCAACAAAAAATCAAGTTTTTCCTTGCAAAATCTTGTTGTTTTGATGCTTGGTTGATCGATCTAAACTTGGAAATGGATTGTAGATGATTTAAGGATGTAATAACATAATTTTATATATGTTTTGAAGGTTATTATAGTCTATTTTGTTTCAGATTTAAAAAATTATTGTAGGTGGTCATTTTGGAGCATTGAAGTAACTCTATTTTGGTCTTTTTAATGATGTAATGGGTCATTCAATGAATGTATTTGTTGTTTCTCATTGAGGAAGAGTGGTAAAAGGGTATAAAATTGATGCCATAAGTGTAGCAGCAACATATCTGGATTAAGGAGGGTATATTTTTATGTGAAACAACATAAGTATATGACAAATAAATGGTGAATCTAGAAGGAGGAGTTCTGGAAATGAATTTTGAGTTGTTTTTAAGAAGGCCCTAGTTTTTAAGCCCATTTAAGGAGGGTTTGTGATTTTCCTATATGGAAAGGTCAAGATTACAATATAATGCCAAATATATGGTCTGGGATCATTTTAAGAGACTTTCTAAGGTTATAGGGTCTGAGGTTGAATATTTCTTATATTTCCTTTGTAAATTGAGCCAACTAAGCCTAGGAACAAAAGACGGAGCATTAGTTTTTAGGGTTGATAGTATGAAAAACCACACCTTATTTTGAGTTGTATTATGTAAATTAAAAATGGGTATCTATAAGTGTAATTTTTTTGACAAGTTGTTTGGGGAAATTTAGTGAAATTTGCAGATTACCCGCTTGACAGGGCTGCTAGAGAGAAAGCCTGCTTTGGAGTAAATTTAATGATCATAGATAGAAAGGGTGTATATGGTGCTTGAAAAATGTCAATTCAATTTGGAATGAGTTTTTAAGACCTTTGGAAGGCTTGAGTATGGCCTCGGGTCTTTGGTAACCAATTGTGTTCCTTGGGTTAAAGTGAAGCCTTAAGGATAAAAGTTGAACCTTATAAGCTTGATGAGAATTTGTGAAGGTCTTTTGGTATAAGCGTTGAGGGATCATAAAGCCTCTACATCAGAATCATTAAAGATGAGAGAAGATGAGAACATTACGGCTTATGTGAATAAGATCACCAAACTTGTTTGTGGAATCAGATGTGTGGGTGGAAACTTGGAAGAAGATGAAATTATTTCTAAGATCCTGAGATCCTTGCCTCCTATTTACAATCACAAAGTTGATGCTATTAAAGAAATTAGAACCATGAAAAAAGTGACAAGAGATAAATTGATTGGTAAGTTATCTGCTTTTGAAATGAGATAATTTGGTGATAGTCTTCCTAAAGTTGAAACTACATTTAAAGATACTATTTATAAGGATAAACAAAGATATGATTCTGGAGAAAGTTCATCGAAGTATGAATCTAGACACTAGTAAAATTTTTCCCAAATTTTGATGCGTGTTCTTCATTTTTGCAACTAAAAAATGTAGAATATTCGACGAATGTATACGTTGAAATTTTTTTGTTGAGGTGATCGACGACCAACATTATAGCCATAATACTGACGATGTAGTTCTCGATAGAAATGGATTGTGTGGTCAAGAATTCTAGTCAAACTTACGACCAACTGATTCCACCATTGGTCGAGCTTAGGACCCACTTACAATGCGAACACTAATAAAAAATGATGACAATGCTATATAGGCAACACCATCATCGTCAAAAAGCTATAAAGTGTGTGCCAGAATGCCGAAAATGGTACGATGATTGTGTCATCGCTCATACAACCCTCTCATCATATAAGAGTCATCATCATGATTAGTTTCTCCAGTACTATCATCTTCAATTGCGTTCTCTAGCACATGATTAGCTACGACAATAACACCATCTTCAATTGTGTTCTCTGCCATAGGATCATCTTCTTCCATAGGATCATTATCTTCTCCTGTGATATTCACACCTCTATGTTCCTCCACTTGGAAATTCACATTCTTTGGATTGTTATTGTCCATAACATGTAACCCAGGGTGGTTGACCTATATCAAAATGATGACCTTAAATGAACCATGACCATGATCTCATCATCATTAATTAATTTCTTATATATATAAATTGTTAAAATAATATATTGAAATACTTACCAATAGATGAAAATTGTACCCCCCTTCAATGTGACCATGTTTCCTACAATGTTTCTCATCTATTTTGATTAGAAGTCTTCGAGTCTTTAAGCCCTTGCAATTTTTGCAAGGACAATAACATTTTTCATCGCCTTTTCTTTTGAACTTAGACCAAAATATAGCAATTGTCTCCTTATTTTGTTCTAGGTTCATATAGTCAGACATGGTCTTTCTTCACAGGAAAATATCTAGGCTATAATTTTACCAAAAAAATGTCTCATATACTCTAAATTAAGATATTAATGTTGTCATCCTTCAAATATAAACACACTAGCATTAGTTGTATCTTGTATAAAATCAAGTGTAAATCCATTAAGTATATTTTTACTACAAAACATTGTACATTTAATCTAATCATGATTCATATTTGATAGGAATTCTAATAATATTACTCGTTGAATTATATAATCATTCTCTAAAATTTTGTATATAAAAAGTTGTAGCATTGTTCATACAAGAGCATAACAACAAACCTTGGGGCATTTCACCGCATAACCTCAATTTGGCTTGCAGCAGAGAACAAGAGCTCAGTAACACTTCATCCATAATGTATCCATAGCATATCCAAATTTTAGTGTCTTTGGATCTGTTTACCAAAAGTTACTATCACCAGAAGGTCATAGTCCATAACAATCAACACACAGCTCATTAATTAGAGTGTTCAAAATGTTATTGAACCACAAAACCCTTCTATTGGAACCACATCATATTTTTGCCGAACTACATGTTTCACAAGAAATCATCTTTTAGAACACCTTGCGGAAAACATGAATCATTCCTAAAGCTTGGAGTTGATATATTAACACCTCTTGCAAACATTTATAGGTTTGTTAGAGTTGTAGAGTCTTTCTTAAAATTATGAATTTCTAAGTTAAATGTCATCATCCTATCTACCTTGTTTGTAATAAGTATGTGGTAGCATAAGAACCAATATGTAATCTACGTGTGATAAGCCAATGAGCATGACTTATTCATTTTCTTATATTTAATCAATAAGTTCTAATCTATTCAAAAATATTTCTATTATCTTAAATCTTAATTGCACAGTTGGACAGAGCTCTCCTACACCCTCTATTGGACTGCATCAATTATTCAAAACAACAAGTTGAATGTAAAAATCATTTGTGTATAAAAGGATAATACTAATATTCAAGAACAAATCTTTTCAATAACCAATGCCCAATGGTGCCTCTCCTAGCAAATAAATCCAAGATTTATCCTCATAGTTGGGAACTTCAGGAGAAAGAAGAATGAAATTCTAAAATTTATGCCTCCACAACAATTCAATCTACAAGAAAATGAACCTAGTATGCATAACAATGTCTTTCTTTACTAACACTAAAGTAGCGCCCCATATTGAGGATTTGAAAAAAAAAGTGTAGATAAACTTGAAATGGAAATTGACATGTTTGTAAATTTTGTAAAGACCCTTACAATAAAGAGCGAAGCTCTAAAACTTTTCAAATAAATGCCGAGGCAAAGTGTGGTTTCATGACTGCACTTATTCTAGGTTATACTCAAGATGGGTTTATTGAAAAGGCCTCAGATGTGTTTCGTGAAATGCAATTGGAACAGGTACAACCTAACTTAGCAACCTTCACCAACATTCTCCTTGTTTGGAGCTTTGCCCAATTTTGTTGACATATAAAATTTTCACCTATGGTTAGAACAACTTCAACACTATGTATTTTACAAAATTAGATTTGGAATCCAAGGTTCATCAAATAAGAATCAAGTAAGAGGACTGGCCAATAAAAATATTCATAACAAGGAAAGATCTACGTTAGTAGCTTGTATCCACTTTTTGGCCATTTAATGTTCCTACAACCAGTGAAAATATGATGAATGAAGCACAAAAAGAAGTTTTAGATTCTTGTATCATTGGTTAATTAAATGATATATTGGTTTTAAGAAATACTTATAATGGAAATTTAATGCATTTGAGATTCTATGCATAATGCATTTGAGGTTTAATGCATAATGGAAAGTTATTTATATTCAAGATCAAAATTATAGATATCTTTATAGAAGGGGACTCCATGTTTGTTTACAATGTAGTTATGAGAAAAAATTTCAATTCTTTGCATCTTGGTTACTTGCTAAGTTTTGTTTTGGAAAAGTTAAAAAAATTAACTCTTTTCATATTTCCTATTTCTATGAGGAAGAAAATACCTTAGTTGTTTGGCTTGTAAACAAGGTTGCATTTGAAAGTTAAAATCTTTAGGAATTATGTCCTAGTGAAGTGCTTCATCACTTGTTTAAATAATTAATGTCTATATATTGGACAATTTAATCAAGGGTTTATATCACGATCCTTTTTCTATATTTATTTTTTGGTTTTTCCTTGGTTTTGGTATTCATGATATCTCTTTAAGGTTTCTTGACAATATTTTTTCGTCAATTGTAATTCCTTATGTTGGTAAATTTTTTGACCCCCTTGTAAACTTGTAATATCCCATCTGCTCAACTTTATTTGTATATATATTTTGTTTTATAGCCTATTAATCTTTAGGATTAAATTTCAAAATTAGTGAGTCCTTTTTAGGGATCCAAATAATGCTCTTTCACCCATATCAATAGTCTCATTGAATGCACTTCTTTCCTTCAATAGTTGTAAAGCACCTGCCAAATCCTTTCCAATTGAGGCTTCTTTAATCATACCATTTCTTATCCCCTCTTCTAATGGTTTTCAACTTAGTATTCTCTAACTCATTGGGTTTCCCTTCTCTCTCAATCTCAGATAATAAATCCTTAGGTCTCTTGATGAGATCATAATATGGGAGCGAAGATTATTGACTATAACTGAAACTAGTTCAAAGATCTCTCAAAGTTGTCTTAACAATAATATGAAATATGAAGGAAGTAGGGGAGAAACAAAAAGAGACATGAAACATGGGAGAAGAAACAAAAAAAATACTTCTATTCATTAAAACAAAACATTATATTTCACAAGCTCAAATGACCTTTTGCTCTTCATACTAGCACCATTATACACATATTACTATCTTATGACATACACACTCATAGCTTTAGATAACTCTGTAGAGCTGGACTCCCAGAGGAGAGTGAATATAAAATACATCATCATGCAATATATATAGCTTAACATGTATGTAGGAGAAAGATTATACATAAATAATGTTTTTCTTTCCACTTGAGAACATTTTAGATGGGACAGTGACACATTTACCATACAGAGGATATGAGTAGGGGTAGTTAAAAATATAGTTTATAACACTCCCTCTTAATCTCAATTACTAATTTCAATTTTCTTCTTCACTTCATCCTTGCAGATACTTTGGCATCTTGAATTTTCAAGATCTATGCTTGGAAAATTGTAGAAGGAAATAAAAAGGATATTTTATGTATGGGATAGTGATATTATGAAGAAATGTTGATTTATATCAAAGAATATAGAGTTTGAAATATAATAATGACAGATTGTAGGTAGGGTTTTGAGCCAAACTCATGGATCCTAGTTTGTCATTGAGTTTCTTTATTGCTTCTTTTATTATTTTGAAGAGCTAGGGTATTATTTAATATTTCATCAATTTTCATGTTTTTTCCCTAAGTTGTGATGGTATTTACACTACCATAAGGATATATTCATTATTTGTATTAGTTCATTCACAGATTGATAATGTTTTAGGTTACAATTGATTCGATTTCTGGTTGATTTGCCACTAACTTATTAGGTAGGATTAGGCTCTTATTGCTAAGGGTCTTGAATTAATAGCTGGTGTAGCTAGCTTCTCCATTCATTAATAAGGTCCATAGAGAGAGGGTGGGTGGATGAACCACTATGAGAATAAAAGGAAATATTGAAATGATTTTGGGATTTGGGTGATTGGATGGACCAGGAAAGATAGATTTATTTGTTGGTAGTGAGCCCCTTCGGCAGCCCACCCTAACTCACTGATTGGGGAGGATTGATTATACTCAAAGATGGTCGACTATTTTGTAAGACGTCACTCATTACACCATTTATTCCATCAATAAAGGTGGGGTTTCAACTGGGAACTATTTTGTTGCATCTTGAATCTAGCTCTTGGGATTGTCCACTATAGTAAAACCCATCCATGAAATGAACACAATGAACCATCTTTATCATGGAGGATACACGATCCCTAAATTTAGTAACGGTATTTTTTGGAATGGTAATCACATTTGATCAGTTGAACCCAGAGTCATGAAATGGTGTGTAACCCAACCCATATGAGGTCTAAAATGTTTATTCTAAGGCAACCCCTCTTTCTTGAGAGAATCCTACCTCTATATTATTGTCAATTTTTTGAGGCATAAGCATTAATTAGGGTCAGGATAATTGTTTTGTAAAAGATATAAATATATTGTAATAGTAGTTTCATGAAATCATGTCTTACTTGCAAGCCCTCTCTTCTATAGTTGAAGAGGAATTTGATATCCTATTTTTTTGATATGGCAATGGCGAGTAAATCTTCCCTCCCTCATTTTTTTGTGCCCTCCGTGGTCTTTGACATGTAAGACTACTGCTCTCTGGGGTAACATAATAAATAGAAATATTTTTTTTTTGTTTTTTTAAGTTATGCATATTCTCGTTGGAATTTTGAAGAACATGGGCATGGATTAAAAATAAATCAAAATTTTCCTTCTATAATCTAACAAAGCAAAAGAAATATAATGCCCCATCGGAAATTTAGGTCAGAAATTAGGGTGAAATGTATTAGTAAGATATGATAAGGAATGGATAAAGATTGAGGAAGAAGAAATAAATCTTGATGATCTTGAAGCCCTAATTGAAAAGAGACAACCTATGCAATCTAGTAAGTATCAAGGAAAGTTGCCTTTGAAGTGTTTTGCATATAATAAGATTGGTCATATTGCTTTGATATTTCCTGATAGAGATCATAAGTATAATCCTAATAAATTCAAGTCTAAATATCATAATTTTTATTATGTTGCTAATGAAGGTGTGACTGATGATGAATCTGAAAAGAGTGAAGGTGAGATTGTGTTTATTTCTTTCAAAGATAAAAATCCTAATTTTCAAATGAAGAAAAAGCCTTAGTTTCACATGTGGTTAAGAAGGATGAATGGGTCATTGATAGTGGATGTTCATAGAATATGACTAGAGAAAAAAACCATTTGTTAAATTGGAAAGGTATGATGGTGGTGGTGTTATATTTGGAGATGATACTCCTTGCATGATCAAAGGAAAAGGTTCTACTACTCTTGATGGTAAGACTAATACTGATGATGTTCTATATGTTGTAGGTTTGAAATATAATCTTTGAGTATTGGACAACTAGGTGATAAAGGATACAACATAAAATTCAAGGATGGAATATGCAAGATTATTGGAAGCTCTATAATTGATATTGCTACAGGAATAAAGACTAAAGGTAATGTATTTCATTTGAACAATTATGAGAGTAGATGCCTAATTGCTAAGATTGATGACAGTTTGTTGTGGCATAATAGATTTTGTAATGTAAAATTTGATAACATTGTGAAGATAAGTACTAAAATATTTGTTAGAGATCTTCCTAAATTGTTGAAGCATGTTAATGCAATGTGTAAGGAATGTTAGTTGGGTAAATTCACTAAGTCTACTTTTAAGAGAAGAATTATTCTTCGAATGAAATTTTGGATTTGGTGCATACTGATCTATGTGGCCCTGCAAGAACAAGAATATACTATGGTTACATGTATTTCATTTTATTCATTGATGACTATTCTAGAATGATGTGGGTTACATTTTTGAAAGAGAACTCTAAAGCCTTTAACAAATTCAAGACTTTCAAAGCTATGGTTGAGACTGAAATGGGATTGAAGTTGAAATTTATGAGATTGGGCAGAGTTGGTGAGTTTACTTTTACTGAGTTTAAAATTTTTTGTGAAGACCATGGAATAAAGAGATAGATGTCTGCTTTGTGAATCCCACAAAAGAATGACATTGCAAAGAGAAGGAGCAAAACTATTCTAGACACTGCTAGAACCATGATGATTGAAAGAAATGTTTTGAAGATATATTGGAGATAAGTTGTTAGCATTGTAGTATACACTTTGAATTGAGTGCAAATTAAGAAAGGAACCAGTAAGACACCTCATGAAATTTGGTATGGTCATATTCCTACAGAGAAATATTTTAGAATTTTTGGAAGTAAATTTTATATCAGAAGAGATGAAGACCTAGGGAAATATGATCCTAGAAGTAATGAGGGAATATTTCTTGGCTATTCTACAAAAATCAAAGCATATAAATGTTATAACCTAAGGTTGAAGAAAGTAATTGAAAGGGCAAATGTTAGAGTGGATGATAATTTTCAGAAATAGGCCAGATCTTAAAGATATGAATCAGATGATGCAGAAGAGAGTTAGATTGTGCAAGCACATCAAAATCAGACTTAGAATCATAATCAAAATGGATCAATAGAACAGAATAAAGAAGATGAAAATGATGAAGAAGTGGAAGCACAAGAGTCTTCTACAATATGAAGACTCTCAGATATGTAAGATTGAATCATTCAGAAAATCAGATTATTGGTGATAGGAATCAAGATGTTCAGACTGAGGAAGAATTTCTAGAAGTGAATTTTTTATTTATTTTTAAGATTAAGCCTAAAGATGTTGATGAAGAATGCAAAGATGATAGTGGGTTAAAGCGATGGAAGAAGAATTGAAATAAATTGAAAATAATAAGACATGGATTCTTGTTCCCAGACCCAAGGACAAGAATGTGATATGTACTAAATGGGTATTTAGAAGAAAATTGAAAAAAATAAGGTGAAGTGGTTCAAAATAAAGTCAAACTTGTTTGCAAAGGATATTCACGGATGGAAGGTATTGACTTTGAGGAGAACTTTTATCATGTTTCTAGAATTGAAGCTGTTAGGATGTTTCTTGCATATGCTAATTACAAAAATTTCAAGGTATATTAGATCGGTGTTAATTCAACATTATTGAATGTTGAATTGGAAGAGGCTGTATACATCAAGCGACCAAATGGTTTTCCTTTGACCGATGAAGATGACATGGTTTGAAAATTGAAGAAAGCACTTTGTGGATTGAAACAAGCACCTAGATCCTAGTGTGCGAGACTAGATAAGTATTTATTGACACTTGGTTTTAGTAAATGTACCGTTGATAGTAATTTGTACTTCAAAATTGATCATGATAACATTTTGATAGTTGAAGTCTTTGTGGATGAAATTAATTTTGGTGGAAATGAAAAGTTGAGTAAGGAATTTGCTGATGAGATGCATAAAGAATTTGAGATGCATTAGTCCCATGTTCTTACAGATTATCATTAATCTGGATTGATGTTTATGGTGGCTACTCCTTATGGGGAGTAGTGGTTAGGGGTTGAGAGATGTTCATTCACTTTTGAGAGATGTTTTTCCATATTTTTGGCCTCTATGACTTAGTGCATACATGTGCCTTTGTCATTGATGTCAAAGGGGGAGATATATTCATATGAAAAACAAGCATGTTGGGGAGAGATATTCAAGTATAAGACTATGATGGAGAGTTGGTAAAGCAAGTATGTCATATTGTGGATATTGATGGTATTTTTGTTGATATTGTTTCTTTGTGTATTGATTTAATTTTTCACATCATATGTTGTCATCAATTCAAAATGGGGATATTGTTGAGATATTGTTCAGATTGTGCATATATGTGATGAAATTAATGTTTTTTCATTTATGTCAACATATTCCTACTGTTGAAGGCAATGTTCCCGGTTTGTTCAGTGACATGATTTTTGTGGTATGACTACTGTATTGAATATCAAATATTGTGAAGGTATAGAGAGTTTTATTGATGTTTATAGTTGATCTATGTCAACTTATAGAGGTTCTTATGTTGATCTAAGTGAGTTGTGAAGGATTTATCAGAGACTGCTATTTTGATTATTCTATTAGAGATAGTGTTTTAGTTATTGGATTAGTGTGGATCGGTTTGGCAATATTCTTTGTTGCTAACCTTGTGGTGAGTTCAAGACATGGATTTGTGTCCTTATCTCGAGTGGTTAATGATTTGGATGTTGACAAGCTATCATTCTTTTATGACAGTGGTTATGGTTTAGTGTTCCCGATGAATAATGCAGAGATGAGTTTGATTTATGAGACAATTTATTTCCTGTTGATGTTGTGGTATTTTGATATTTCTTGATCATGTCCTATTCGTGTTGTTGGATCGGGTTGGATTATGTGATAGGGTTTGAAGATTTTTTATGTAACTTATTGTTGTTCTTATTGTTCTTGTTCGACTTGGTGGTGTAGCATGTTACGATGGACTGTGACGTGACTTATGGATCTAGAGTATGTTCGAGGATGTTTTTATGGGTTATTTCTATCTCTTAGCTGATATTTAATGGATCACATTGTGTATTGAGATAAATTGAATTAATATTCTGTAATTAGGTTGTTGGTCGACCTAGTTGAGATAAATTAATGAAATGTGTATAAATATGTAATCATTTTGTAATTACGAAAGAATGAGCATGAGAGGATGTGAGAGAGTGTATGAGATGCTGAAGAGAAGAGGTATGCATGGAATCTACAATTGAGGTACAAATTTGATGTATTTCATTGGAATTGCATTAGCATATTAGAGATGTTGTTTTGTCAGTTTGTGATTTTGGAAAATATATGTCCTTTATTATTTGAGATTAGAGATTGGTGTAAGTTAGTGAGCCTTCCTTGGGATTGAGATCCTTGTTGTACTTGAGCAGTGAGCTCTAGGAAGTGTGCCTGAATGCACATGCATTCCCATTTGTTATACTCCTAACATGGTATAGTGCTTTTAACATAGTACATTCATCTTGTGGGTTTGATCCCCAGTATGTTTTTTCCCCTAATAGGGTTCCCACATAAAGTAATCAAGGCATTATGTGTTGATTACTGTATTGTGTTCCTGCATTCATGTTTATCTTTCAGATCAGAGATTCAGTTGGTAATTTGGTTAAATTTCTTGAGTTTTTGGACACAACTAATTCACCCCCCCTCTTAGTTGTGTGTGTTGAATTTATTCTAATAGAAAGAGCTTCTGATCTTAAAGGAAAGGTATAAGAAAGTTTTTACAATTAAGTCTGGTGTATTTCTTTGAAGTTTCAATGCTGAATGTTTTGGCCCTTTACCATTGTGGAAAAAATGGGAGAGAAAGTGGAAGTAAAAAACATTAATGAAATATCTACTCAGGGGGAGTTTTTGGATGATCTATGTTTTTGTTGTTTTTCCATCAATGCCAAAGGGGGAGATTGTTAGATTTAGATGTTGTTGGCATTGTTGTCATTGATGTCAAAACCTATATCAGTTGGTTGTTTTTAGGATTAGTTTAGGTATTGATTAGATAATTGTGATAAGTGGTTTTGGTTATATGAAGAACAAGTTTTGTACACACGACCTTGGTGCTCTATGGTAGGTGTACTAGGTTCTACTAACAGATTACATATTTTGGTACATTTTTGTGCTTTTGGTAATCATTGGTGTATGGTGTCTTCTCTTTTAACACTGTTGAATTCTATGCCTACAAAATTATTCTAGGTGTTCTTGATATCTGAACTTTATTGTAGATCATCAGTTAGATTTTGGTATCGTATTCTGGACATGTTCTATCTAGTTTCATCTATCAGTGGGTTCAGAAGTTTTTATGATCAAGACATGGTCTTGTTTGTGGTGTTCCGATATTTTTAGTAAATGTAATGAGAATTATAAACATCTTAAGTGTGACCTATATTTGGGTCCTAGTGTAGCGTGTTGTAAAGTTTTCTTAAGTGCATCTTAGATTTGGGATTGGTGGTAGTGCAATAAATATAATTGTAATATCATTTTGGATTGAGGCCGACACATGTTTGGTGTGGCCCACATATATATGATTGGATATCTATATAAATAAAGAAAAACCTTTTGTATCTGAGGGATAAGAGTGTGTGTGTGGAAGAAGCTAAGTGAGCTGCGAAAGGAGTCTTTGAGCGAGTTATTGGCGGTGATGTGTGCAAGATGGAGCATATTATTGAGAGATTAAGAAGGGAATTTGTAGACAGATTTATAGTGGATCAGACAATGGTGTAGAAAGAGAATATAAACAATTGGATCTACTGTTGGATATGGTAACGAAGCTTAATTGTTGAATTGTTTCATGCATATTCAGATGCAATCTTATCAGTTCATATTTTATCAATAAAATATCTTTTTGTATAAGGGTAGTTAGCTTGACTGAAAGTGATCCAACCACCGTGAGAAAAATGACAGTGATAATTTGTAAAAATCACCTTAACCAATGTTTCATTTCATGAGAATTAGATTATCCATAGTTTTTACTAGTTTAGGTTTCCACATAAATTCTGGTGTTCTTAGTGTTGGTGGATTTGTATTTTCATATTTACATTTGTTATGGTAGCTTGATGTAGTTATTGGTAGAATAGAAGTTAATATTGATATAACAGTCATTATGATTTGTATGGTTTATCATTTTATCGATACAGTGAAAGTTTTTGAAAGGGTTTATGAATAACTAATTCACCCCCACTCTCAGTTATTTAGATTGTTCAACAATCTTTCCATATTGTAGATACCTTTTGGAAGCCTCCTTTCAATCTAGGCCTTGTCATATTTTGTTTGTATGCAAATTTTGGAGAGTAGAATTCTTTATTGTCTTCCCAAGGTTTCTTAAGTGGGATTTTTTTTCACTTGCAAGAGAATTACTAGAAGAAATTATGTTACACATGTGAATCAAGTGGACACCTATTTCCATTCCATCAAGATCTTCATCAAAATTTGATCGAGATACCATACATGAGATGATGAAGACTCTGTTACCCGAGGGGCCACCTAGGTCTACAAACCAAAGACCCTAGATTTCAACCTCATTGCCCAATGCAAACACATGAAGGCCCCAAGTTAAAATTAAATATATTTATGCAAGTTATCTCCCTTTCCCTCATCATTGACACATGTCAACCTGATAGAGCCTAAAGGAAATGGCTCAAGACTACTCTTAATAATGGTTGCCTACATAACACGTGGTTGTGTAGATCACATCCTCAAGGAAAATAGCTTCATTAGATACAAATGTGGAATATCCTTAGGCACATCATGGGAACTTTATAATGAGGAATTTTTTACAGATGTCAAGGATGGAATGTTTTTCGTCAGAGGAGAATAATGGTTGATCTTCCTAGAATGATACTATTTCAATTGGAAAAGACACAATTTTCTCCCATGTTGGTCCATACCAAATGGAAAAAAGCACAGTTGGCATCCACACCAAGCATGTAAAAAACCAATCATGTAGGATTATTCTGCATGAAGATGGTTGTAACTGATATAATGATAAAATGATCGATATCCAACCTGTAAATAAGAGGGGGTTGAATCTATAAAAATTGAGGCTTGTAATGAACATGGATCAATACTTTGATAATTTCAAATTTTAGAGTTTTTAGATGAGAATTCAAAAGGTTATTTCATAGCAGTTGATTTTTCAATCTCTAGCTAAAGACCATTGTTTATCAATTTGAGATGTATTTTATAACATTTGTAACCTGCAACTTGAATCCTAGCCTTAGCATGTTTTCTCTTAATAAAGTATGGAGATTGTGCCATGATTGCAACTTGAATCCAGTTTAATTATGTCGATCTATTTGTCTTCTACCTATCCAGAGAAATGAAGGATCATGTAACCTTTTTACTCTTCCCTTATCCTCTAACATGAAAGATGAGTTGTATTGTTTATAGCATGCTTCTCAGGAGTATGAACCCCAAGGGTATTTTTCTCTCATAGGGCCCTTATATGAACTATTTATGTTTGGAGTAGAGGGACATTTCTAGGTGTCTCTTGTTTGGGTTGCATTTAGAAATAGTCTCCATGTATCATGTCCCTCCTTACAGAGAGTCTTTCACCCCCTAGGAGGTTTCTAACTTTATTCAAACCCCTGTAGGTGCTTCCCATGGATATGATTGGAATATTACATTTTATGTCCTAGTGACTTCATATGTTTTGTTCTTGTAGTCAATAATGAAGGGTCTATGGTACATCATGTCTATTAAGTAAAGGTTGAAGTATCTAACCAATAAATTTCAGAGTGCTATGAATGTCATTTGATGAATTCCTAAAAGTGTTGTAAGAGATTAGCATTGATGAATCGCCTCTTTAGATTAACCTGTTTGTGAAACATTTTCTTTCCTTTTCCATCCCCTCAAAATATGAAGAGATAACTTCTAAAATTTTGAAGGTTTTTTCATAGGGTGCATTTGATCCCCCTATTTTGAAACTTCTTGGATACCCTTATTTAAGATAGTTGGTTTCCACAATCCATGATAATGCTAGTATGCTTCTGGGACCGATTGTGTGTCAATTTTTTCAACATCAAAGTTTTGGATCATACTCGATGATCCATCATCAAGATGAGAGAGTTCAAGGAGGCAATTTTATTTTTCCTCCTTGAACTATCTCATCCTGGTGATGGATCATGGAGTATGATCCAAAATGTTGATGTTGAAAAAATTGACATACAATCGGTCCTAGAGGCATACTGGCGTTACCCTTATTTAAGCGCGAGCCTTTTATGGATCAAAAGTTTCAAACATAAATCTTTAGGTCTGAATATTGTACTAATTTATTTTTTAAAATACTCCAAATAAAATTATAACAACAAGTGAGATAAACACTAGAAATGTAGCCAAAATTACATAGAAACTTTACAAATTTAATTTTTTTAAATATAAGTATAGACATCAAGTTTGATGCATTGATTTAGCATCCACAACAACTTCTGCAACATATTCCACATCGCTAATACAAACTACACCAAATAGGATGAGCAGACAAAGCGTTGATCACCTGAAACTCTGTGAAAAACATAAAAACTCTTCCAAAATTGCAGAAAATAAGTTATGACATCTGAGAAGATAAAAAAAAACACCTAGAAACCAAAAAAATTACAATACCAAAACCATTAAACACAAAAACTATAACTAAGATAACCTGCAAGCAAACTCCTCAACAATATCCAATTCTCTTGAAAACTTCATCTTCAATGCAATCCCTAGATGGAATTGCCCTATATGAACAAAGGATTTTCATCCTCTAACCACCTATATCTTATGATTTTTGATCCACAATATCCAATCTCTAATGTATTTTGGTTTAGGAAGAAAATAGAAGCACAAAAGCCTATAAGAGAAAAAAATTAAAGATAGAATACCTACAAAATAACTAAATTTTGATTTCTATATACAATAGGCTCAAATAGGCACCCAAACTCCCACATCTTGCTCTAGAAGATCATAAATAGTGGTTGCTAACAATACATTATGACAACTAATATATCTATGTCATATTCATCAATGCATTACGTCAAAGTTGTCACATGGGACCAATATTAAATTGATAAAATAATACTAGAAGATGCTTCCAAATTTTTGCCTCGCTTGTGTTGATACTTAATTAATTTAATATTAATTTTTCATAAAATGCAAATTAAGTCCAAAAAAAATGAATATTTCCTCTAGCTACTCCGCTTAACCCACAAAAGATGATGGGTTGATATCAATTTCAACCATACTATTTTTGAAAAGGGGACATGATAGTGAGTCTACCCATAAGTAAACAAAGTAAAATAAACAAAAAGGGATTCCCATTTCACCTTAAGAAAAATTGCGTGTTTGTGAAGCATAGCACTAGTATTAGGTGTTATTATTTACTTATCTTTCTCTAGGTTCTATTTGATAGTTTCATCATACGTACTAATTCATTAATTGAAGTTGAACCTATTTGTTTATACTTTTACTATATTTGTTTACCATGTCTTTAACAAATATTGAAGAGATTGTGTTGCTAAAACACTTCAAAATCATTTTGATTCACTCACCAAGAAAATTTATACTATCAATTTTCAAACTACCGCTTAACAATTACCAAACTATCATTGGTTAATAGTATCTACCTTCATTTTTTGAAACTTCTGCATAAAAACTCAAAATAAGATATATATATATATATATATATATATATATATATATATATATATATATATATTTATATATATATATAGTAAAAGTATTCAAATTTTAACATTGTAAAAATATATTTTCTAATTTACTAAAATAGTTTTCTTCTAAAAATAAATTCTCCTTAATTAAATATATTTAATAATATTGAGAAAACATAATAATACATTTTTTTTTAAATTATACAATACAATACACAAATAACTCAAAATCTCCAAAGATTCTTAACCCTCACTTAATTTGTCAATATTTTCATACTATCCAATTAAATTCATTCTTCTTATTTTAATAGTACACATGATTCTTGAGAATAATTTGTTCAAGACTTTATTCAAACTAATGTTGGAGGATGACACTATATAATTCATCTTGGAAGTGAAAAATTGATCAAGATCCATAATACCAATTCACACACACACACACACACAGGCACACGCGCACGCACACATACATATACCTTGACAATATTTTTTTTTATCGGTAATAATAATAATTTTATTACTATCATTTGAAAGAGAGTACTTAGGAGTATTTACAAAGAGGAAAGTACACCACTTTCCACCTTTCAACCACCACCCAACCACCACCTTGAATACGCCACCCAAACATAACAAACCACCACCTTGCTACCTTCCAAAACCACCATAATCCTACCTACGAAAATAAACACCCTATAAAGGGAGTTGTTGTTGGAGTATATAGGCTCTTTACTTAATTAATAATTAGGCTCATTAATAATTAGTTCTTATTAATTATTAGTTCTTTCCCCTTTAGGGTTCCCCTTTTAGGGTTTCGGTATCCTTTTATAAGGATTCCTTCTTTGTAAAATATTAATTGTATTAAGGATGCTATTGCATTGAGAATTTTTTCTCTCCATTGTTTGCACATGATGTTTCCTCTTTCATCGATCTGTTATTTCTGGCCTCCATAGCTTTTGCTTCTCTCTTTCTATGACAGGTTTGTATGCAGGTGATTCTTGGGAGTTGTAGGGTTGAGTTTTCATCAACTACAATATGGTATTAGAGCTCCAGATCTTCATGCCCCTATTCTCTTCATGAGAGATTTTGTGCCTTGTCCTTCAGATCATATTTTTAAGAATTTTTTTTTTGTATTTTTTTTGTGTTCTTAAGTGAAATTTTTTGGGAGCATTTTGGGCCCAAACAGACCTCACCATCACACTCAGAAGGCTTGGAAACCTATATTTTCATATAAGGTCTGTTGATTTTGGTCGCCGAGAGCCTCTAAGGAATTTTATTTTATTTTAGAGTCGTACGACCTCAAAAAATTAAAAAAACACAAAACTTCAGCCTGCGGTCACCGCCGCCGGCTAGCGATCACCAGTGTCGTCGGTAGGTGCTGCCATGGTCTAGTGACCGCCGGTGCCGACCATGGCCGAGCACCGCTCAATGACCACCGCCACCATGCTTCTTAGCCGCTTCCATAGCCAGTCCGTCTGCCGTGCCACCAGGACCGCCGCTCAGCCTTTGCCCCGCCGTCGCTCAGCCAGAGCACCACCACAAAGCCACCAGGCTCATTTTATTTTCCTTGTAGGGGTCCTGTTGGGGTTTTGGCCATATCTAGAGAAAACAAAGGTGTTTATGGGAAAACGAGATATCGTCAAAAAGATGGTTTCGAGCCAGAGCTATTTTTGGTGGTTTGGTTTTCTGATTTTTCTGTCTTGCAACTATTTTGCCAGTCAAAGTTAATGTTCTTTTTTGCACTCTAGGAGTCATATCTTGCTCATTTGGACTACATTTTCTGACTTCCACATATCGTTGGAAAGCTGGTTCCATTCTCTTTCTTCTTGTATGGGTCTCATTTCTAGAATATGATCTAGGTACATTTTATTTAGGTTTTTTTTTTTCTTTTTTGCAATCTGGTGATTGTCTTGGATGTTTCAGGTCCTATGATTATTTTCCTTGCATGAGATGACTCCTTTTTAACTATTACTCATGTTTGTACAAATTTTTGTCATTCATGAGAATTGTAGACATCTATTTCTATAACATTTATTTTTTACAAATACACTGAGATAAAGTGCCATCTGTTGCATACTTGGGATCTTGCACATTTTATGCCTATTTGTACTCGCACTACATTATAAAGTGCCATGGGGGGGTTGATGTTTTCTTTGTTTTCCATCTACCTTTGTCAAGTGAGTGTTCTTTCCATGACATTATATCCATGATGTGTGTCAAGAGAGTGATCCTTTCACGACACCATCCTTTATATGTGTTTGTACTTTCTTTTGTACTTTATATGTTCCTGGTTCTTCATCATGGAACTATTCTTGGCAGTCTATTTTAGTGTACCTATCATGCCTCTCACTGATCAACATTATGGGGGTATCTCCTATTGGTTCTAATGCTTCCTTGGTTTGATGGAGTGAGCTATGTATTCAGTATTTGTTCCTATGTACTAGGCGGAGGCAGTGGCTAGGTACCTATGCATTTTGGTGAGATGGATCATTTACCATATGGACACTCTTTCATTCTTATTTTGGAGGCATCCTTCCATCTTTGATCGATCAACTCTTTAGTCTTTGGTGTTTTTTTATCAGTATCTTCGAGTTCTGATGTTTTCCTTTTTTTTCTATCCTAGTTTGAGTAGTGTCATTTGAGGGCACTCATGCAGATTAAAATATTCTCTACCTAATCATGTTCTATTATAGTCGAGGTTCCAACAATTATTCTTTGACAGTGTTTGTTTCTTCATGCTTCAGAGATGTTCTTCCTTTATTCCTATTTTTTGGAACTTTTTCAAGTTTGGAGGCTTCTTGAGTCCTTCACTAGTCTTCATCTCTTTTTGGAGAGGAGTTTTTCTCACTGGGTTTTCTCTTTTTCTCCTCTTTATAGATATTTATTGTACTTGGGTACCTCATCAGATCTTGATGTCGGGACCCATTTGTCGCTTTATGCATTTAGCCCTAGTTTTTTAGTTTCTCCCTAAGTTCATCTTAAGGGGGGGTGTTAGAGTATATAGGTTCTTTACTTAATTAATTAAATCACATTGATTTATTTATTAAGTCACCTTTTACTTTATTTTCACTTAAGCTAAACTTAGGCTCATTAATAATTAATTCTTTCCCCTTTAGGGTTGCAGTATCCTTTTATAAGGATTCCCTCTTTGTAAATTATTAATTGAATTGAGGATTCTATTACATTGAGAGATTTTTCTCTCCATTGTTTGCACATGATGTTTCCTCTTTCATCGATTTGTTATTTATGGCCTCCATAGCTTTTGTTTCTCTTTTTCTATGATAGGTTTGCATGCAGGTGATTCTTGGGAGTTGTAGGGTTGTTTTTTCATCAACTCCAATATTTGTATCCCACAAAAATCCTATGTACGAGAGAGAAACTCAAAAACCCAACCCCCACCCAAATATGAGCCAAAAAACACCATTATCCAACACCAGGGGTAGAAAAAAAACAAAAAATAATACACCAAAATTGGGTAAGACACCTAAACCCCTAGATAGAGGCACCTAATTTACCCCATCCAACCCCACCCCTACCTTAGCTTCAAAGGATGTTGGCCACTTCCTATTCCCTGATCTTTGTTTCTTCTTTACGCTCTCTTGCGAATTTTACACCACTATGGCTTGGCTCACTATGAATTCATGTCGTCGTTCAGGGAAATCTTCAAGGTTTCCACCCTGTCAACGCCTAAATCCTCTATTCATATTTGTCCACACTGGAAGGCCACCAAATGAAGGGGATTAATTCATAAGCATTTTCCACCCTCAGGTTGGCAATGCCTTCATGAACATTGAATCCCACCTGTGAAATAGCCCACTACAAAACAAACTCCAATCCAAATAGAAAATTTACCTCCGCCAAAGGCTGCATAACCCATCTAATTTTAGCCTCACTCTCCACCATCTCTAGGCCCCAAGCTAGAACCAAAGAAATGACATCCATATCCATTTGATAATGATTATTGGTATCAATGGAATATTCACCAAGAACCTCCAACACAACATTCACCGACTGCTAATCATAGCAATTGAATAGTTTCCTGAAGCATTGAGCCGTGACCAGGCCAAAAAGGCATCTTGTTGTCAAGTGGTGAGAAATGTGAAATTTTCCTCCATTGCTACCACACCACCAGTTCACACCTCACAACATCAAATGAAAAAAGATAGACACCTTCTCTCTTTAAAAATCTCCACACAAACCCTTGTCCCATTAACACATTCCCTAGAACAATCATTAAATTTCTTGTATGCCAAATGCAGATGAGTGTTGCCACTCATCAAAGGGAAGATTTTAAAAATCCTCCACCCATACTTCCCTTTCATTATTAAACATTACCATCCACTTTGAAAGGGAGTCAACGATCTCATTCCCTGTATGTCGTACATGGCTTACTTGAAACCCTTCAAAGAAGGATAATTCTTTTCAAATGAATTTTTTTTTTTTTTGCAAATGTTGAAATTGCACACTCCCACTCATGATAGCATTAATAATGATGAGAAAATCACCTTCCAAATGTAATCTTGGGACACCCATGCTTCTGTCGAGTCTAACAACATGAAGAGTCATGAGTGCCTCAATAATATTATTAGTCCCCTCAGCAATCCTCTTCACCCCCATAGTGAGAATGCTTCTTGAACAATCCCTAATAACATACCCTATACTTGAGGGTCTAGGGTTTCCATTGGAGGTGTTAGAATTCATATAATTCTATCACCCAGATCCATTATATGCAAAATAACCTGTGACAAAAGCAAAGATTGGAGACAAAACTCAAAATGATCTGAAAAAAAAATATTCATTCAAAGAGAGAATAATCAAATACAAAGATATCAATCCTTATAAAGGATATCGAACACCAGAAGATGGAGAAACCTAGGTTGCATGATAATAATTAATAAAGAATTCATTATTATATGCCTAAATTTTAGCTTAAGTAAACTAGAGATAATAAGTGACTTTAATAATTAAATCAAATGATTTAACTAATAAGAGAATTAACTTATTACTCTAACACCCCCCCTTAAGATAAACTTAGTGAGAAGCTAAAACCTAGAAAAAACTACTAAAAGAAGGAAATTTGGGTCGCGGCAAGAAGTCTTGATCAGGTACCTAATCACAACAAAATCTATGTAAAGTGGAGAAATAGAGACAACCATATGGGAAAAAACTCCACTCTAAAAAGAGATGGAAAAAACATGCAGAAAAGAAATGGCTTAAGAGACTCTCAAAACCATAAGTACAACCAACCCCCCCCCATGAGAGAGGATTGAGACTCTAAAGCTCCCCAGAATGATAGAACCCCTGTGTCGATGATCAAACCAATGTGGCTCCACTGTGGAAGAAACAAAGGCGCTGGAAAAAGAAGAGGAAACCCCTGAATGTGAGGAGAAACTAGAAGGCCTGGCTGATGCTTAAAGGAGAATGCATGAGACTCCTGTAATGAAATATCTAATGAAGGTGAGCCAATAGATGTGCTGAATCTATCATCTAACATGAGATGCATGTCCTCAACAACTAGAATAGGTGGCTCGATGCATCAAGCGATGATGTCATGTAATGCTGGAGAGGAATCATGCTGAACAGATGTAAACTCAACATAAGGTGGAGGTGTAAAAGTCACAACAATGATCTCAGGAATAACACATAAGTTCAAGTAACCCGACTTCACCTCAATAGGCTCTCATGAAAAAGGAGAGCTATTCTCCAATAGTGGAGATGGTGGACCGAAATGAGAGAAGGAGTACAAGCGGGAAGAATGATCAACTGTCCCTGTTGCAACAATATTGCCTATCTCACTGTCTCTGATGTGTACTGAATCTGGAGTAAACTCATTTATCTTCCCTATCCCACTGTGAGTAATCTGATAGATAGAGTGAAGGTTAGAGGATAAAGATGGAACATATAGTACATCGTGGAATGCACCATCATCAATGTCAATAAAACCTTTCCCACATATAGTCATAACAGTGTTATTCCCCATTAAAATGTGTCAGATAGGAGAAGCCTCAAAAGACGAGAATAAATCCCGAGAAGATGCCATATGGTGTGAAGCACCTGAATCCAGTAGCTATCTAGAAGAGCATGGAATAACGGTTGCACATAATGCATGACCCTTCCCGTTGTCCCATCCATATGTATGGAATGATGATGAAGAAGAACTGTGAGAAGGAGAAGAAGGAATATCAATGTTGCTCTTCTAAAGAAGAGCTCGCAAATCAGAAATTTGTTTTGCATATCCATCTATCTTCTTCTCATAATAATGAGACTCATCATGATTGGGATTTTTACAATAAGCACACATAGGTCTTTCTTTGTTCGATTCCCCCCCCTTAGGAGGAGGTGGACAAAATGAATGTTTAGAATTAGAATCCTTTCTAGACTCTGTGGTCGGTGATATTTGTTTCTGCTCTAGATTCCCTGAAGATGAGTGAGCTACCAATGCATGGTTATGTGATCCTGTGAGAGAATCAAGCTGAGATAGTTGTGCTTTCTCACGAGTCAAATGATCATAGAACACATCAAATGTAGGCATGGTGAATTGTAGACCCAAAGAATCCATGGTAGAATGGAAGGTAGAAAAGAATATATGAAAGGGACCACGAAGCTTAGAAAGAATCAGATAAATGCACTCAGTGTCTGTCTTATTCTTCCCACACCCCTGCAAGATAGATCTGAATATAGATTTGAATTTTGTCAAGAAATCATGAATTGAAGCAAATGTGTCAGGACCCAAAGCTGTCAATTCTACCTCAATCTAAAGTGCCTTGAACTCATTAACCGTGCCAAAGAGAGTTTGAAACTTCTCCCATATATCAAGAGGGGTATTAGACCCATCAAGATGGATCAACAAACTATATGAAACATGTAGAGAAAGCACACCCATGGCCTCATCCATCTTATTCCTATGTTGCATGACCTCGAAAGGACGAGTCAATTCTGGCTGAATGGTGTCTAAACAAGACCATAACCCTCGTGATCAGAGAAGCTAAGTCATATGAGATTTCCATATATGGAAATTGTGATGAGTGAGAAGCTCAACTGAAGCTGAGTCTGCCATTGATAAGGAGATACAGTGTAATAAATGCTTCAAAATGAAAGGAAAAATACCTGAATAATTTTTCCAGAAAAAGAGTCTCAGATTTAAAGAGAGCTCGTCAAGATCTTTCCGATGCCTATTCATGAGAAAAAAATGGAGTACGTATGCTCATTCTAGAGGCCTGGAAGCGCTAAAAAGAAGGGCTCTCTTTGACTAGAAAAAAGCCAGTGAAACAACAAAATCTGGAAATGAAACCCCCACCAAAATCTTTATCTCGGAAACAACTTTCTTACGCTATCTTGTTTGAAAAAAATAATTCTATGTTAGCTTAAGTTATGAGCAAAACAACAGAAGGAGGTAAGAAAAAGTCTTTGGCAAAAGAAAAAAATATAAACAAGCCCTTGGGGGCTGGCTGTTTGGCGGATGGTCATGTGGGTGACCACGGGCGCTAAGGGGGCGGTTCCCATTGGCGGCGGTTTGGGACCGCTATGGCTTAAGCCGCTAGCGGCTTGCGCTGGTGATCGACAGAGTAGCCAACGTGGTCAGCCCGTGGGTGGAGCTGCTGAGGTGGACTACTAGTTGGTCGACGGTGCGGCCGATGCGGTCAGCCCGTTGGCAGTGTGGGCGAGGCGGACTACCGGTGGCTGACAATGATTCGTGGGCGGCGCGAGGGCCGCTCATCGGTGAGCTGGTGGCCGCTGGGCGGCGGGGTAGTCCCGCCAAAAAATCAATTGATTTTTTAATACACACACACACACACACACATATATATATATTAATTTTTTTCTCGATTTGCATGTCAGGACGGTGTAGGCAAAAAGATTTTGCCTCAGAATGTAACTTTGGCCAAAATGGATGTGCCTTATATGGAAATATGGGTTTTTGGGCATTTTGAGCTCAACTGTGAGGTCGGTTTTTGCTCAAAGTGCTCCGAAAAAAATTCCCTTTAGATCCAAACAAAAAACGTAGAAAAAACTTGAAACCCTTGGAGCTCCAAAAAACTTTCGTGAACTTAGGAACGAGCTCAACAACGATGCTCTTATACCATGTTAGAATTCATAGAATTCTATCACCAAGATCCACTATATGCAAAATAACCTGTTACAAAAGCAAATATTGGAGACAAAACTCAGAATGGTCTGAAAGACAAAATAAGAATTAATTAAATTATATGCCTAAATTGTAGCTTAAGTAAACTAGAGATAATAAGTGACTTTAATAATTAAATCAAATGGTTTACTTAATAAGATAATTAACTTATTACTGTGGGGCACCATCAAAATTAATCTTAATCCAACCTTCCGAAGGACACAACAACCTTACCTCTTTACTAACTTTTGATGACGAATTAACCCAACTTTGCCTATTAACAAGCCTAACTTTATAATGTTTTAAAAATATATGCATTTAATTTTTTTTAAAGAATAAAAGTTGAATTATTTACAATTATATTCTATTTAAAAAATATTCTATGGATATATGTACATGTATATATGTATGTATATATTAAACATATTAATATTAAATGATAAGCAATTAATAGTTATTTAAAAATAAATATGAAAAGCTTAAATTTAATCTATTGTGATATGTTTCTGAAATCATATTTAAGATAATTTATTAAAAATATTAAAAAAATCAAATTAACTGAACATAAGAAAATAGAAACTATTTTAAAAATTCATATTAAATTATTTTAAAAATTAAAAAATAATTATATTATATTATTTCAAAATAGTCTAGATCAACTTATATTTTTACAATAAATATTATAAAAATATATATTGATATTATAAATTAAAATATTATATTATATTAATCTATAATAAGTGTTTTTTTTTCATATACATTAAAAGTAAAAGTGAAACATCAATGGAATAGAACATAAAATTCCATACCTGTCTTCAAAGAAACTCTACCAAGCCAAGCCAAAAAAGCAGAGAAAAGATAGAAATTGAAAACACATTGTTTCAATAATGTTGGATCACATGATATAATCTCAAGCTTTGAATAAAATAAACTATAAGATCATGAAACTTTGTCTCATAATTACTACGGACTATTGAAGCCAAAGCCTTTGAATCATGTCCCAAATAAGAAAAATCTATTTAAGTGAAGTACAATATTGGGCATGTAAGAAAAGGCTAAGCTTTGAATAAAATCTACTATAAGATCATGAAACTTTGTCTCATAATTACTACGGACTAATGAAGCCAAAGCCTTTGAATCATGTCCCAAATAAGAAAAATTTATTTAAGTGAAGGACAATATTGGGCATGTAAGAAAAGGCTAAGCTTTGAATAAAATCTACTATAAGATCATGAAACTTTGTCTCATAATTACTACAGACTATAGAAGCCAAAGCCTTTGAATCATGTCCCAAATAAGAAAAATCTATTTAAGTGAAGGACAATATTAGACATGTAAGAAAAGAATAAGCTTTGAATAAAATCCACTATAAGATCATGAAACTTTGTCTCATAATTACTATGGACTATTGAAGCCAAAGCCTTTGAATCATATCCCAAATAAGAAAAATCTATTTAAGTGAAGGACAATATTGAACATGTAAGAAAAGGCCAAGCTTTAGGTGTTGGTTAAATGCATCTTTCTGAAAAGGATACTTTCCCTGGAGCATAAGGAAAGTGTGACTAAGCCCATTACAGAGGACAGCAGAATGGTTAAAGAGCCAGGGCAGTGAACAGTGTAACAAGTACAAAGGGTACAACATACCATTGGGGAATTTGCCCCCAAGTTAAAAAGTCACTATCCATGGCAGGCCCACAACTTTGTTCAAGGGAAATGACATTGGAATATACAGGCCTTTCCAACTACCTATGCTCCAAATATTAGCTGCATCTAGCTGTTCTTAGACATTGTCTATTTCACAATTTTGTTTTTGGCTACCAAACTTATCAGGGATTCTTGATTGTGAAAAGGGAAGAATTGTCCAATGGTGTGGACTGATAATGACATGAAGAAGTCATTGTGTAGGGGATTATATAGTGTTCTTCGCTCTTAGACTAGATAAAGGGCATTCTGTAACAAGTTTTCTTTGAGATTTGTCAAGATAAGGGAGGGAAGAAATCACTGGTCTGGGACTCTGGAGAGGAAGGTCTCCTTAGAAATGGATAAGAATCGCTTTGGGATCACAGCCAGGCCTGTGATTTTGCTTGTTCAGATTTTTGGAATAACAGCTTGTATACTGGTGATTTATTGGGTTCTTCACTATGGTGGAGGATTGGCCTTCCACTCTAAAAACAAACAGCGTATATTCAATGTTAGAATCCTTTCTCTGCACCCACTTTTTCACCTGTTCTGTTATTCAGAATCTTCAGTATGAGATGGGTTTAAGAAATTAGAGCTTAATCTAAGTTGGATTGAGTAGATTTTCGCAATCTTAAGTTAAGTTGGATTGAGTAGATTTTCACAATCTTAAGTTAATCAGTGTGTCTTTTTTCTGGATTCAATTGTGTGATTGTTTTTAACATCAACCTTTAGAATTACAGCTTTGTTTTCATGGGGGTATAGATCTGAAATTCCTTTACAGCTTAGTTGATGGGCTTAATCTAAGTTTTCATGATCTGGGTGATGACTGTTTTTTTCACAGCCAGGTTACCCTGTTTTTATACTTCTTGTTAAGATTAGTTTTGTATATTATTGGGTTTCTCTAGCATATGTTCCTGACTGTTTGAGACACTTTGCAGTTGCATCCACTTTTCATGTTTGTGGGCTTCATTTTTGTGGCCAGCCAAGGTAAGTTCAGCCACTTTGCTCCTACCTTGTTGATAAATGATATGATCTGAAATCAAGCTTATATCACATGCTCTGTTTCTGTGCAGGTATTTTGTCTTACAAAATAATTCCTGTCAAAAAGGATAGACAGAAATTGGTCCATTTAACCCTTCTGGGCATTGCAATCATCCTGGGTGCCATTGGGATATATGCAGTCTTTAAATTCCACAATGAAAGCCATATTAAGAATATGTATAGCTTGCATTCCTGGCTGGGGATTAGTGTCATCTCCTTGTTTGGCCTGCAGGTATTCTTGATTTTTCTCATCTCATTGATTTCTGGGTTGTTTTTTTTCTTGTAATTTTTGAACAAATATTTCCTTCTCTGAACTTTTTCCCCTGTTTTTGTTCATTTGTTTCAAGTGGGTAGGGGGATTCATAGCATTCCTCTTCCCTGGTGCCTCAAAGAACACAAGAAGTAGATTGGTTCCTTGGCACTTGTTGTTTGGGCTTTTCCTGTATGCAATGGCGATTGTAACAGCAGAGACAGGAATTCTGGAGAAGCTTACATTTCAAGAGTTTTCAGGGTTGAATCGGTTCAGTTCAGAGGCTATGTTCATCAACTCTACCGGTATTGTTATACTCTTATTTGGCATGTTGGTTGTTCTATCCACCATTCTACCAAGGGAGTAATACAGAGTAAATTTGTAATTGAAGTAGGGTTCCTGGTTTTCTTAAGGTCTTTCTTTGCATTGTTTAAGATATGTGTCATGTACAAATCAGAGCTCCTCTGTACATAGCTATATTTACCTTGGAGCTGTGGTACATAGCTATATTCATCCTTCAATAATATTAGACACCTGTTTTCCTTATTTCTTTTAAGAATATTGGAGACCTCACTACTGGTCCTCATGTCTAAATTCATGGTTTTGCTTTTACAGTTTTGTTTATCTATTTTACCTGTCTATAATATAAAAATTCTAGGCAAAGAACAAATTAATTAGAATATTGGAGAACTCTGCACTGGTCCTCAGGAATACATTCATAACTCGGTTTTACTTCTACAGTTTTGTTTATCTATTTTACTTATCTATAATATATAAATTTAAAATTCTAGGTAAAGAACAAATGAACTAATTACAATCTTGTATTTTTTTTTCCCTTAATAATATGGTTATGAATTTTCTGGCATAACAAGTTTGACATGTTTTTTGTTTTTTTTGTTTTTTAAAAGCTATTGTCTATATTTCTAATTAGAAATAATATATATATCATTAAATTAAGATTAACAAGAGTATTGACAAAATTTAGTTATAGATAATGTCAGTGGTTCTGTTTTTTAAACAAATCTTTTGGTGATGGTTAATTATTCAATGTTTTATTTATTTTTTAGTATTGTTGAAGATTTGATCTATGGTCTAGATGTAGACAACATGGACTCATTAAATCAGATGACTTTTGACTCAATGCCATCTTTTAAATGTGAAACTATATTTTATTTTAAAAAATGATATCATAGATTAGATGTATACCTTTTAAGGGGATCTTATACAATTTCTAACAGTGTGTTTAAAGATTTCTCTTTCATGTTATATATTTTTTTTTGTAAAATGTAATTGTATTTTATAATAATAATTGCCATAAATAGCTTATTCAACCATCAAATTTAAGTCCTCCAAAAGGTTTTGATATCTTCTTTTGTAAACAAAACCATTGTGAAAGTGCAAATTTTCAGCGTACTCTATTGTTAAATATAACAATGATTGAAGTCATAAAAACATGCTAAATTTGTTGTAAATGATTACAAGTTTAGAAGGCATTTTTAACAAAGTCTATTCTGTGATAGAATTGACAAATATAGCAATGATTGAAGTCATAATAATATGCTAAATTTGTTGTACATAATTACAAGTCTAGAAGGCATGTTTAACAGAGTATTTTCTATGGAATTGAAGCCAACCAACTTTGAGTAATAAGAAAAGTAGTATAATTTTCTAGAGCAGTTTTGTAACCCATAATTTTTCAAGCTAAAAATTGAACTTTAGCCTTCACTTTTAATTTCTCAGTGCATTATTTGAGTGAACCATTTATTTTTTTGTGCACTATTCATTTCATATTAAACCTCTCTTGAAATTGTATTGGAAGGACACATTTTAAGTAACTAGTTTGAGGAGAAATATGTTGTATTATTCTAGGAACTACCTCTAATATAGTTAAATATTGCATAAGATTGAAGTTGAAATTTTAGCTATAAAATTAAAAAATCAAAATCTGATTCAAAAAAATACACAGTATCTGATATTGTCCTATTTATCATGATATGGACAAAGTTTCTCTCTTTGTAGCATATTTTTGTGACAGACCATTCTTCTATAATCAGCTTTGTTCAAATAAAAAAGAGAATCAAAACTTAAACTATGTAGATGTCAATAATAAGAATGTTACAAAGTTTGTACTTATTCAAAATTAAATTTGTGAAATCTCAAATACTTATAATTTTTCAAAATTAAATTTGTGAAATCTCAAATACTTATAATTTCCCTTAATCCTATTTTAAATAAAATTTGACTACATAGTTAATTAAAAGTATTAAAGATCAATTCTACAAGTGACTTACAATTATACATCATGTTCTATGAAATCATTTTTAATCAATTTATAAATATATTATTAAAAAATATGCGGAAGTGTGGCTGTATTCAAGTTTCTCTATAAATTTCTTTAGTACAACTTGATTATAAAGACTGGTTAGCTGGAGTCAGCGTCTAACATGTGCAAGTTGACAAGACGACAGCTTTGAGAGGCTGAATGTTCTGTCCTCCGTGCCTCCCTCAATATCATTGATTTTTATTTTGACATTAAACTCTCAAGTCACAATAAATGATAGCCGCCCCTCAGTTACTGTTCACCGTTTTTAAATAACTGTTTGTCTATAAAATAAAATAATCATTTCAGATGTTTTTTTCTAATGATTAGATAATAAATGTAAGCCCAATATTTAAATCAGAAGCCATAAAAGCTGAGTGGCATTCAATCTGATTTAATCACCACCTCTTGAAGTTTGATGAATAAGTGCATATCTCAGGTTCTTTGACTAACTTAGGTAAGTTCAAATCTGAATTATCAACAATTCTAGAAGATTGGCCAGTTAAGTGTATTTCTAATTATAAAGTTATTTTTTGAACACAAATAGATGGACTAGACTCTCATGAGTAGGGAGATCTAATTCATTGACGTGATTCAATCACACTTTTAAAAATTTGATCAGTGTATATTTGGGGTTCTTTGACTAAGTTAGGTAACATCAATCTGAAGCAATCACACCTCTAGGGATTTCATGAGCAAAATGTACATCTAACCTGTAAGTTGTCCTTTGTCTTCAAATCAATGACTATATAAGGAGACATTATCCATCAAAATTAGCTGAAATCAAATCCAACCCAATGACACCTCTAAGGATTTTGGTGGATGTCACAAATCATAAACTGATCTAAATCACAACTTGAGAAATTCAATGTGTAAGTGTATATCTGAGGTTTTTTAACTAAGTTAGGTGAGGCCAATTTGAAGCAATTACACCTTTCGAGATTGGATGAAAAAAGTATACATCTAACCTTAAAGTCATCCTCTGGCTACAAATTGATGGCTACACTGCTATGAGAAGGAGGATTTTATCCATCAAAATCACCTAAAATCGAACTTAACACATACAAAGATTTGATCTAATCACACTCCAAAAAATTTGATAAGTAAATATCAAAGGCTCTATGACTAAGGAGGTGACAACAATATGAAACTATCACACCTCTAGAGATTTGATGAGTATAATGTACATCTAACCTTTAGGTCATCATTTGTCTGCAAATCAATGACTATATAGAAAGACCCTATCCATCAAAACTACCTGAAATCCAACCCACCCTAATCCGAGATTCTTTGACTAAGCTCGATGAGGTCAATATGAAGCAATCACACCTCTAGAGATTTGATGACTAAAATGTACATCCACCCTTTATATCGTCTATTGACTTCAAATAAATGACTACAGTAAAGCTTAAAAAGACCTTTATCCTTCAAAATCACATGAAATCGAACCAAACCCAATAACACTGATAAAGATTTTGATAGTCAACACATATTATCATCCTATCCTCCTCACCAATTATACCCAATCAATTAGACAACAACCCTCAAACATTGTTTACTACTTTTACAACCATAAATAAAATATAAAAATATCATAAACTATTTAATCCTTTTATATAAACTGCTCTCAATAATCTCCATTCATGTCTCTGTCAATGTCTACAGATAGCATGCATGTGACACGGTAGGCCCTAACTCTGGAATAATTTGACACCATAAAGCAGTCAATTCCATGTAAGCTGAAGCTTCTGGTATTCTATAAAAAATGCTAGTCATTCCAAAAACTTGTGGTTGTGAAACTTTCCTGGATCCACCATTGCCACATATCTGGAAACTTCAGTCCCCTGTCAACTGTCAACCACTCTATTGACCATGAAAAGAAAACCTGTCAAAAACTATTTATTAGGAGGAAAAAAAGAGTCCCAGTTACTGTCATGGTTGAAAAAAGGAAGAAGTGTAGGAGATATTACAAACTCTGTGATAAAGCCAAAATCTAATCAAAGACCCACAGAAATATCTTAATGTTTTCTTTGTTTTTTTTTTACCATTTTGCCTGATATTCTGTACAGAAAGAAAAAGATAAACATGTAAAATCAAGGTTATCAAGTGTTTCAAGGAGAATCCATGTTTATCTCTTTTGTACTGCTTGCTGATTTGTTACAAATTCAATGAAAATGGTGTTTTTTAAATCCAGCAAAGTAAATGCAGGTCATCCCCATGTCACTTTTCCTTTTCTTTTTTATAACTTTTTGTGTCAATTCTGATTTTGATGGGTATCTATTGTATTTTATTTTAAAATTATATTTACTATTTTTTGAATGATTATTAGAATCATATTAGAGTTAGATTTCTATATTAAAAAATAGCATAAAATATTTTTTAATATTAAAGTTACATTATTTTAATTATTATATAATATTTTTAGTGTATTGATATAGGTTTGAGACTTAAACCTAAAACTTTCATTTTTACTTTTTTAATAAAATGGGTCGATTCTGATTTTGATGGGTATCTATTAAAATTATATTTACTATATTTTTAGAATGATTATTGGAATCATATTAGAGCCAAATTTCTATAATAAAACATAACATAAAATATTTTTGAATATTAAAGTTACATTATTTTGATTATTATATAATATTTTTAGTGTATTAATATAGGTTTGAGACTTGAACCTAAAACTTAATACTTTAAAATAATACTTTTATAATAACGAGGACTACATTATTATTTTTGTGTTTTAAATTTAGTCAAAGTTGAAAATAATTTGAATATTAAAGTCACATCTATAATTTTTTTATAAATATTTTGTTTGTATTGATGAAAGCTTTGAGACTTGAGCCTAAAATTTAATACCTTATACTCACATTCACTTGTATGGTTTTTTTTTGTATATTAATCAATGTTGTAACAACTTTATAAGCATGATATAAATATCAAAGTCACATCTACATTAACTAAATGTTATCCTTTAATATTAGGGGTGGAGCTATCCAAGCCTAATTTAAATGTTTTTGATAATAAAGCAGCCAAAGCAAGGGGGCTAATTTAAATGTTATTTATTGTTTAGTCCATTGAATATTATTAATATACTATAGGGTAGTTTAACTAATCTTTATTTCATTATGGAGGCACAATTATGGACATGTGCTTGAAGTGACGATCTTATTACAATTGGACAACCCTTCTTGAGTGGTTTTCATCTTATTGATTTGACTTTGAATTTGTTGTATGTGTTGGGCTAGTTGTTGATTACATAGAGAGCACTCTATAAGATATTTGACAAGTTTGACACTCGAAAGATATTTTAAATGTAAATATTTGGAATGACAACTCCCAGTATATACGAACATTTATTAAAATGGAAATGTTGTTTTTAATTTCTTTCCAAAAATGATTAATAATATGTCTAACAAAAATAGACTCAACTTCCGATGGGCTTGTCCCATCAATTTGATCACTTGGTTGATCTTGATAAGGCTATTTGATGCCCTTTCTCTATTTGTTCTTGTTTCTCTTTCAGTTTGAATAAATTTTCACCCCTCCTTTATTTCAAAAAAAAAAAAATGTCTAACAAAAATATATATCACATCATCATTGATGTCAAATCCCAATAAAGCATCCTTCCAAAAACTATGGTAGCCATAAATGGTTAGGAAGTTTGTGAACAAGGTTCCAAGTTGTGATATTGCTATCAAGATTCAACTGTGTAGTTTGGAAGTCAAACTCATTCATCTATGTTTCATGAGTAGTGGTTCACGAGAACCCGTCTCTCATGAGAATGAATGAACACTTAGCACTCATTGCATCTAGGTGATGCTCACAAAGGTGAAACATTGGGCCTTCCTAGTAGGTCACCCATCCCAGTACGACTCCAACTCAAGTGCACTAAACCATGGAGTTTCCTCCAAGGTTAAACCCACTTAGCTTGCTACTTAAGCATGTTTAACCATAGAGTTTCCTCCAAGGTTAAACCCACTCAACTTGCCACCCATCCCAGTACAAGTCCAAATCAAGCGTGCTTAACCTTAGAGTTTCCTCCAATGTTCCAAGTGTTTATTAATGTGATAATCTCATAATACATGTTTGACATGTTTGAGTAGATATTGAAAGGAGCAAGAGAGGAGTTAAAGTTGTAGGAAATAGAGTATCACCAACTAAAAGTTTGAAATTCGTATGTTTTAAAGCAAGGTTATGGGCATTACCATTTTATTTTAGGAGAACCAAATGTGAGCATTGAGTTTGGACTATGTTGCATTGCTAAATTGATAAATAGACTTGGTGTTATATGTGTAGGAATAAGTTTTTTTAAAAAGTTGGAGCTGGATGACCTTAAAGGGGTTTACCAAAAAGTGACTATTATTAGGCCATAACCAACCTTTCAGATGTTGTAAGGGATAGGTGTGGAAATATATTAATGCATAGCTCAAGAGGAACCAATAAAGTGATAATCTCAATAATCGTCTTACTATGAGAGATTTAACAAGGCTTAGGTTTGGTCCAAAGAATTCTATCTAAGACTTTAGAAGAACCACATGTCAGTAAAGGTCTAAACACCAAGTTAAAGGTAGAGGCAATCTAGGTGTGAGATAAAGAAGTTAGTCGTTGACCAAAAAGAGTTACTCCACCAAAATGGATGGGGTGGAGGAATTGAGTTAATGTCTAAGAGATCAATCATTATAAAATATTTTCCATAGGTTTCCAAGATTTTATGTGCTACCAAGAGGTACATGTGAAATTTAATTTTGAAGTGAGAATCCATCAATAACTTATCTTACATTTTGACTAGCCATCATGTATCCTTAGTATTGGAAAATGACACTTTATGTCTCAAAAACCCTTTAGGGTACATTACCTTAGATAACTTTTCAAATCTAATTTGAAATAAGGAAAATACCTTGAAGCATGGGTGTTGATAATGTCAAGCCTACATATTCTCTCAAATTGGTGACAATGAAGCTATGGGGTATCTCAAACACCTTGATTTATGATATAATTCAGAAAAGATGAATTCTCACAAGCCCAAAACTCACCTGCATGCAAATAACCTATTACATGAAGAAACCCAAAAAATACAGGAGTGCTATGAAAATATGAGAGATTTTATTATTCAGAGGGGAAATGAATATAATACAATGAGATCAATCTATATAAAAGGAGATTGAGGAAACCCTAAAGGGATCATTTAATACTTATAATAATTATTAAATGCCTAAAAATGCATAACTAAGTTAATCTTAAGAAATGAATAAAAGGTGACTTAATTAAAACAATTAATTGAAATACATTTTACTCTAACACCCCCCTTAAGATGAACTTAGGGAGTAGATACAAACAAAGTGCATGAAAGAAAAATGCAACTACAACGCTAGAAAGAAAACTTGGGTCTCGACAACAAAGCCATGTTAGGTACCCAATCACAACTAAATCTCTCTAAAATGGAGAAAAAAGAGAAAATCACATGGCAAAAACTCTTCTCCAAAAATAGATGACCTTCTGCAAAGAAGAACTGGAAGAACATTGATGGAGTAACACTATAATCTTGAATCTAGAAAGAAAGGAAAGATACTTTTGTTTACTAGAAACCATATGCAAGTCATCGACTCAGGTGAAATCATGTTCTAAAGCAACAACATACCCGATGTCAAGGAACACTGGAAAACTCATAAACTGGCACAAACCTGGAATCTATGAAGCAACAATAGATAAAAAAAAATGATTCCCCCAAGAGGGAATGAGAGATGAAAGAATCTGGAAGCTATGTGTATCTAGATGTCGATGCCAAACTATGACTAAAACGTATCCATAGGAGCAAGTACCATGAAGATTCTTGGAATAGTAAACCATAAAATAAATGGCCCTCAAACTAAGATGTGACCTGATGAGAATCTGATGTGATTCAAGAACATTAACCATAGGCTCTCCATCTAAGATGTGAACCAATGTGAACCCAAGTGTGTCAAGTTATGACCAAGATGAGGCCAAAAGAAACAACATAATCCAGATACAACTCACGTGAGTTTTCATCAATATGAAGATATTATGCAAGGAACCCTTGATGGAACTTTATTGAAGTTCATTTATTACAATACCCCAATCTTTTAAAAGGAGAACATGCACACCATGCATAAATAAATAAAAATGTAAACCTAATGCATGAAAAAATAAATTAGTGCATGCACAGATGAATATTCATATCTGCCTCTATAAGTACAAAAATATCTTTTATCTTTAACTGTTTAAAGCAAGCATGCAAACGGGAAAAACTAGAAATGGCACGAGAAAAATTAGAACGGGCTCTAAACCATCTTTCTGACGATATCTTGTTTTTAAAAAAATGGAGATCGTATGAGCAAGTTTCGAGTCTCTAAAGTTTCAGAAATGGGGACTTCTCAGAGTCATGGGTGAGAATCTGCAATTTCTGAAAAATCACAGCACCAAGACCAAAAAACACTTGCACAGTAGCAAAGAGCATGAAAAAATAGCCCAAATAAAAAAAAGCTTGATAAACAAAGTCTGTATGAGTGAGAATGAAGCGTTTAAAAAATACCTTCAAATCTGCAACCACCAACAATGAGGGGGTATTCTGAAATGTTTTGATCAAGATTCTGCAAAATATATAACCTGCATGCAAAAATTAGAAATGATTCATATGTTTCTTTGTGCTGCAAACAAAACCCAAATGACCGATTTTTTTAAAGCGGAACAAAAAATGCGGATCTAGTAAAATGATGCTCTTAGTAGCTAAAAAATGACCCTAGAAATGAAAAAAACATTCTACAAAGTCTCAATCAGCTACCTAAGAAAAGCAAAGGCATGTTAAAACTTTCAATTATCACAAGATCTTCATAAATACTTTCTAATTCTCCAAATTGTATGAAAAGGCGAACATGAAGCAACAAGTCTGGTGCTCTGATACCAAGATAGAATTCATAAAAGATGAATCCCCACAAGCCCAATAATCACTTGCATGCAAATAAGTTGTTACATGAAGAAACCCGAAAATCACAGAAGTGCTCTAAAAATATGAGAAATTTTATAATTTAGAGAGGGAAATGAATATAATACAATGAGAGAAGATCAAAGAAACCCTAAAGGGGTACATTTAATAATGATAATAACTATTAAATGCCTAAAAATGCATAACTAAGTTAATCTTAATAAAGGAATAAAATATGACTTAATTAAAACAATTAAGTGAAATACCTTTTACTCTAATAATTTCTATCCCCAACATTAGACCATGTGAATTAAGGAGGGAATAGTTGTAAAACATGCCTTGGAGATAATTATTAACACCCAAAGAGTTCTAGTAGAAGTACTAGGATTCTAATTATCCTTCTAAGAATCTAGATAATATTCTTGAGAGTTATGATCATTATCCCACTCTATTGAATTAAATACCAATCACCTTGTCAACATTTACAAAGTTGAATCTTGTATAATTTCAAAGGAAGGTGTAGGCCTTTTTATCATTTAGGATGTAATCAAAGTATAACTCTATAGCATTTCCCATCTAGGAGTACATTAGTGGATACATAACTATATAAGAGGTTATCTCCATGGTGGATGATAATCTTAACCATCCAAAAATAAATCCCTATAATAAATATACCAATTTTATCCAAATGATTAGATCAAATAAGATAAATATCCCTCTAGATTGTGAGAAAAATATAATGGGATTAAATAGCCTTAACATCTTAGAGAAAGAGAACACTAGAGTTTTCCAAGTAATAAGGATTCTTCTAACATAAAAATTTCAATTGGGAAGAGTCACCTTGTTGGATTACTGAGAGAGAGGGGGGGGGGGGGGAATCAGAAATCTATGATACTNGAGGGGGGGGGGGGTGAATCAGAAATCTATGATACTTTAAACTTTAAAACTTAACTTTGATTCAACTCGGTAGGATAAACAACAACAACAACCGAATCACCAAATAACTTCAATAACTCAAACAGTAACTTGCATAAATAGTAAAAATCATGCACATGAAACATTCAACACATTTGACACTAGATTTAACGAGGAAACCCAATTTGGGAAAAACCTCTATGAGAATTGTCACCCACAAATGAAAATACTCTTCTGAAGTATGCTCGGTTAAAAGCTTATCTTGTTAAAGATTACAATACACATTGTTAAATGTGACCCTTTTAGGGGATTATTACCTCAGACTCGTTAAGATCTTAACCCTATTAGGAGTGGCCTGGATAGAGGGCTTTGAACACTCTTTTATAATGTCACCTTTCTCAAGGATTTTACAATAAGACTGTTAAGTCCACTTGATTAAGAGATTTGTTGCTACAAATGTTAATAAGCAATAGTGTATAAAATTGATTTGTTAAACTTGCAACTACCTCTTGCTTGATCAGATCCCTTTTCCACTCTGTGACTACTGGCATCAATAATTCATTTGTCTCTGATGTAGACTTGGATTTTCACCTCTTTTCTCTTCACTACTTCACTTGGTAGCACTCCAACACTTCAACTTGCCAGCCTCTCTTCTCTTCAAATTCATCCTTTAAATAGACTTTGTTTTTGCCTCTTAATCTTCTTGATTAGGTTTTCCTTCAATCACGCTCAACCGTTAGATCAAATTTTTGAACTAATTCAGTGAACTTGAAACTCGGTAAACCACTTCGGTATAACCTCACAACTTGCACTTTTATTGGAAATAAAACCTTCACTTTTACCGCTTAATCTATAATATAGACCTTTACCTTGAATTTTATCATGCATAGATCTTGTAACTAACTTCTTCCTTATTCTTGGAATCCTCCAGATCATTGTGGAATTGCATTAAATGCATTCTTATCCTTGTTTCTAACTTCTATTCTCACTTGGTAACTAAATCTTAGTTCGGTGACTAACATGCACTGCTCGGTGCCTCAATATATCGATGTCTTGACCGACTTACACAACCCTTTACCAAAAGAATTCTTTCTTCTCGGTAACATAAATCGTTAGGCTTACCAAATTTCCCAATATGTGTTAGTAATAACTGAGAGGGGTGGGGGGGGGGGGGGAATTAGTGGCCTCAAAAATTT
>MU224236.1:428998-445481 GCA_018584345.1 Thuja plicata
CAATCAGTTTTCCTGATTCATTGAAGATCTTTGCCTTCTTGTTCTCAAATGCTACTCTGTGACCTGAATTATTCAGCTGAGAAACACTCAATAGATTATAATTCAATCCTTTTACCCAATAAGCATTCTCACATTTAATCAGGTTATTCAGCATTACTGTTCCTTTACCTTCAATTTGACAAGGAGAATCATTTCTGATTCTTACTGTACCACCTTTATAGTATTCAAAAGTATTAAAATTTTCTTTGTCACTAGTCATATGGTGAGTGTAGCCACTATCTATAATCTAGATAACATTTTTACTAATCTTAGATATGAGTGCAGTTTTTTCATACCTTTCATCTTCATCTAAATCATCCTTCATAGCTACAAACACTATCTCAACATCATCATCTGGTTCGGTGTTAGTATCTTCATCTTTGCAAGCAGCTAGATAGCAAGCTTTCTTTCCTTTGTCCTTGTAATCTTGGGTATCACTTCTTTCTGATCGTCGGTAACCTCTGTAATCTTTGTTATCACCTCTGTCAGATTTCTTCTCAAAAGATCTATTATCACTTCTGTCATCTTTTCTTTTGTTAGGACATCTAGTAGCAAAGTGTCCAATCTCTTTACAATTAAAACATACAAGTGGTAACTTGCCATTGTATTTACCTTTGCCTCTTAGCATTCTTCTTGCCATGAGTGCTTCAATTTCATCTAGATCTTCTTCCTCACTTTCGCTTTCAGTGTCTCTTCTAGATGAGTGTCTCTGACTAGATTTTCTTATTCTCATAGAAGACTTGAATGCAGACTCTAAACTTGGTAAGACATTATTATCAAAATTATTCATCTCAAATGAAATTAGTTTACCAATCAGGCTATCAAGAGTGACTGTATTATTTGCTACTGCTCTCATTTCTTGAATAGCAGAGACTCTAGTAGCATATATGAGCAATAGGGTTTTTAGGATTTTACTTACCACTTTCTCCTCTTCAAGTGTACCTCCAACACCTCGTATAGCATTGACTACTTCTTTTATTCTTGTTCTATATTGTGTGATGTTTTCACCTTCTTTCATTCTGAGATCATCAAACTTTCCTCTAAGGCTTTCTACCTTGTCTCTTATAACATTTGCATCACCTCCATGTACAAGTTTCAACTTGTCCCACATTGTCTTTGCATTTTTGCAATCTTTGACATCCTCAAATTTAGCATGAGAGAGTGAGGCTGAAAGCTCTATAACCATGTAGTTATGTTCATTCTTTACTCTCAATTGATCTACTGTCAATGGTCCTGTAGGCAACACATATGCAGTATCTAAGTATTGAGTAATATCATTGCCAATACCTGATAAGTGAAGCTTTATCTTTCTTTTCCATGAAGAAAAGTTGTCCTTGTTCAACTTGGGCACATCTCGTCTGTTCATCTTGTGATCTTTACTTAGGTCTTGAAAACTTCCTTCTAAGCACACAAGCTCTGATACCAATTGTTAGTAATAACTAAGAGGGGGGGGGGGGGGGGGAGGGGTGAATCAGTGGCCTCAAAAATATATCCTTTAAGCTTCAATCCACCAATTAATACACCTCAAATTATTAAGTCTCTACAAGATGTATGCCTTTGAAATACTTGAAATAAATAACTATCTATCGGTTTACCTTGTCTATCCTTCTTCTCCTTAATAAATGATAAGTAGTAAAAATTATTTACCGATACTCAGTAAATATGCAGAGTATACCAATCAATCCATAAATGCTTATGTGAAATGTAAAATACTAAAGTAATAAACCATACACACATAATCTAAGGATTTTAATGTGAAAACCCTGTTAAGGGAAAAACTACTGGGACCGGTACCCCAAATTTTCACTCGTCTGAAGTGAGCCCTGTTAGGAGCCAACCCTGTTAAAGGTTACAAACACACTGTTAAGTGTGACCTTGTTAGAGGATTTTTATACATAGATTGTCACTAAGTATCTAGCATCTATGCTACCATCCTTGAATTAGTCTCATGACTGTCAATAGGCTTTATGCTAATCTTGCTACCATCCTTGAATCAACCTCCTTCTTAGACTGTCAATAGGCTTTAGGTAAGACCGATGCTACTATCATGAGTCAACCTTCTGGTAATATTTCTGATCAATGTATCAATTCAATTCCTTTGTACTTAACTCTTTCTACTCTGTGATGTTGTGCTTCACTGTTCGTCGGTGTCTGTAGAATTCTTTAGCTCTCCCTTAGCTTGATTGATTAGGACTGCATGAAGTTTATCCTTCATCAGTTTCTCTTCAACATCTTCTCTCAATTCACTCCCCTGTATCTGAGTGCATACATAAATGAATTATTCTTGTCTCTTATATAGACATGATATTCCTTAATTCTTGGTTCTTGATTCTTGATTCTTGGTGTGAAAAACAATACAGCCAAATTGATTTATGACTTTAATTCCTGATTTACCTCGTAGTTATCTTCTTGTCAGATGTATAAATAATCTTTAAATCACTTACTTAACTGTGGTCGAATAAAACAAATAAAACAACTAGTTAAGTCTATCCTTAAGCTCTGCTAGCTAGATATTTTGTCATTTTCTGATCTCTCTGTTCTGTCGGTCAATTCTGGAGTTCATCGTTGGTGACAACTGCTAGTTCCATTGGTGTATCTTCAGTTAGCTTTGGGATCTCCATCCTTCAGGCATCATTGGATCTTTCTCTTTGGGCAACACTATTTTTAGCTCATCGGGCATCCTATGATTCTACTTCGTCGGGCAACACTGTCTTTTACTTGTCGGGCATCACTGTGACTTTATCTCTGTCTTTATCAATGGTGTGCACTCCGTCGGTGTAGTCTATCACTTGGTGAATACTTGACTTTTATGCATTGCTGAAAGCATAACCATTGTTCCATTGATTCTCTGAAGTCTTTGGCATTATGTGTATGACAAAATAGATGATATCAAGTTGACATTAATGACAATACAAACCATTAACTGATTTAATGTCTTGCATCATCTTCAACTTAACATTATCAAAAATTCAATCAGTTACATGTCATCAATATGCTTTACCAACTTGATAAAGTAGAAACCAATTATCTCAAGATGAACTTATCATTGTCTGATCTTTATTAACTTTCCCAATTAAATCAACTCCAAAAGATATGGAAATTAAATATGAAACATAAATCAATTGCTTGACATCAATGATAAATAACAACTAATCTAATCCTTTATACAAACTTGTATACCTCTGATCTCGACTTCATTGTCATCTCCATCAATTGAGTAAAAATCTCCCTCTTTGGAATTTATGGAAACACTATCAATTGGTGATGGCATACTCTAACATCTTGATTCTGTCTTTACTTGTTCTCGCTCTATTTTCATTCTTCCTCTATCACTTATAGCATATTTCACTCATTCTTCCTCTTTCTGTTTATTCTCCCTCTTTCTGTATTCATCAATTATTCATTCTCCCTCTTTGATAATAATGAAAAAGGTTCATATTCCTAAAAATTTGTTCAGGAAGTGGATCATACCTTGCATGTATTGATAACTCATTGCATACATAATTACTTTTCACAACTTCAGGAAACACCTAAAGTGTGAACACTAGCACCAACTCACAAAATAGATATTCTATTAAGTCCTAGAATTGATGCATCATGCATCATGGATCATGCTCTAGTGAATGTTGTATAGGGGTAGGACCCCTAATTTACCTCTGAGATACTCAAAAGCATCCTTCAGTAGCGTCTTTGTAAATATATCTACTAATTGCTCCTTTGAATTCACATAATCCAACATCACATGCTTGTCTTGAACTTGTTCTCTCAGGTAATGATACTTGATAGAAATGTTCTTGGTCTTAGAACGCATCACCAGATTCTTTGATATGTTTATAGCACTTGTATTATCACAAAAATAGTAACTAGGTCGGTAATCTCATTTTGCATACCTTCTAGTAGATGTTTGATCCATACAACGTTTGCACAATTCATAGCTGCAGTAACATATTTAGCCTTGGTAGTAGACTGTGATATACAACTTTGTTTCTTACTTAGACATGTAACTATTCTTTCTCCTAAAAAGAAAGCTCTTCCACTTGTACTTTTCTATCATTAATGTTTTCGACCCAGCCAACATTAGTGTAGACCTTTAATTCAAAAGTTCCTCCTTTCTTGTATAGTAGGCCAAAGTCCTATGTTCCTTTTAGATGTCTAAATATCCTTTTAACTTAAGAAATGTGTGATTCCTTTGGATCAACATAAAATATTGCAACAAGACCAACTGCATGAGTTATATCAGGTCTGTTGTGTACAACATATTGTAGCTTACCAATAATTGATCGGTAGAGTGTCTCATTTACTTCCTTTGACTCATCTTCCTTTGATAACTTGTAACTAGTGACCATTGGTGTTCCAACTGGTCTTGATTCTTCCATCCAAAAATTCTTTAGGATCTCCTTGATGTACTTTGATTGTATGATGTAGATCCCATCCTTGACTTGTTGAATCTGTAGTCCAAGAAAGAATTTAATCTCCCTAATCATGGACATCTCAAATTCCTTTCCCATCTCTTCAGCAAAAGATTTTCATAATGTGTTATTGCCTCCAAAAATAATATCATCAACAAATATTTCAGAAATCAAAATCTTGTTAGTACTTATTATAGTTGATGAAAACTATCAACCCACAACTCCCAAGAATCACCTGCATGCAAACCTATCACAGAAAGAGAGAACCAAAAAAGCTATGGAGGCCAAAAATCATAGATCAATGGAAGAGGAAACATATTTTGCAAACAATGTAGAAAAAACTCTTAATGCAATAACATCCTCAATTAATTAATAACCATGGAATCAAAATAATTTACAAAGAGGGAATCCTTATAAAAGGATACTGAAACCCTAAACGGGAAACCCTAAAGGGAAAATCTAGGTTGCATAATGATAATTAATAAAAGAATTAATTATTATATGCCTAAAGTTTAGCTTATGTAAAAGAGAGATAATAAGTGACTTAATAATTAAATCAATATTATTTAATTAATAAGTGGAATCACTTTATTACTCTAACACCCCCCCTTAAGATAAACTTAGGGAGAAGCTAAAAACCTAGAAATAGCTACTAAAAGTAGGAAAAATGGGTCCCGACAACAAGGCCTCATTAGGTACCCAATACAAAAAATCTTTGTAAAGAGGAGAAAAGGAGAAAACCTAGTGGGAAAAACCCCTCTCCAAAAAGAGATGAAGCCTAGTGAAGGACAGAAGAAGCCTCCAAAATAGAGAATGTCCCAGAAAATAGGAACAAAGAAAGAACATGTAGAACACCTCTAAAGCATGAAGCTGCAAACACTGTGGAAAAATGACTGTTGGAACCTCCACTGTAATAGAACATGATCAGGTAGAGAAGATTTTAAACAAAGCCTGAAGAGCTGATCAATCGAAGATGGAAGAATGCCTCCAAAAAAGGAATGAAGAAGAGTGTCCATATGGTAAATGATCCATCTCACCAAAATGCATAGGTACCAGCCACTGCATCCTCCTAGTACATAGGAACAAATTTTAAATACATAGATCACTCCATCGAACCAAGGAAGCATTAGAACCAATAGGAGATACCCCCCATAATGCTGAGCAAGGAGAGGTATGACAGGTACACTAAAATAGACTGCCAAGAAACACTGCATGAGGAAGAACGTACAAGCATAAATAAATGATGATGTCGTGGAAGAAATACTCACTTGACACACATCATGAGGCTAATGTCGTGGAAGGGACACTCACTTGACAAAGGTAGATGGAAAAGAAATCAAACATCAAACCCCCCATGGCACTTTATAATGTAGTGCGAGTATAATATAATCCCAAGCATGCATCAGATGACACTTTATCTCACTGCGTTTGCAAAAGAAAGCTATAGAAAAAGGTGTATACAATGTTCAGAGAAGGAAACGATCCTAGGACCTAAAACATCCAAGATATCTACTAGAATTCCATAAAGAAAAAAAATGAATACATAGATACATAGAATAGAATCTGGGTGTGAGACCCATAGAAGAATAAAGAGGATAGAACCAGCTTTTCGACGCCATGCGAAAGTCAAAAAATGGAGTCCAGAAGAGCAAGATATGGCTCCCAGAGTGAAAAATAGATTGCTAACTTTGATAGGCAAAAAAACCCGCAAGATGGAAAAATGAGAAAATATAACCTCCAGAAAGGTGTCCATCTCAGAAAGAGATTTCCGGTGATATAAGGAAGTCAAAAATTGGCCTTCGTTTGCTCCAGATATGAGCCAAAAACCACCAGGAGGTCAAAACAGAAGTGAACCTCATGAAACCTCAACCAAAAATGGCGGAGCCCTGCTAAACTAGCGATTCTTCCAAATTTGGACTGCCTCCATATTTCCCCGCCAAAATGGCAGAAAAAAATTATTATTATTTTTTAATGAAAAAAAAAACAATAAAAAAAACATTACGCTTTTTTTTTAAGAAAAAAACACATGCTTTTTTTTTATATAAAAAAAACACAAAAAAAGATTTTTTTTTTTTTTTTAAAAATTTAAAAATCTTGGGGCCTGTGGCTGCTGACATCAGTGGCATGGAAATCGAGGTGTATTTTTCCCTCAAAAAGTGTGCCAAGGTCATGCAAGCAAAAAAGAGGGCCCATATTTCAACTGTGCTCAAATTGGACATGCCTTATATGAAAATAGGGATTTTGGGGGCATTTCGGACACAACCCAGATGTCAGTTTTTTCTCAAACTTCTCCAAATAAAAAATCCTCTCAAAAACCACTAAAATCTGAGACAAAAACCTCTCAAAAACACAGATTTAAAAAACAAGGCCAAATCTCTCATGAAGAGAACATGGGCATGAAGATCTGGAGCTCTAATACCATATTAGAGTTGATGAAAACTATCAACCCACAACTCCCAAGAATCACCTGCATGCAAACCTATCACAGAAAGAGAGAAGCAAAAAAGTTATGGAGGCCAAAAATCACAGATCGATGAAAGAAACATATTGTGCAAACAATGTAGAAAAAACTCTTAATGCAATAACATCCTCAATTAATTAATAACCATGGAATCATAATAATTTACAAAAAGGGAATCCTTATAAAAGGATACTGAAACCCTAAATGGGAAACCCTAAAGGAAAAATCTAGGTTGCATAATAATAATTAATAAAAGAATTAATTATTATATGCCTAAAGTTTAGCTTAAGTAAAAGATAGATAATAAGTGACTTAATAATTAAATCAATATGATTTAATTAATAAGTGGAATCACTTTATTACTCTAATAGTACTATCACATTTCACATACACATTACTATTGTCACTAGTTCTTTGAAATCCAATCTTGATTAGATATGCATGTAACCTTTCATACCAAGCTCGGGGTGCTTGTTTCAAACCATATAGTGCCTTGTGTAGTTTGCATACCATGTCCTTGTTAGTATTCTCAGCAAATCCTTCAGGCTATTCAATGTATACTTCTTCAAGAATACCATTAAGAAATGCAGACTTGACATCCATTTGATAAAATTTAAAATCTTTATAAGCTGCATATGCTAGTAGAATTCTAACTCCTTCTTATCTAGCAATAGGTGCAAAAGTTTCACCATAGTCAATGCCTTCTTCTTGTGCATATCCCTTGAAAACTAGTCTTGCTTTGTTTTTTATTACATCTCCTCCATGCTCATTCAATTTATTTCTAAAAATCCACTTTGTACCAATGACATTTTTATCTTTAGGCCTTGGTACTAAAGTCCACGTGTTATTCTTTTCAATCTGATGTAAATCTTCTTTCATAGCTTTAACCCAGTCTTCATTTTCCAATGCATCATTTACTTTCCTTGGTTCAAATTCATAAATCAAGCATGTATTGTCTCTTACATAACTCTAGCACTCTTGTCTCCAATAATCTTACTCGGTGAGTGGTGTCTTTTCACATACTTGGCTTAAACAGACTCGGTAGTCGGTGGAACTTCAATTCCATCATTTGATTGTAGTTCTCTTTGTTCAGCTTCCTCCTCAGCTTGTGCTTTTGGTAAGGTGTTAGGAATATAATTTTTTACATATACAAATATTTGATAATCCTTAGGTTTCTTCTTGATGTCCTCATCATTTTTCTTTGCAAATTCATCGATTCTCACATTCGCACTTTCCACAATCTTGTTAGTAGACTTGTTCAAACATTTGTAAGCTTTTCTCTTTGTAGAATATCCTAAGAATATTCCTTCATCTCCTTTAGAATCAAACTTACCATCTCTAGCATCTTTTAGTATATAGCATCTACTTCCAAATACTTTGAAATAACTCACATTCGGTTTGTGATCATACCAAATCTCACACAGTATCTTGTTTGTCCCTTTCTTCAGTTGTACTCGGTTAAGTGCATAGGCAGTAGTGCTAACTTCTTCTCTCTAGTATGTTTGAGAAATACCCTTCTCAATCATCAGTGTTCTTTCACAATCCACAATGGATATGTTCCTTCTTTTAGCTATACCGTTCTGTTGTGGTGTCCTTAGTTGAAATATTTGTCTCTTTATTCCATGCTCATTGTAGAATAGTGTAAAATCATCAGAAGTAAACTATCCTCCTCTGTCATATCTCAAACACTTCAGTTTTCTTCTAGTCTCCTTTTCAAATCTTGTCTTGTACCACTTAAACATTTGAAAAGCTTCAGATTTTTCTTTTAAAAACATGACAAACATCATTCTAGAATAATCATCAACAAACAAAATGAAATATCTATCACCATAGTAGCTTTGTGTTCTCATCGGTCCACATAGGTCATTATGCACTAAGTCCAAAATACCTTGTGTAACATAGGACTTATTTGTAAAACTTGACTTAGTCATTTTTCCAACTTTCCATTCCTTGCACATGACATTCTCGAGTTTCTCCAATCTTGGTAGACCTCTAAATCTATTCATTTTGATCACATTAATTAGATTGTCAAATTAGACATGATATAACCTTTTGTGCCATAACCATGCATCTTCAATTTTAGCATATAAACAACTCTTAATAGATGTATCAGGGTAAAATAGGTTACCTTTATATTGTTCTCTAGTGGCAATCAAACTTCCTTTCTGATCAAATACTACCTTCCCATTCTAAAATTCTAATCAGTGTCCTGAATTTTTAAGCTATGCCACACTCAACAGAATATACTTTAGTCCTTCAACCCAATATACATCATCACATCTTGTATTATTTAGTAGAATTATAGAACCTTTACCTTTCACAGGATATGGAGCAACATTACCGAATCTAACATATCCTCTATTATGTTCTTCCATATTAATGAACTCGAGTATTTCACCAGTCATATCGTGTGAACACCCACTATCTATAATCCATGTATCATTCTTACTTACATGTGATATTAGCAATTTTTCTTCTTTACACTTTTCCTCATCAGAATTATCCTTGATGGAAACATATACAACTTCTTCACCTTCATCATCATCTATGTCATCATTGGTTAGTCCTTCATTAGCAATATGACATGACTTCTTACCTTTATTTTTGAAATCTCAGAATCTCTTGAATCTATTTTCTCTCTTGTTGTCATCTCAGTTTCTTTCTTCTCATCACTATCATTGTTAGGGCATCTTGAAGCAATGTGTCCAATCTTGTTACATTAAAAAAAATTCAAGGGTATCTTACCGCGGTACTTTCCTTCACTTCTCTGTACTCTTCTATATAGTAGAGCTTCAAATTCTATTTCATTTGCTTCATCTTTAGTATACAGTTCTTCTAACTCACTTTTGCAACTATAGAATCATTCACTTGCACTACTTTCATAACCATCACTCGGTCTAGACTCCCTAGAACTTCCAATCTTCAAAGATGATTTAAATGCAGACTCAATCCTAGCAGTAGCAGGTAAACTATCATCAAAATCATTAAGATAAAAAGAAATTAACTTACCAATATTAGCATCCAGTGAAATAGTCGTATGAGGAATGGATCTAAGTTCTTGTATTGCAGATACTCAGATGGCATACATAGGTAACAATGTCCTAAAAAATTTGCTTGTCACATCTTATTCATTTATCTATCCTCTACCACCTCTGATAGTATTCAAAGTTTCCTTTATTCTAGTACTATATAGTGTAACATTTTCACCTTCTTTCATTATCATAGAATCAAATTTTCCTCTTAAGCTTTCAGCTTTTTCCTTCTGAACATGTTGATCTCCACCATGTATCAATTCAATCTTATCCAACATATGCTTTGTTGTATCACATCCTATAAGGTCATTGAACTAAAGATCGGTGAGAGTAGATGATATCTCAATCATAACTTGTGTGTGGTCTTGTCTTTCTCTTATCTGCTCGGTTGTCAAAGGACTAGATGGCGGTGGTGTATACTCATTGTCAACATAATATATTGCATACTCTCCAATACCATATATGTACAACCTCATTCAGTTTTACCATGTAGAGAAGTTATCCTTATTCAACTTAGGTGCCTCCCTCTTATACATCTTCAGATCTTTAACTCAAGTATTTTAAAATTATCCCTTATAGTACTCAGCTCTGATACCAATTGTTGGATAATTGAGAGGGGGGTGAATAAAAAATATATGATACTTTAAACTTTAAAACTTAACTCTGATTCAACTCGGTAGGATAAATAATAGAAGCAACAAAATCACCAAATAACTTCAATATCTCAAATAGTAACTTGCATAAACAGTAAATATCATACACATGTAACATTCAACACATTTGACACCATATTTAATGAGGAAACCCAATTTGGGAAAAACCTCTATGGGGATTGTCACCCACAAATGAAAATATCTTCTAAAGTATGCTCGGTTAAAAGATTAACCTATTAAATATTAGAATACACATTGTTAAATGTGACCCTATTAGGGGATTTACCTCAGACCCATTAAGATCTTCACCCTGTTAGGAGTGGTCTAGCTAGAGGAATTTTAACACTCTTTTAGAATGTCACATTTCTCAAGGATTTTACAATAAGACTATTAAGTCCACTCGGTTAAGATATTTGCTGCTACAAATTTTAATAAGCAACAATGTATAAAATTGATCTGTTAAACTTGCAACTACCTCTTTCTTGATCATATCCCTTATGCGCTTTGTGACTACTAGCATCAATACTTCATCTGTCTCTACTCTAGACTTGGATTTTCACCTCTTTTCTCTTGACTACTTAACTTGGTAACACTCCAACACTTCAACTTGCCAGCCTCTCTTCTCTTCAAATTCATCCTTTAAATAGACTCTATTTTTGCCTCTTAATCTCTTTGATTAGGTTTTCCTTCAATCAAACTCAACCATTAGATAAATTTTTTGAACTGATTCAGTGAAATTGAAACTCGGTAAACCACTCTGGTATCACCTGAGAACTTGCACTTTTCTTGAAAATAAAACCTTCACTTTTACCGCTTAATCTATACCATAGATCTTTACCTTGAATTTTATCATGCGTAGATCTTGTAACTAAATTCTTCCTTATTCTTGGAATCCTTTATATCACTGTGGCATTGCATTAAATGTATTCTTATCCTTGTTTCTAACTTATCTTCTGGCTTGATAACTAACTCTCAGTTTAGTGACTAACATGCACTACTCAGCGCCTCAATGTCTCGACCAACTTACATAACCCTTTATCGACATAATTCTTTCTTCTTGGTAGCATAACTCTTTAGGCTTACCTACTTTCCCAATCTGCTTTACCGACTTGATAAAGTGTAAACCAATTATCTCAAGATGAACTTATCATTGTTTGATCTTTATTAACTTGCCTAATTAAATTAACTCTGAAAGATATGGCAATTAAATATGAACTAGAAATCAATTGCTTAACGTGAATGCCAAATAAAAACTGATCTAATCCTTTCTAGAGAATTGTATACCTCTAATCTTGGTCTTCATCATCATCTCCATCAGTTGAGTAACACACCTAACATTAAAATATAAAATGGTCAAATGCATAGAAATGAGGGATTTCCCTAATTTATAACTCTAAGTTCAAGGCCGAGAATAATTATTTAGGGAAACCATTTGGCTATCATATTCTAAGACTTCAAGAGCATCTCAGTTAGGATGAAAAATGTTAGCATGAGACACTAATCTTGTTAGATTGTATGTTTTCATTGATGGCAACCATACATGATTCTGAAGGTTACTTATCATACTATGATGATACGGAAGGTTAGAGTGCAATGTTGGCTAAATTTGGTATATAGATCAATACAAGAATGTATGAGTGATTTTTGAGGTGAAAATCTAGGGGGAACTTGAGAGAGGTATTGTCTACCTTGGTTTACATTTTTAGAAATTAATGTAATCATTTGCTCGAGTTATAGCTTTCTAAGTATCGGGTATACAAAGAACAGTAAAGAAGAAAGACAATTGGTTATTGGATCGATCAGTGATCCTATCAGATTGATGATCTGATTAGTTCAATAGCTGTAGATGATTAAGACAAAATGTATGATGACATCTATACATTTTTTCAAGGTTAGGAACACATTTGGAGGATGGATCTGACAGACACTTCACACGCTACTCATATTCTTCTTGAGGCTAATTTTTGGAGTTATTATCTTTCTTGATGGATATATAAGCTCAAGTTTTTGTGGTGATTTATATATGCGATGGTTGATATAAGAAGGATATGTTATGTATGTTTGATAGATCAGTGATTAGAGGTTCAATTTTTAGATAAGAAAAATTACATTGTACTTACATGGAACTTTTTAGACATATGTGATGTTATTAATTAGTTCATTTTTGTTGGATTATTATCCATTCATTTTGTATGGCAGTGATCCTCTGTATGTTTTATATGAGTAGTGAGCTCTAGGTCGTAAGCCTGAGTGCATGTGCATTCCCATATGTATTCAAACCTTTAGTAGGGTAACTTATTTTTGCATAAGTAATTACTTGTGGGTTCTATGTCCACCGTGGTTTTTTCCTTAACTTTGTTTTCACGATAAAAATCATGGTGTCATAATCTTGTGGATGCTTTTCTTATGCCTCTATTTTTTACTTTCAGCTACATTTGGTTTATGGTTATGCAATCAATTTAATAAATATAAAAGTGCCAGAACACTGATTCACCCCCTCTCTTAGTGTTCCTCAATCCTAACAATTGGTATCATATCTTTGGTCCTTGAAAGAAGTATAATAGCTTGAGGAAGGTCCTGATGATAGATTTAATAGTTTCTAGTAGTGTTCTAAGACAAATCTTGGTTGCACTTGAAGATCTTGACAAATCAAATGCTCACAAACTGGAATTGGAGAAGAGACTTGATCAAGGATGTTGAAAGTTTCATTGAGGACTTGAAGGAACAATTGAACAAATCTAGGGATAAAATGAAAGATCTTGTTGAATAGTTTTGTAAAGGAAGAAAATGAAATAAATAAGGAGGTAGGTTGTTAATTAATTGTTGTTTGATTTGCTTAGAGTGTGTTGAGTTCCTTAACCCTACTTTACATTTAATTGAATTTGATTGATTGTATATTGTAATTGTGATTAGGGAGAAGATAAGATGCTCCTCTTCTATTCCCGATTGCACAAATGGAAGATCCAAGTTGATCAACCCAAAAGAAGGGCTAATGCACAAATGAATCAACTATTTGGAAAAGAGAATAACAAGAAGGATCTTAAATTCTGTTAATTGAATATATAGATATGATATATGACAGTAATTGAAGATATAGGAGAAATGTACTAACCTTAAAGAATTGCAGATCAAAGAATGCTATTTTCTGAGGTTTGTACTCTATTTTTGGAAAAACTGAAGTATGATCCGAAACCGGAATGCAGAGACGACCAAAACCCAGAAATATTTTTTAGATCCGATGTTGTCTTATGAAAAAGGTTGACCTTGACCCACAAATGTCAATAGTGACCCAATAATGTTGACCTTGACTTGCATAGGTCTGACAAAGAATCTATTCGCGGAGCCCGAAAGAAAGCCAAAAAGGGTATCCAGATCTGTGTCCAAATCCGCAGTCCTGAACCTACACCTGCAAGAAAAAGAGATTTGTTTGTTGGGGGGGAGGGGTTTTCCTTAGTCAAACCCCTATTTAGGAATTAACCTTGAAATCAATAAAGTATAGAATTCTAGCAAGTAGTATAATTGAATCTAAAAATGAAGCCATGATATTCAATAGATATGCAATTATAATTCGAATGTATGGAAGTATGTAAATATGAAAGCTTGGACTTTAGAAAACATAAACCTCCATGATTGTATGCTTGAAATCCACCTTGAAGAGATGATAAAAGATTCTTGAGGATGCACAAAGGATCTTGAAGGAAGATCACACCACCATGATGGCTAGATCTAGGGTTTGAATGATGAATCTTGAATGTTTGAACCTAATCCCTTCAAAGGATTGAAAACATGAGTCCTTGATCTTCAATGGAGAACTTGAATGCTTGAGAGGAAGACTTGAACCCCTTGAGAGCTTGAAAACATGTATAATAATGGATGCTTGAACCTTTTTCTTCTTGACAAAATCTTGGTTAGGGCTTTTTGCACTTAGAAGACTTAGAGAAAATGCGAGAGAAAGGCTCCCTTTTATATGAAACTAGGGCACAATCTTCTAAAGAGGCTGATGTAGGATAATTAAATTCCAATTAGACCCATTCCCCTAGAAGAGGACCTATATTAAATATAATTTAGGAATCAGCACTTCGAAACCCGAAGCAGCTGACCTGAAAGCGGGAAAATTGAACTTTGGATGACCCCCGACAGCTGACAAGCTTCTAGATTTGAAAGGGGGACCCTGGTCAGGGTTGAGGTTGACCCTAACCTAGGTCAAGGTCAAGGTAGAGGTCAACCTTGACCCAGGGGGTCAGAACCCTTGGAAAACATGTCAGGTGGGGTAGAAGGTGCCCGGAGAGGCCCAATCAGGGTCCTAATCAGGCACAGAAGCAGGGGATGATGCAGAAATGGGAGGATGATATGATGGATGTCAAAAAAATCCCCTAAGGAGGGATAAATTTTCTTAACATGGAAGTTCTTCCATTTTAATATGATACATTAAGCCCCCACTTTAGCGAGAGTATGGAGATTGAACATGCTCATGGTAAAGTTAGAAGAAAGACTCTAGTGGATCAAAACGAGGTAGAACATCACTAAGTCAAGGACATAAGTCCTTAGACCAAAGATTCTAACTCAACATACATGCATAAAAGATATGAAAAATAAAGAGAAATCAATCATAGAAAACATACATGACTACATAAGTAGGACAAGAACAACACCATAGATAACATAGCTTCATGATCTAATCCTACTAGCATGAAAGCGAAAGAGAGAAGAGAAAGAGTCATTACCTCGCTTAGTAAGATGCCCACCTTACTATGAATCACCAAGGAGGGAGATCCAAAACAGGTTCACCCATAAACTGTGCTTGTAATTGTAAATGCGTCTTTTGACGGCTTTTGAAAATATCCATAGATCTACATTCTTGTATCACTATGGAATAAAAAATGCGTGTCCATTAAGGATTTAGCAACTTATGTGCGTTACCTTTTGAGGATTTAGCATATCACAAAAATAAAAAGGTGCGTATCCCTTCAGGATTTAGCAACTTATGTGCGTTACCTTCCAAGGATTTAGCAAACATAAAAGTGAAAATGCATGTCTCTTTAGGATTTAGCAACTTATGTGTGTTACCTTCCAAGGATTTAGCAAACATAAAAGTAAAAATGCATGTCTATTCAGGATTTAGCAACTTATGTGCGTTACCTTCCAAGGATTTAGCATGCTGTAAAATATAAATAAATGTAAAATATAATACTAGGGAGACCCTATATATGCCCCCCTCCTTATCATGACTACTCACTAGGAAAGATAAGGAAGAGGAGAAAATACCTACTTCACAAGGTAAGGAGATATCTAGCTTAACAACAATGGATAAGTAGGAGATATTTTTCCACAGCAAGTCAAATTGTGATATTGCTATCAGGATTCGACTGTGTAGTTTTTGAGTCAAACTCATTGACCCATAATTCATGAGTAGTGGTTCACATGAACCCATCTCTCATGAGAATGAATGGAACACTTAACACTCATTGGATCTAGGTGATGCACACAGAGGTGAGCCTTGACCCAATGTATACCATTAACAACAATGTATACCATATTCTTAGCGAAGAGCCTTGACCCTTACATCCAAGAACATAGATAATAGTGAAATGAATATGTCACTTATGGAAAAAGGATCCTCAAGATGGAAGAGATCTCATCAACAAGACCCTCACCATAGAGGAGTGCTTAGGATAAAATGTCTTCTTCTAAAGAAAAGAGGGAACAAAGATTTAATCAAAATGCCCCCTGTAATCAAGAGGAAGAGGAATCCTTGGATGAAGGAATCAAACTCTAACCCAAAGCAAGAGAAAGAGTTTATCAAAAACATAGTTTACAAAATAAAGAAGAGGTGATGACCTAGGAAAATCACCTCTCATATAAGAGGGTATCAATAGTCAAAACACCAAT
>MU224236.1:463917-515309 GCA_018584345.1 Thuja plicata
AGGTTATTTTAAAAAATCAAGTTGAGAAAACTCAGGAGGATATGAAAATTCTTAATAGAATGGGGATAGGGGATAAACCAGTGGCTGAATGTCTGAAGGAAATGAGAGATGTTGTTGGAAATTCGGAAGCTCAGGCTGAGTATGCCAACAAGGTGGAAATCATGGAAAAACAAATAAATCAAATTAAAGACAAGATGGAAAAGGACAACAGGGATGATGATATTAAGAGTTTGCACAAAAAAGTTAAAAGACTGGAGACATCTGTTAAGAAAATAGGGGAACAATGTCTCATAATCTTGAAAGCCTACTGTGGTCATGCTCAAATCCTCATGGATAAATTGGAAATGATCAATAAGGAAAAAGACAGCAGCATTGTGGAGAAGACGGGACCAGGATCGCGTACCAGAGCCAGTGCGAAGAAAAAGAGCCCTAAGGAGGAAAAAGAAACAGAGGAGCTGAAAACTTCGGTTAATAACATGCAAATCATGGTCCTCGAAGCTGAGGAGATGGTTAAAGATATGTAACTATTCTTTTTGTGCTCCTGGTTGGGTTTTTTTACTGTCCCCGCTATCTCCTGTTGTTACTTTGGGACTTTTATATGTTCGAATCGCTGTTTTGTTGTTCCTTTCTGTTTTTTTGCTTTGGCATAGCTATTTATGCTTTTAAAACTATGTATCTTTATATTCTAGGTTGCAGGTCCTTGTAAAACCTGCTGAACACTTTGGTTTTTTGTTAAGGTTTTGGGTCCTTGTAAAACCTATTTTTACTTAATCAGAACATTATCAAATATTTAATCAATTATATGTCATCAAAAATGACATTGAATATTAAGGAGAAACTGAGAAAGAAGTTAGAGAGAAAATGGAATAACAGAAAATGAGGTGGTAAGACTGAAGACACAACCACTGAGAGTAAGGTGGTGGATAATCCTAAACAGACTAAGGTAGGATCTAGCGGTAGTCAAACCACTAAGCATTACAATCGTGGGTATGGAAGAAGAGGAAGAAGTGATTTCACTAGTACTTGTTTTCAGTTTGGTGAGAAGGGACATAGGGCTTGGTCATGTCCTCAAAAGAAGTTCACCATGAAGACCGAGGAAAATTCGGTGAATGTTGCAGAAGAAGGTGAAGTTATGATCACTAGAAGGCTAGCTGCATGTATTAATGAACCAGTACATCAAAGAAATTTATTCAGAACTAGATGTAAGTGCAAGGATAAGGTATGTAATGTCATAATTGATGATGGCATTTTTGAGAACTTTGATTCAGAAGAGATGGTTAGTAAGTTAAATTTGGGAAGAAGAAAACATCCTAATCCTTATCAGATTAGTTGGATACAAGATGTGTCTAAGGTTAGGGTTTAGGAGAAATGCCTTGTTAATTTTGAGATTGGATCTTATTATGATGAGATACTATGTGATGTGTTTCTTATGGATGCTTGTCACCTATTTCTCAGTAGACCCTTGCAATATGATAGATATGTTATGTTTGATGGTCATACAAATACCTATGTGGTGAGACAGGATGGATCCAAGAATAAGTTTCTACCTTTGTAGGAAGCGGACACTAAAGGATGTGGAGTTATCAAATGTTGTCTGAATAATAGTGACAAACATAAGGAAAAGAGAAGTGATGAACCTATGGGTGAAAGGAAGGATAATTTGAAGGGAGAAGAGAATCAAACCTCTGAGGAACTTACAGAGATTAAGAAACAAATGAAATTTTTGGCTGAGATAGCGTAGCAGATGTTGACACTAGTGACACAGAGAGATGCAGATGATACTAATTTGATCAGTTAGTTGGATGAGAATGGTGGTTTATCAAAAAACTGATGGTATCAAAAGTACCAAGGATGATTAGTGTCAACTACTATCAGTTGTAAGAAGAAGATATGAGAAAAGTTCTGGACTGATGAATTTGTCGAAGGGTACAATGAATAGAGTCAAGACAACATGGAATAAAAGGCAAGAGGAGATATGGGTTAAGAAAAAGTATGGGATACCTATTCTGATTCCCTTAAGATGTTCATGATTTCCTTTATGGGAACATCTTCTTTACCTAGGGTTTCTAATGCAAGAGCATCCTAGGATCCTTGGAAATCCTGCTCAACCAAAAAGATGTTTACTTTTGTTTGTCTTTTGTTGCTTGGGTCTTGCTTTACTGGAAGGTCTCAATGATCTCTTCGCCAGAGTCATTTTCTATTTCTCAGGGTGCTCTTTGACCAAGTCATTTTATGTTGCTCAGGGTGCTCTTTGCCTGAGTCATTTTCTATTGCTCGGGGTGCTCTTTGGCCGAGTCATTTTTTGTTGCTCGAGGTGTTCTTTGCCTGAGTCACTTTGTTCCTCAGTCATCCTTTGCCCAAGTTTTTTATTTTGGAGTTGGATCTGGTGGCCAACTTCTATGTTTCATTTTGATTGTGACATTAATGGTGGATCTCTCATTGGGGTTTGTGTGGACCTAAATCTAGGTTCAGGGTTTCTCCAATGTTTGTTATTGTAGGCCGACCTAATTGGTTGCCTTTTGTATTTAAGTTGTATTTTGTTCTTAGCTTAGGGCATTAGATTGTGAGATCAGATCAAAGTGTTGGATCTGAGAATCTGGATCGAGAGTTGTATGTCTTGTAGAAGATTTGTAATTGATCTTGAGAAGTATCTTTGTATTTGGCCATAACTGGGAAGGCCTTACAACCCGACATGTTAAATGTAATTGATTATCTATGATAATAGAAAACTGAATGTCGATCATATTTCTATGTATCTAGTTGTTTCCATTGTTATGGTTATTGGCTACAAGTTTGGACAATCCTTCATTGGATCCTCCATACTTGATTACATCACAAACAGATGGAGGAACCTAAAAGAACACCTATAAGGAAGCCTAATGGACAAAACTTCAATGAGAGATTTTTTTCATGCAAAAAACTTGGTCATAGGGAAAATCAATGTAGAAGAAGACCTAATACCACCTCCTTTTCTAACTATTGTTACACTTTCTATAATTATGGATAAAGATCAAATGAATGCAAATCAAAGGTGAACAATTCTATGAACTATAGGAACATATCCTGCTACAAATGCAAAAAATTTGGACACATTGTGGAGGAGAGCCCCAAAAAATATCAAATATTCACACAAAGGTTCAAGATCCTATCCAACAATAATACAATCTAGGGCTCTAACATAGTTCCCAAAACCCACACTCACAAGACTAGATCATTCCACCAGTCTTCAATACCCTTAAGGTACTATTAAGCCACAAATAGAACCAATAATTTAGGGATGGAACAAGGGTTCCAAAAAGGCTATATAATTTTTTTAGATGCTATGAAAGACAAATCCCACATTAATTCACTCTTGAGACATTGTTAAGACACCAAAGCCTACAAAGGGCTACACGGAAAAAATATGGCTTTCTGATGGTAACCAACTTGGAAGTACACCAAAATGAATCTTTTCCACCCTTAGAATTTCCTAAAAACCTACTTACAACACATTCCAAGTGGGGAACCTTGACCAATAACCCATCTCCTTATGTGCAGATTCTCTCCTAGGCCTAATGAGCAATTAGGTCTCCATTTACAAAGCAAGTGTCTTAAAATGAAATCACCTCCCAACCAAACCTATTGGTACATGTTTAGGACCATAATAAACCTCTAATTCCTTGGTTTTAGATCTTCATTCCACCCCTGGGCTGAGTTGTGCTTCAATTACAAAAATCTAGACAGTCACATAGAGATGCATGTCCAGAGGGTTTAATCATTTATCCTTCCATCAACCTCCTCCTGATCTGAGACCCCAAAAATATTATAATACATCCTCAATCCCTTCTTTCCACAAAGGCTTAGGATTTTCCCATGGTGGAATCTCCTAGAAAGAGGATTTTTCTCTCAAAACCCTAGTTACAACCTTCTTGTGACCAGTGAGCAATCAAAGCACAATAAATTTCAATCCCCTCCCCTTCAAGACTTAAAACCAATTTTAAAATTCATGTAAGACTCCAGGAAAACTTTTTGTGTCCTTCAATGGTGCATTGGGATTTGTACCAATCTGTACAACATAATATACAGTCAAAATTTCAGAGAAAAATGTTTGATTTTATTGATCAAAAAGATGAAACTTCATAATAGATTCACTCCACTTTGGAGTAAGGTTTTTCAATCTTCTAATACATTTTCCAATAATTTCCAACTGACGAAGGTGGTTGTGAACTTTGGATTTCAAAAGTTGCATTATGCATAATGACAACATTGACAACTTTTGACAAAAGTTGTCAAATGTGTCAATCCTTGAAAATTTTGACTCCTAGACTCCACTAAATACCTTAAATAGATTATTTGAAATTTTTTAACCTTCTTTATGCATCCTATACTATTCTAAGCCAACCTACCAAAATTTTTTCCAAAAGACTGAGGTAGACAACTAGGCTTATAACAACACCTAGTGTCCCCTTGTCTCACAGGTAGGACTTATTGAAAACCTTGGATCCTAGATCCAATCAGTAACCTAACCCTTTGATGTTGCATCTACTAGTGTTCTCTAAATAGATGTATTTGGGGGTGCTCCTGAACCATACTCCCAGGGTGCATTGATCTCAAGTCCTCTTGAGATGAGGTCCTGCAAGCTTGAACCATGTCTCTGCATCCCTTGTTCATCCATCCAGACAACTTCTTCATCAAGACTCCCTTGCCACTTGACTAATTATTTCTTGTAAACATTCTTTCTTTTTTTCTTAATGATCTTTGTATCTAAGATCTTGATAAGCTTCCTTGGTTCATGAAAGGTTATCCTTGCAACATCTTCTTGAAGTTCTTCTACCTACACTTCTATACCTACATTCGCATCACCTTTATAGGGGTTCAGATCATAAATATTAAAGATAGGGGATATACCAAGGTGTGAGGGCAATTCAATTTCATAGGCATTCAATCCATATTTCTTCAACACCAGACAGGGTCCTACTTTCTTCGTAAGTAGTTTAGTGTGCTTTCCCTTGGGAAATCTCTCCTTTGTCAAGTATGCCCACACCAAATCTCCAACCTACAACTGTACATCCCTTCTATGTTTATCCTTGGCTTGTTTATACTTCTTTGCACTTTTCTCTAGTGCCAATTTCACTGTTTCATGAATCTCTTTCATACTCTTTGCAAATTATTCACCATGGGTCCATGGGCACTGACTAGAGTGTTTTGAGGAAGTTCTCTAAGTTCCAAGATGCCTCTTGGAATTTTTCCATATACAATCTAAAAAGGACTTTTCCTAGTGCTCTTTCTCATATACTGCTTTGTCAAGCACCTAAGTAAGTTCCCAAGTGACTTGTTAACAAACTCTATCTGTCCATCTATTTGTGGATGATAGGCAGAGCTAAAAATCAAATTGGTACCTAACCTTTTCCATAAGGTTCTCCAAAAGTGACTAATAAACTTGGCATCTCTATCTGACAGAATAGTTTGTGGTAAGCCTTGGATCCTAACAATCTCTTTAAAGAATATATTTGCAATGGATGATGCATCATTAGTGCTCTTACATGGAATGAAGTGAGTCATTTTACTAAATCTATCTACCACTACATAGATTCTATCATGTCCCTTTAGTGTCCTAGGCAAACCCATTACAAAATCCATACTACAACTCTCCCAAGGCCTTGTAGGAATAAGTAAAGGTTGGTACAACCCTGCATTGGTAGATGTGTTCTTGGCCCTTTGAAAGGTTGTACATATCTCCATAATCTTCCTTACTTCAGTCTGAAGCTTTGGCCAATAGTAAAATCTTCTTACATGTTCCAATCTCTTGTCCAAACCAAAGTGTCCTCTCATGCTACCTGCATGTTTCTCTCTAATAATTTTTTCCCTCATTGAACACTTGTGAATGCACAACTGTTGTCCTTTAAATAGTAGACCACTCTGAATTATAAAATTTGCATACTCAACATGGTAAGCCTCAGAAAAGTCAGAACATACTTGATAAATAGCACTAAAATCCTCATCATCCTTATACATGTCTTTTAATGAATCAATCCCTACACTTTGAAGTTGGATTTATTTCTTTTATAGATTCCTTCTACTCAGTGCATCTGTCACCTTATTGGTAACTCCCTTTTTGTGTTTAATTGAAAAGGTGTAAGCTTGGATTAACTCCACCCATTTCATATGTTTATTGCTCAATTTCTCTTGACTATTCAAGAAGCTAAGTGCTTGGTTGTTTGTGAAGACAACAAATTATTTTGGCAGAAGGTAGTGCCTCCATTTCTTTAATGACTAGACTAAGGAATATATTTTCAAGTCATAAGAAGAGTATTTACTCTTTTCTTCATTCAGTTTCTCACTGAAAAAGGCTATAGTCCTTCCTTCTTGGCTCAAGATAGCCCCAAGACATTCAATGGTGAAAACTTTCAAAAAATTAGGAAACATTAAGATGGGTTTCTCCATTATCTTTTGCTTGAACATCTGAAAGGATTCTTTTGCATCTTTGGTCCACACAAAAAAACATTTTTGTCCACCTTTTATGGTCTCAAGGATGGGAGCACATAGTTGACTGAAGTTTCTAATGAACTTTCTATAAAAGGATACAAGCCCATGAAAAATCCTAACTTCAGTCATTGTCCTTGGAGAAGGCCAACCTAGGATGGCTTCAAGCTTCTCGGGGTCCATTTTGATGTTCCCACATGAAATCAGAAAACCCAAATAGACCAACTCCTCTTGCATAAAAATACACTTTTCCAAGTTTATAAAATTTTTCTCTTCATGTAATCTTTAAGGACCAAGTTAAGATGCTTCAAATGTTCTTCTTTATCCTTACTAAAGATAAGGATATCAACAAGATATACTATGACAAATTTTCCAAGAAAGGGTTTGATCACTTCATTCATGAGCCTCGTGAATGTGCTTGGAGCATTTGAAAAGCCAAATGACATCACTCTCAACTCATATAAGCCCTCATTTGTTTTGAAGGAAGTCTTCCACTTATCTCCATCCCTAATCCTTATTTTGTGGTAGCCACTCTTCAAATCCACCTTAGAATAGTACCTTGCACCTCCTAAATGATCCAATAGATCTTGTATCCTAGGCATAGGAAACCTATACCTAATTGTGATTCTATTTATTTCCCTAGAATTAGTGCACAATCTCCATGTGCCTTCATTTTTAGGAGCCAAAAGAGCAGGTACTGCACAAGGATTTAGAATTTTTTTTATCAACCCCTTATCTAGGTGTTCTTGCATTTTTTTTCCATCTCCTTGTTTTTCTCTAGGGTCAACTTATAGGCTTCTTTTTTTGGTAAAGTTTCTCCAGGGATGAATTCTATGTTATGACTTATTTCTTTGATAGGGGGTAGTTCATTTCACAAGTCTTTGGTCACAATGTCTTTGTATTGATCTAGTAGGTATGCTACTTCCTTAGGACCTAATATTATCAAGGGTTTCATTTCCTTCTCAACCTTCTTAGGTCTATCATCCTTAGGTAGAATGACTAGGGCATAACAAGGGGTTCTTTCTTCCTTTAAAGCTTCAAAATTCCTTTTCACCTACAAATAGAAATTTAGAATCCTTTTTTTTCTTTTGCATTATCAGGCAGGGGTAAGAAAGTTACCTTTTTTCCTTTGTAGTTGATATTATAGGTTTTAAAACTTCCATCATGGTGAGCCTCCACATCATATTTCTAAGGCCTTCCAAGTATCAAGTGCCAGGAATACATTAGAACAATGTCACAAAGCACTTTGTCTTTATATTTTCCAAGTTGGAATTCCACCCATGCTTGTTCCTCTATGACAGTTTGTTAGCTCTTTGTGAACCATGACATCTTTTAATGGCTTGGATGTGTTACCCTTCTCAACTTCAACTTCTTCACTACTTCTTTAGAAACCAAATTGTTCATAGACCCACTATCTATGACCATTCTGCACACCTTGTCTCCACTCCTGCAGGTGGTTCTAAACAAAGTCTTTCTTTGAGGGGGTTCTTAAGTGCTTGGAGCCTTCACCAAAGTCCTTATAATCATTAGGAATTCCCCTTCTTTAGGTGGTGCATAAGATCTATGTGTAGAGTCTTCTTGGTTATCTTCTTCCCTGACTATGTTTGCCCTTCTCTCTGACTGTTTGCTTGCCTTCTCTGGACACTTAGATGCTAGGTACCCTGGTTGGTTACATTTGTATTGTCTTGAAGGTCCTAAACTCCTTCCTCCAAACCTTCCCCTTGAATCTCCTCTTCTCCCTCTATAGGAGCCTCTAGAACTACTTTCTCCTAAAATATTCTCTTGACTGGTTTCTCCAAAGCTTCTAGGAGTTTGTCTTCTCCCACTATTTGTTCCTCTCCCTCTATTTCCAAAATCTTGGTGGCCTCTTCCTCTCCCACCTTGTTCTTTCCTTATTTTAAGTTTTCTTCAACTTTCAATGCTAGTTGATAGCATTTTTGGATAGTTGTAGGAGAACATAAACTTAACTCATCTTCAATGTTTATTCTGAGTCCTTGCATGCATCTTGGAAGTTTGACAATTTCTAGTTCCACTATCTTAGACTTCATAGAAAGTCTATGAAACTCTTTTGTGTATCTTGAGATGTCCATCTCCTTTTGTCTTAGACCTTGTCTTTTCTTATGAATTTGAACTTCATAGTCTTCTGGCATATAAGCCTCCTTCACCAAGGCTACCATCTTCTTCCATGCGCCTAATGGATTCGTATCCATATTTACCCTCTCTGTTTGAGTGAAGTTCCACCAAGTTAGGGTAGATCCCTTCAACTTGGATTTTTCTATTTTCACCATTTGATGCTCTAGTATCTCCTCATAGTCAAAGAAACTAGTGAGTGCATCAATCCAATCCATAACTTCTTCTAGATCCATCTTCCCGCCGTAGACAGGAAGATCAATCTTAATGTGCATGGTTCTTCTCTCCATGGATTTCAAATTCTTCATGAGTAGCCTCTGGTCTATAGGGATATCTTCTTCATCCTCCTACCAAGGGGTTTCTTCATCACTCCCCTTCTCTTCAACTCCATAGTCTCCACTACTCACTTTCTTGATTTTTTCCTTAAGCTTCTCCATTTCTTGCCTCATCCACTTCCTTTATACTTCATGTTCTTTCACTACTCTTAGTAGTTCTGCATTTGTAATTATGTTTGGTAGTTCACTGTCTTCTCCTCCTTCTGACATGTTTGCAAATTTTCTTCCTCCAAAGATCTACTAGTTTCTCTGATACCACTTGGAGTAGAGACCCAAACTATATCAAATAGTCACAAAAATGTTCAAGACCCTATCCAACAACCATACAATCTAGGGCTCTGACAGAGTTCCCAAAACCCACACTCACAAGAATAGACCCTTCCACTAGTCTTTAATACCCTTAAGGCACTATTAAGCCACAACTAGAACCAATAATTTAGGGATGGAACAGGGGTTCCACAAAGGGTATACACTTTTTTTAGATGCGATGAAAGAGAAATACCATACTAATTCACTCTTGAGACATTGTTAAGACACCAAAGCCTACAAAGGGCTACAAGGAACAAATATGGTTTTCTGATGGTAACCCACTCGGAAGTCCACCAAACTTAATCTTTTCCACCCTCATAAGTTCCTAACAACTATCTTACAACACATTCCAAGTGGGGACCCTTGACCAATCACCCAACTCCTTATGTGCAAGATTCTCTCCTAGGCCTAATGAGCAATTAGGTCTCCATTTACAAAGCAAGTGTCTTAAAATGAACTCACCTCCCAACAAAACCTTGTAGACCTTATGACAAGACATGTTGTCAATTAGTGCCAAAACACTTAGTAACTTATATGATTACAGTTTTGACCGAGCTAGTAGCTTGAAGTGCAACCCAAGCAGTTGCAGTGTAGCCTGAGCAGTTGCAGTGTCAACTGAGTAGATAGTGGCAATCAGTATCACCCAAGTCATCAGTGTTACTTGAGTTGCATACCAGCTCCAAGTGATCAATGTGACCTAAGTGCCCAGTGTAGCTCAAGTTCTAGAGATTAGTGTGTAGCCCGAGTGCTAGAGATTACTATGTTTCCCGAGTGTCAGCATATTGCCCGAGTGTCAGTATATCACCCGAGTGGATTACTGGACCTGAGTATCAATATTGGGCCGACTTAGTTATTATTGTTGGATATTAATTTTATTATGGAAGCAATAGAAGAAGTAAGATATGCAAATATGAAGTGACAGATTGATTAGAAGGCTACAATAGTGTAAAAGGAACAACAGGGACTCATCTATCACATTCAGGTGATTAGTATTATCTCAAAGGATCTCATTCAGAAAATTAGATTTGCATAGAAGATCATCCATTGGTTCATCCTAACAGGTGCATCATAAAAATCCTTTAACTAGGTGGACTTAACAGTCCTTTACAAATCTCCTAACAGAGTTGCATACTTAATTGTATTATAAAAATCATTTCACAAGGTGGACCTAATAGTCCTTATTTCTCCTAATAGGGTAGGCCATCAGAATTGGTCAATTGTAAGCTTTAACAGGCTAAATTTATATTGCAATACTATTTATTGTGGGTACCATCCCCACCCGAGTTTTACTTTCTATTTGGAAGGTTTTTGGGTAACCAAATATTGTGTCAAGTGTTGTGGATGCTTATTGATTTTCTATTTCATGCATGCAATTAGATTAGACAATCTAATAAAGGATAAAAGAGATTAAGTTTTATTGGTTCATGATTCATCCCCCCCTCTCAGTCACCTAGCCTCAATATATTTCCAACGATTGGTATCAGAACGAAAAGTTCTCTTATCATAAGTTTAACAACTTGAGAAAAGATTAGAGGCAATGGAAATATACAGACTGGAGAAATCCATTGAAAATGAAAAGCTAGATCTACAAGTGGCCATGGATCAAATTATAAAATTGAATGAGCAACTCTCTCATTCCCTGAAAAGAAGAAAAGATTTAGCAGTGCAAATGAATGATAAAAATTACATAGAAGAAAGAATTGAAGATTTATGCAAAGAAAGAAGATCTGAAGAAGTTGATGCAACCACTGAATACCTACTTGCAAAGAATCTCAATTTACATGGAGAAGTCAGAAATTTGAAGAAAGAACAAGAAATTCATTCAGTCAGAATATGTGAAGTCATGGAACAAAAGAACCAAGCAGAAAATGACAAAGAAATGGTACAAGAAGATACAATATTGATAAGTACAAGATTAGAGGAAAAAGAAAATGAAATCCACCATTTGTCACTTTAGCAAGCAGATATGATAAATCAAATCAATAGTTCAAATCAAGAAGTTATCAATCTAAGGACTGAAAATGAAAAACTACAGAATGATCTCAATACTAAAAATAAAACCAATGAGAGTATAATGAATTCACAAGTAAGCATGGATCAGTCGACAGAGAAAACTCAATTCAGACATCATGGACAGACTGGATTAGGTTATACTAAAAAAGGTGAATCCTCACAGCAAGGAGATCAAAATAACAAAAAACCTACTTGTAATCATTGTGGTAAGTTAGGACACACAAAAAATAAGTGTTGGAGCAATGGAAAGTCAAAGTTTAATGGTAAATGCTACAGGTGCAAAAAACATGGATATAGGGCAAGTGAATGCACTGAGAAACCTAATTTTGAAGGAAAATGTTTCAATTGAAATAAACAAGGTCATAAGTCTTCCAAGTGCAGAACTAAGAAATGGAACCCTGCTGAAAACCTAGCTAAAGTAATTTTACGTTGGGACTACAACACATGGATCAGATATTGTCATTGTGGTGAGTATGGGTACATTGGTGCAAATTGTGCAAAGACTCATCTCAGAAAAAGGAATCCTACTAAGAGATGTTATGTGTGTAAACAACTTGGTCATCTAAGAAAATTGTATGAACAGAGAAAAAGTGGATACTGGTTTTGAAAAAGGAAAGGCAAAATTTTCTGAAATCAGAACACAGATGAGCCAACAGTGGGTAAGGAAGTCTCCTGAGAACTCAGACCAAAACAATGAAGGATCAAATGGCATCCAAAATAGTGAGTTGGGTGGATCCACCATCTCCGAATAAATATGCATGGAGACAATTGGAACTGTGCATACAAGCCATCATACATCAGTTCTAGATATGCTAGCAAGTCCAAATCTGCATATTGATGCACTAGGACACATTATGGTTCTAACCAAGTCAGGATCTCAGTTATAGCCCAGTTACTCAGGATTAACCGAGTTAAGTCAATTTGTATGGTTTCAAATATGTAAAGGTTAGTTTTCACTGAGCTTCTGAGAAAGTCTGGGAGAACTGCCCGAGCTGTCACAACTACCAAGTACAGAGAATTTAATAAAAATCTATGATGAAATTTATCATAAGTGGTGGAGTTGAGGGGTTATTGTTTATAGTTTACAGAGTGATTAAGAGCTAATAGAAATTGTAGAGAGAATTTGTGTTTGAAATTTTTAATTACAATGAATTTTTATCAATCCTCCAAGCGATTATGGCATCTTCATCTAGCAGTAAGATTAGGAAGGGATTCGAGATGTTAGTGAGGAATGTTATCTGCAAACCGCCAAAGTTTAAGCTTCATCTAGTGATTGTTGAAGAGATAGATCTGATGAGAGCCCATTCCCAAATTCCTCTGAAGGTACTGTTGATTAACAACATCTGATCTTTCTATCATTGTACCATTCAATAGCTAGGCGTACTAGAGATGAATCAAGCATATGAGAAAATTTGTCTAGACAAAAATTTGAAGCCGGAACAAAAACACCCTGAAGTTAAGGGTTTAACCCACATATTGCATATGCCACAGAACTTTCAGATAAAGTGGATTAGATTTGTTCTGAGCTATGTTCATGACATGCATCTCTGATTGGAGCAACCAGTGAAGATCACCAAGACAATGGTACACCATGTGAGAGGCTACCCAATGCTCGAAAAATCCAAGGAAACCAAAACCATACCCCGGGATGACATAGCTAAGAAGACTCTTGCCGAGTGGGATGGAAGATGCATGAAATTGAATGGAGTCACAAACATGGAATTAAATTTTGGTATTCATGTGATTTCACACAAGATATATAGTTCTAGCTGACCAAATAGTGTACCATGTGAGGTTGTGGACTTGGCATATAAAGTGGTTAAGAACAATCTTTCATTTGACTTCACTGAGTTTCAGCTCATCCAATTGAGAAAAAACATGGAGAGCATTTGGGCATCCAAGACCAATCCGTCTAAGTTTGGTTCACTCTTGGTATGCATATTCTTTTATGTTCAGAAGTTTTTTCCTTCCAAAGGCACAATTGTATGGAAAAAGGATAGACCCATAGTTTATTAGATAAATGAATTCATAGCAGAATTAGGAGATAATTTTGAGAGCATCATGGATGTATCTTTGAGAGTTTCAGAGAGAAGTTGCAGAATAGATACATAATTACTAAAAAATTGGTAGAGGACTATAAGAATGATACAAGGTATACATTCAAGCAGTCAAGCCTAGGGTTGCATGGGTGAAATCTCTTGCATATTAGGTTAACATAGATGAGACCATAGACATCATTGAAGCTCTTGTGAATGAGCCTATTGATCCCAAAGCACCATATTTTGGTACTTATGAAGAAGGAAAGGGAATAATATCTTTGGAAATTGAGATTCCTAAAATCTTGAAGAGAGGAAGGAAGAGAATTGAGAAGTTTGGAAAGAAATATGGCAAGCCTTTTGACTCTCCTCCTTCAAACATTGAAAGTAAAGGAGATGACATAAAGATAGAAGATGATGAATCTGAGAAAGAAGAAGAAGAGGTAGAAGCAAAGCCTCCTAAGAAGAAGAGGCTAGCCCCCAAGAAAACACCTAAGGCCTCTACCCCTTCTTTCACTAGATCCAGAAGAAAAATAAAATTTCCTAAGGAAGATGAAGAAGAAGAAGATATAGTCATATTAAAGAAGCCACCACCTACCTTTGAGTAGAGGATTAAACATTTGAAAGGAGGCAGTGGTATGGGATCTCTCAAATCATTGAAGTTTGCTACCAGAATCAAAGATGAGAAGAAGATGATTGAGGATGCATTAGTAGAGAAAATGGCAAGATGGAAGTATGATCCATCTGAATTGAAAAGCCATATGGCTGAAGACCTTCTCAAGGCAATCAAAATTCACTGGCATAATGCAATATAGATTGAAAAGGACATAAGAATGGAAACCTTCAAGCAAGTCATGCCTACTATAACTAGTAAAGAGGAAAAAGATGCTATGACTCAGTATGAGAGTAATCACACTCCAAGGTTTAGAACTTTACAAATCTTAAACAGGAAAATGGAAGATGTTGTGCAGGCCGCAACAAAGACATGGAAGACAATTTTTGAAATCAAGGAAGAAGATAAGGTAGAGAAACAAAGTACAGACCCTTCTATATAGGATAAAGAGGAAGAGTTACCTAAGGTCTAGACAATTTAAGAATCTAATGCTGAAAAAATTGTAATAGAATTGATGGCATCCCTTCCTCAATCACCTATTCAGAAAATCCTATCTCCAAGAAAGGAAAAGACTACAAAATCTACATCAATTCAAGTAGGAACCAAGCATCAGGCTCTACCTACTACTGGGCCAAGCCAAACCAAGTCACCTAAGGATACTGTGAATGTCTCTACAGTTGGTACAAAGAATGTCAATGACCTATTCCAATTGAATATTGAGGGTAACACTAAGGATGGAAAGGATAAGGATGATGATGGGAAATGAAAACAAATTATTCCTTCACCTCATCCCAAGGTCAAGGGTAAAGAAGCAATCTCTGATGAAATTGATCTTGAGGAAGACATTGTGATTCCTAATTGGGATCTTTCTAACCTGACAGCCAAGCAAATGGATATACTTGGTGAGCTATGGAAGAAAAGAGAAAGACAATAGAAGCTCTGATCTGAGAAGAAAAGGAATAGAGTACTGGAAGATATCAAAGGTATATTCCTTGATTCTCTAGAAATTAAAGTCAATGAGAATGACTCTATTATGGACCAACTTGTTGACATAGTTCACAAGTTCAACACAGATCTTAATGGTCATGAGAAATTACTACAGAAGGAAGAAAGGAAATTTGAGAATAAAGTTCTAGAGAATATTGCAGGTAAAATTGCAATAGATCAGGTAAAGCTAACAACTATCATTAGCTCTCTAGAAACTACTGTGAATAATTTTGTATCATTATTTGTAAATTTGAGTCATACTTCCAAATTTACCATGGAAATCAACAATAAGATGGAAAAGATAGAAAATGATTTGAAGGAAAGTGAAAACTAGTTGGCACTTGACCCAAGTTCTAGCTCAACACATTTTAACAAGATCAAGTATCTTACTGATATGTAGGAAGACTTACTAAGGGAAGAAAGTAGAACAAGGGAATCCCTTGCAGCTATACAAAGCCAACTCCTTCCACACATGGATGTCATTCAAAAACATATTGCTCATCCAAAGACACTCATACATGATAACAAATTTTCAGTTGTAGAGCTCATGATGGAGTTGTTAGCAGAGATTCAGATTGAGTTGCACATCCTGAAGGCGCTGCAAGATAATTGGGACATGACTTTGTCTCAAATTTTGAAGGTACATTGTGATTTCCTATCATATATTGGTATTACCTTGTAGTTATGCTTTTTGGCATTTGTGTCAAAAACAAGGGGGAAAGATATGAAATATATGTGTATATACAAGGAGAAAAGATAGGATATATATATATGTATATATATGAGGAAATACATGTACAGAGCAGAGGAAGATATACATAACACATAATCAAAATAGTTTTGAAAAATAAAAAAATAGAGTTAGTTTTAATCGAGCTATAGAGAAGTTGTCAAAACCCAAGCAAGTACCCAAGCACATGGTAAGGGGGATTTTTAAATTAGCAGTTTGATCATTTTTTGGATATGATAAGTGTTTTTGGTCACTAATGTTAAAGGGGGAGATTGTAGACCTTATGACAAGACATGTTTTCAATTATTTCCAAAACACTTAGTCACTTATATGATTACAGTTTTGATCAATCCAACAGCTTGAAGTGCAACCTGAGCAATTGTAGTATAGCCCAAGAAGTTACAGTGTCGACCGAGCAGATAGTGGCAATCAGTATCACCCGAGTCACTAGTGTTACTCGAGTTGAATACTAGCTCCGAGTGATCAATGTGACTCGAGAACCTAGTGTAGCTCGAGTTCTAGAGATTACAATGTAGCCTAAGTGCCAGAGATTACTATGTCGCCTAAGTGTTAGTAATATAGTATTTCACTCGAGTGGATTTCTAGACCCGAGTATCAGTATTGGGCCGACTTAGTTATTATTGTTGGATATTAATTTAAATTATGGAAGATGACTTATGAAGGTATTTGTTTGGATAAGATATATATGTAAGATACTTTATTTATCCAAATGTGAGTAAGTAGCAATAGAAGTAAGATATGCGAATATGAAGTGGCAGATTGATTAGAAGGCTATAGTAGTGTAAAAGGAACAACAAAGACTCATCTATCACATTTAGGTGATCAATATTATCTCAAAGGATCTCATTCCACAAATCAGAGTTGCATAGAAGATCATCCATTGGTTCATCCTAATAGGTGTATCGGCAAGATCCTTTAACTAGGTGGACTTAACAGTCCTTTACAAATCTCCTAACAGAGTTGCATATTTAATTGTATTGTACAAATCCTTTCACAAGGTGGACCTAACAGTCCTTATTGCTCCTAACAGGGAAGGCCATCAAAAGTGGTCAATTGTAAGCTTTAATAGGCTAAATTTATATTGCAATACTAAATCTTGTGGGTACCACCCCCACCCCAGTTTTACTTTCTATTTGGAAGGTTTCTGGGTAACCAAATATTGTGTCAAGTGTTGTGGATTTTTATTTCTTTTCTGTTTCATGCATGCAATTTGATTAGACAATATAATAAAGGATAAAAGAGAATAAGTTTTATTGGTTCCTGATTCATCCCCCCCTCTCAGTCACCTAGCCTCAATATATTTCCAAAAAACCTATTGGGACATGTGTAGGACCATAATAAACCTCTAATTCCTTGGTTTCAGATCTTCATTCCACCCCTAGGCTGAGTTGTGCTTCAATTACAAAACTTTGGACAGTAACATAGAGATGCCTGTCTAGAGGGTTTGATAATTTCTCCTTCCATCAACCTCCTCCTAATCTGAGACCCCAAAAATATTATAATACATCCTCAATCCCTTCTTTCCGCCAAGGCTTAGGATTTTTCCATGGTGGAATCTTTTGCAAAGAGGATTTTTCTCTCGAAACCCTAGTTAGGGCTTTCCTGCGACCAGTCAGAAATCAAAGCACAATAAATTTTGATCCCCTCCACTTAAAGAATTCAAAAAAATTGAAAAATTCATGTAAGAATCCAGGCCAACTTTTTGTGTCCTTTAATGGTGCATTGGGATCTGTACCCATATGTATAACACAGTATACAATCAAAATTACATAGAAAAATGATTGATTTTATTGATCAAAAAGATGAAACTTCATAATAGATTCACTCAAATTTGGAGTAAGTTTTTTCAACATTCTAATATATTTTCCAATTAGTTCCAACCCAAAAATGTGGTTGTGAACGTTGCATTTCAAAATTTGCAACATTTCAACAAAAGTTGCATTATGCATAATGACAACATTGACAAATTTTGACAAAAGTTGTCAAATGTATCAATCGTTGCAAATTTTGATTCCTAGACTCCACAAAAGATATTAAAGAGGTTATTTGAATATTTTGACCCTTCTTTAAGCATCCTAGACTATTCTAACCCATCCTACCCAAAAAATTTCCAAAAGACTAAGGTAGACAACTAGGCTTATAACAACAACTAGTGTCCCCTTGTCTCACAAGTAGGACTTATTGAAAACCTTAGATCCTAGATCCAATCAGTAACCTAACCCTTTGATTTTGCATCCATAGGTGTGCTCTAAATAGATGGATTTGGGGGTGCTCCTACACCACATTGTGAAGCAATGCAAATTAAGGAAAAATCCAACAAACACAACGTATGAAAATGTAACATGTTTTAATTACAAAAATTTGGGTCATATTGCTAGGACTTGCAGATACAATAATGTAAGAGTTTTGGTAGAAAGAAACAATATGCAGGATGATAAAGGAAATAAAATAATTGATGTTGATGAAGTTAAGAAGGAAATGTGAAAGAATGGGGTTATAAAATAACTATTGATGCTACTGGAAGGATCACACCAGCATCTAGTGTAGAAATTTCATCAGGAAATTGATTAGGTCAATAACCTAAATGGGGAGTTTTCATGAAAAATATTTACCTGACCCTTGAATCAAATAAATCAGTGAATGTGATTAGCATATTCAGATGCATAAATGAATTTATGACATAATGTTTCAATCACAATAATTTTATTGATGTTTTGAAGGTTCAAAAATAGATTTTCTATCCTCTATTCTGATACATTTTGAAGCTAGGGTACAACACTTTAATTTTTTTCACTTTTCGGGCATGCGAAGTAACAAAAAGGCATTTATTATTTTCATTTCACACCTTGCAAGTTAAAGAATTGTTTGCATGGTGATTGCAGGATATTTCAAAGAAGATTGAAGTGATTTATAGTAGTTCCAAGCATAATCCTAAATTCATCAGAAAAGGTATTTTCATCGCATTGTTTGATATTTGAAGATTGAATCATGGATATGCCCAAATTTGTTGATATTATTAATTTTCCTAGACCAATCTTTAAGAAACACCCCTACAATCTATGGAGGATGACCCAGATGGTGTGTTTTCATCTATTCCCTATGAAGTATTACACATTGAAGATATTAGTGAATGCATTCATTGCAATCAGGAATAATTGGGTGACAATGTGATTGCACAACTATTTAAGGAAGTTTTTATGATAATGGTGAGGTTCCTTCCCTAAATTCAATCGAGAAGGACATAGTCACTAATATGACCAATTCTTTGTGGGATAAGCATGTGACACAGTCAACAACATTTTCTAACCTGATGTGAAGTTCGTATCTATGATGCTTGGGTATAAGGCATTTTATTCTAGCAAAGAGAATTAAATTTCTAGCACTATCATCTATGTTGTATACAAAATGGTAAAAGAAGATGCAAAGTATGATATCTATAAATCACTAAGAGAGAAGATTTTAGAAAATATGGCAAAGATCAAGAAAGACAGGAATTAGACCTTCAAATATGGATCACTATTGGTATGCATATTCTTCTATTTTATAAATTTATTTCCTGTAGTAGGAAATGTTAATTGGAAGGAAGATAAACCTATGTCAATACAAATTAAGTAATTCTATGATATGCTTGGAGATTACTCAGCTAGAAGTACTTTATGCGGATATTTCAAAAAAATTCAAGAGTTTATGCAATTGAGATACATAATCCCACCTAAGATTGTAAGAAAATATGAGGACAATATTTATTTTATGGTTGAAATTGATGCATGTTTAATGGAAGCAGTAGAACCTAAGACATCATGGGTTATTCCTATGGGATATGAGGTGGATGGTCCACTTCTTTAAGCTTATGAAAAATAGATTTTGAAGAAACCTATAGATAAGACTAAGAAGAGGATCGATACATATGTTGTATAGAGCCTTAAGGTACATGAAGAGATTACTATACCTGCAAGAGAGAGAGGAAAATCATAAAGGGAGTTGAAACAATGGGTGAGGAGATGGGCTTCACTAAAAATAATATGACAAAAGTGAGGAAGAAGTTTGAGGAGAAAGAGAAATAAAAAAGAGAGGGAGAAGCTAACAGAAGACCCAATAGATGTTGATATTGATGTCCCTCCTATGTATATACCTTATGCATCATTATTAGTGGGAGACAAAATAGAAGTTCAATTGCTACAATTAGTCTTGCCGAGAAGAAGCCATTCATGACAAATAAATCCACACCTAAGACATCTACACCAAAGGATAGTCAAGCTAAATCAGTCAAATCAAAGGACAGTTCTACATCTACCAAAAAAATAGTGAAAGGGAAGCCTAAGAGAGACTATAAAGGAGAAAATAATTATGAAAAAGATGAAGCCACTAATTTGGATGATGTGGTGAAAAATTTGAGGATAGAAGGAGCTAAGGCAACAAGAATTATCAAAGATCCTACAGCAGAAAGCGAGCCTGCACTAAAGAAGCCTAAACTTGACATTGGTAATCCCCCTTATTCTATTAAGAATATGATTGTTCATGGAATTATTGTTCAAGTAAAGAGGTATTATAATAGATATGATGAAGATGAGAAGAATTGAATAAGGAGCCATTTATTACATGAACAAGTACAATAAAGTACTGATTGAATTGAAGGGAGAGATACCAAATGAAATTTTTGATATCTTAGAAGGAAGAATACTCACAACTTAGAAAAAGTATAAGGAAATATGAGTGAAGGTATTATTAAAACTTTCCCCTGTGATTGCAACAGAGTAAATTGACAGAATACTTGAGTTGGAAAATAAGGAATTCCTAAGTAAGAAAAAAATAAATAAGATTTTGATAGGAAATACTGATGAAATTAAGGAGGAAACAAAGAATGTGATGATAAAACTCCTAACTGGCAATAAAATTGATTTTGCATTGAAGGAAAATTAGAAGGAAACATATATTGTACCATTAGACACTATAGATATAGCTATTCAGATGACAGATGAAGAACCTAATGTGTTTATTGGTGGAGTTCATATTACCTTTTATGTGCAACCTATGACAAAAAATTAAGGTTAACCTAATGTTATTCCTATGACTTTATGTAAAAATGATTATGTGATTGGTGAGGAAAAAGAGAATGTTGAATAATTCAATTATGTTTAGATAAAAGATGATGTGAAAATAGATGTTGAAGCACAAGAGGATAAGGAGAAAGACAAGGAAGAAGAAAAAGGTACAAATCAAATTGATGAGTTGATGGAGGTTAAAATGATTTGATGACATAATTGTGAAAAATGAGGCAAGAGACACTGTAAAGCTAGTAGATGAAAATGACATCACTAATTTGGAGGACATGCAAATCATTCAAGGTCCAATTCACTTGGACGCTCTCAACCCTGAATAGTTGATGAATATTGCTATTGTAGCTCATTCAAAAGAAAAGAATCAGATCTTGAGGACACATAGGAAAGATAGTGAGTTTCTTACTCTTGCATCTCAATTTTTTAGCAAAATTGTGTTGACCTATGCAACAAATCAGAATGATTCTCTATCAAGTCAATTAGGACTAATTAATGCAGTAGATTCACACTTTCATTCTTTGGAGAATTAAACTTTGGTAAAGATGAGGAATGAGTTTGATAAGAAAAGATATGATGAATTGAATTCCTTTATTGCACAAGATAGAAAATCTTTGCGGATAGGTATAAAATAATTGAAGGATTCTCTAACTGAAGGTGGAAATATCTTTAGAGCATGCATTGATCATCCCAAGCATGTTTTTGATATTGAAGATCATAAGGGAGAGTGAGGGTGAGTTGTGAAAATTATAAAAGGTCATATGATGCCTTGTCACTTCAACCTCTAGTTATATAGTTCAAGTTACATCTTTGAATGATAAAATCAAAAATCTTATTGTTGAGAAGGACAGAGTGAAGGGAAGTATCAGTGAACTACAAAGACATATCACACTGAAGCTGGATATTTTGTTCAATGGTCTAAGGGAGGCATAGGCATCCTATTTACATCCTGATCTATTAGATCTTAAAACTACAAAGAATCTTGCATATGTCATTGGTGGGTAGATTCAGATAGTGGAAAACATGAGGAAGAGATGGGATATTGATTTGGAATCTATGAGAAACACTTTCTTTGATGTGTTTAAACTTTTGTAATTATAGATTCTATACTTGTGTATATGGTGAAATGGTGATCAATAGTAGGCCACCAAGTCACACATATACATTTGAAGGGGCCCCTAAATCCTATACTCTAGCCAAATATTATTTGTACAACCCAAGGATGAAAGGGCACAAATGCAAGATCTATCTAAGAGTAGAATTTAGGGATGCCTTTCCATTTTACGATGTCAATGTATGAAAGAAAGAGAGATAATAGGTATTATGTTTAAAAGAAGATGTAACAACAAAGTGCAATAATAGATATGATAAAGTAGATGCAAGAGGAAGGGAAAATAATGTTTGTACCTAAAAATGGAAGAGGGAGAAAGTGTGAAAAATGTTGATATTATGCCTGATAGAGTCCCGAAAGGTCCTAGAACCTAAATACAGCAGTCTTTAATCTTCAAATTTCTATTTTGTCTCAGGAATAGGTCAAAAGTGGTTTGACTTGTAGCCAGGTATAGTTCAAAGGTTTGAATTATACCCAAAATTTTCAAAATCATAAACAAAAAATGGATCTGGGCAAGTCTCTGGACGAGGTTTTTGGTTCTATAACTAGAATCTGAAATTTGAATGCTAGGGTATATGTTGAAGGTTCGAGCTATACCCAACTTTGTAAGAATCCAAAATAGAGAGTGGATTTGGAAAGTTGTCTCAAATGGGTACTCAGATCTGCAATTAAATCTTCATTCTGAATCTACACCTACACACAAGAAATAAGGGGAAATTGTTGGGGGAAATGGGCTTGCCTTGGTCAAGCCCCCATGTAGGAATTAAACTTTAAATGAAATAAGTAAAGAATTTAAATAAAGACAATGTAAGTATTCACCTTTCTTGTCAAACCCTTATGGATGGATATGGATCTTCTATACCCACAAAGATCTATGCTTTCTTGACTGAATGTTTAATTATAGAAGGTAGGATATCTTCACCAATGTAATATATATACACTTGCCAAATCATGGATCATGGATATGTATGCTTGATATTCTTGAATGAAAGGAAGAATAAAATATATGGATCCTCTTTATCAATTGGGAAATCCACCACTACTCCGTCATGAGATAGAGATTCACACAATAGTCTTCAAATCTTAAAGCCAAATCCTTGCTTGCTTGAAATCACCTTAGGCTTGATTTCTTGTAGTTAGATAGCATAGATGTGAAAATATATATGAGATATAGATGGAATAAAATGAAGGGGAGAATCCTCCTTTATAGTTTTTGGGTTTAATATTGTAGAGGCTAACCTCACTGGGAGGGATAATGAAAATATTGTGCATCGGGCCTGAAACCCACTAATTAAAACCCCAAAGGTATAGGTCAAAAGCGGTTTAATATATACCTGGTACAGGTCAAACTAGGTTTGACCTATACCTAGGAGGGTAAATTTTGAGGCAATTTTGTGGGACCTAAGAAGTATTAAGGGTCTTAGGGAAAAATAGAGAGAAAAATGGGCAAATCAAGCATTAACATATCCATAATTGAGGAGATTACTAAAATGGGGCCCAAAAAAGGTCCTAGAGCTTCCAAATTAATAGGTGTTAAATTATTAGACCTATACATTTAGCTCCTAATTTAGTGGGAGTATGAAAAGAGCTCATTCTCATGGTAAAGTAGATCAAATGCATAAGATGGTCTAACCAAAGTTAAGGAGACAATGAACCATCAAGCCCCCAAGTGACTCAAGTCCTCATCAAATCTAAAACTAAGATAAGATATATATCACTCAGAAAAGAGGGAGGGAAAGAGAGGAGAGATAGAAAGGTGTGATTACCTTAGCCCCAGTAAGATTTCATGTCTCATTGTGAACCACACAAAGAAGGAAAAGTGTTACCCATATCTAGTAAGATTGTATGTCTTATTGTGGACCATAAAAAAGCACCGCAAGAGATGGAATTAAAATTTCTAGTAGGGTTTTTGTGTCATGATAGTCAATGCATCTAGGATCTATCCTTAAAGATTGTATGTCAGTAAGGGATCTGATGAGAGATATCTATCCTTAAGGATTGTATGTCCCAAGAGATCAAACAAAAAGGAGGGATCATTCCTTAAGTATTGTATGTCCATATGGGATTCAAAGTTATAGGATCAATCCTTACTTGGATTCTAAATCCATTAAGGGATCCACAATGCAAGGATCAATCATTAAGGTTTTTATGTCCATTAAGGGATCCAAATGTATAGCATCATCAAAAGACAATGTGTGTGTGCAAAATGTGAGTGAAGTGTATGCCCCCACATTAAAGCTATTGTAAGTTCCTTAATGGGAGAAATGGATTTAACATAGCATACATGCATCCACTAGAAATATTTCCATGGTGAAATGCCCCCAAGAAAGGAAAAATCAAGGTAAATGAGCACATGACAAAAGAGAGCATGGAAAAGATCTACTAAGGGTGGGGTCAGTAGGTCACATGATAACTCATGTATATTATAATTATGTCAAAAATGAATTGTCATCATTCCCCAAAGGAAGTAGAACTAAAAAAAAATGGAAGAAAGGCACATAAGAGTTACAAAGAAGATCCTTTCAGGCCTGTATTATGGAGACTAAAAATAATAGCAGCTACCAGTTTGCATCATCCCAAATAGACAACACAAAGGCACATTTACAAACAGTGACACATGTACAACATAACATATAACAACATATAGAAGAAGAAAGATACAAATAGAATAATGATTACGACATGGTGATTCCTTTATCACCTTGTGCCAATGGAGAAACAAGGGTCATTTAAAGAAATCTAAACAAAACATATTAGAAGAAGCACATCATGGGGGAAACATATCATGACAAATAAGCAAACATGAAAAAAAAAGAAAGGATTTGTTGTACAAGAGGAGATAGTTAAGTGTATCCCCTGCCCCCCATTGCGGTCCATAGTATTTAGGGAAGGTGGACAACTTGCAAGAGGAGAAACATCAAGGACAAAAGAGGGAACAATAGCCAAACAAGGACCCCATTGTGAAGAAAGGTCACTAAGTTTAGGATTAGGAGTGACAAATAACTATTGTGAAAGAGTAGCTGGAAAATCATTATCAAGATCAATAGTCTCATAAATATCATCTGAATCAATAACATGCATACCATTGTTAGTATCATGAACATCATCATCAAGAGTATCTTCTTCATCAAGATTAATTGTAATAGAATCCAATATACGAATAGTATTTTCATGTTTGTTCATTTTAACTTTGTTTAAATTCACTTCCTCCATAGGCTCAAGCATGGGTTGATCAAAAGAAAGTGAAGTATGAGGAGCGGTATGAGGTAAAGAAATTTTTTTAGAAACACTATCAAGGCCTCTAGCATGACATTTTTAATGACGATCACGATCATGATAGTTACGTTTAGTTTTACTAGATATTTGGGGTGGAATAGAATCAATCAACATTGAGTCCTTTTCTTCTTTAGGAGGAAGAACTAAAGGAACCATACTGTAACCACATGGATTTGGTCTGTTCTAACCATAGACCCTATTTTCCCTAAGTGTGATCATACCCCCAATTATGTTCAGACAACTCTTCAATCGGCTGACATAATTCATTCGAATCAAATTTAATCTCCTTAGTGATCTAATCACTAAATTTTATTAATCACCTATGCCAATCAAATCAAATCAATACCTAGATAAGGTAATTAATTTAAGAAGAATTAAATAAATTCCTAATATATCAAATCACTTGCAAAAAGCCTATCTTCTAGCCTAAATTAATCTAATTAATTGGCTATGGTCCTAATTAATTGTCTAAAGCAATTAAAAGCTTAAAATAATTAATATTCTTATTTTTGAATGAATATATTTAATATAATTCATTTCATTAATATTCCCCTAAACCCCAACCTAACCTACTCAACCACCTTGACCCTGGGTTCAAACCCATCCCAACCTATTCACCCCACGCTAAATCTAATCCTAATCCTAATCCCATTCTAACCCACCTCCTAATGATGTCACATTCCTAAAAATGTGATTAGGAACTCAACCCACTCAAGAAAGTCAACTTGCTCAAGCTTGACTCTAAACCCTCTCCATGCCTCTTGAATGCTTGCATTTAATGCATATGAACTCTATGCCTCTTAAATTCTTGCATTTAATGCATATTCCTCAAGCCCATACTTCTTTAATGCCTTTGGCATTTATTCCTCTTCCACCTCATTAATGAGTTTTGCAACTCCATTAATGACCCTTGTCCCCCCTCTCTCTCCTCATTTCTTCTATAAATAGAAGGATTTTTTGAGCATAAATAAACCCATAAGTTTAGAGAAAAAAATGTATTGTTATGCTGTTTAGATCATTTTGGAACTCATATTGCATCTTAGAGCTAATATTATGTATTGTTATTATCTTCATTTTTAGAGCTAATATGCGTGTTTCTTTATCATTTAGATTATTTTTGATTCAAATCTTTCATGCTAGGTTGTATATGTCACTAGAAAAGGCATACTCTAAGGGATATTATGTTGTCTTTCACACTCTTCCTAGTTAGAAAGAAATAGATCAATTTTAGTGGATTTCCATGCTTTACTAATCCCATTTTCACTAACGTAATGATCTATTGAAGTGTTGTGTCGCAGGTAACAGGTGCACTATTTCACACACTACATTTCTGGCACCCACCATGGGGCACAATTCTGGATTTTGCCTCATTTTAACTCCATTTTCACCAATTTATCTTCTCAATTTTTAGGTCCGGAGTCATTTCTGGTAGCAGAAGCTCGCATCTAGGATACGTGCTCACACCATAGAAATTGAGGCTCGCATCTAAGATTTCCTGGGTCATTTTCAGTATAGGCTCGCATCTGGTGAACATTTTGTCGCATCTGGTAGTAGAGGATCGTATCTGGTAAACTGCATCATATATTGTATTTCTAGGATCGCACCTGGTTAAGAGTTTTGCGTACTTCATTGCCTAACCTCTAACATTTTAATTAGTTTGGTTTTTTATCTTTTAGATAGCTTAATTAGTGTTTGCAGGTTGTCATTAGGGCTAAAAAACCAGGGAAAAAGAATACTAACTTGTTGTTTTCCAGATTACCAGCCCCTTTATCTTGACCTCTATTTTTGTTTTATCTTTCAAAATAAACACACTTTCTTCTCATTTATTAAATCAATTAGAGAAGTATGCTTTTTCCTTTAGAGGAAAATCAGAAAATCAAACATCGATTTAGAATTTGAAAGGAATTTGGGGTAAAAGAACAAAGAAAACTCACCATATAATTCATTTTTGGAATCAGTAAATGAACAACACAAGTCACCTAAATTTTGTGGGATAAATGAACTTCATCGTCTAAATTTGGGATCTGAAATTGAACAAGCAAATCACTTAATATTGCGGATAATTGAACAACACAAATTTTCTTTCACGCATCCCATTTTCATTAACTTAGGAACATTTAAATCAGGCTCAACATAGCTTGAGGGAATGAACTTTGATTTGCGTGTTTTGGGAGAAAACAAAATGGATTAGGATAGTATGCTCTTCTTCTTTCAAAGAATCAAAAATCTAGATGTCCTACACTCACCAATCCTTTATATGCTTATTCAATAGTAGAGGGCCTTCCGGTTGAGGAAAAAATCTCTCGGGAATGACCCTAGTGAGGATAGGTTTTACGCCAACCCTTCCAACTCACTATAAATAATTTCTTCCTCGTAGGCCAAAGCCTTGGAAGACATAACCGATTTTGTACTTGGAATTTTGACATCATTCCTTGAACATGCTTGGGTATGTGTAGAGCAGAGCCGCTTGAATCTTGCTTGTGAGACTACACATATTTGAGTACTCATAGGGCTATACGTCTCAATTTTTCATTGTGCAATTCTATGGGAGATGGTTTTGAATAGATTGCCCCATCATAAACAACAAACTTCATAGACAAACTACCTGATTCATCCCCGAAAGGGTGATAATCCTTGTGCAAGGAAAAAAGTAATTTCCCCAAGACACTCGTCATATCATGCCCTCACTTGCATTTGGAGTTGGCTAATACAACATCATGACTGGAGCCATTGTGTGCTTCGTGATGAATATATTTTGATTAGCATTTTAGTGTGTACCTAAGTCAACAAGCAAGGATTTTCATCCTCCACCTAGAAAATAGGGCATAAGGATATGTTTGTTCCCCTAACAATGCAAATTTTCTTGATGTATCTGAAAGATCATTAACAAGATAAAATACTTCAAAACAAGCAACAAAATTCAATCCTTGGTCTACACATGTGTTTTTTTTCTCACCAATGGGTCTCAGAATGCAATCAAATGAACTTCACTCACTTTCAAGACAAATTTTTCAAAACTGACAAAATCTAACATAGACATTAGAAACTTGCATCCTAGATTTCCTGGCTTGTATTTGGTATCCTGGCTTGCATCTAGTATCCTGGCTCATATCTGGTCAACACATCATCACATCTAGGGTTCAAGCTCGCGTCTAGGGTCATCAGCAACTTGTATCCTGTATTTCTTGGCTCGCATCTAGGAGCTCGCGTCTAGGATAGTGGGAACTTGAAAAATAGTTTCTTAGGAAAACTCAGTTGATTTGGATACCCTTTTGGCTCTTTAGTATATCCCTCTTGTCTTTTATGGTCTCCCTATTTCTGTGTCAAAACTCTTTTTCAGACGTCTACCTTGCATGTCCTGTCAATTCCTTGCAATCTGTTTCAATACATGTGGTATATCTTTTTTTTACAACAACTTGATTCCTAGCTCACTATCAGGGCATTCTAGCCCTCTGACACTGGAATCATTTACTTCCACCAAGATACGAATGACACTTCCACCTAGACACACTCACTTGAACGATTTGAGATACTACCTGACACTATCGAGAAACTTTGACAAAGTTGAGATATAGATACATGGTTAACACAAGACGTAACAAGTACATATCTAAAGGATCAAAAGTACCTCCTAAATCACCACAATTTCAAGGAGAAATATCTCACAGTTCCCTACTCGATCTAGACTCTCCAGAAATGGGCAAGGCCACTTGAGGATGGAGTGAGGCTTTTGACGAATATGACAATAGAAAAAACCAAAATCACGAAGATATCAATGAAGAAGAAGAACCCACATTTGAACATCCTTTATTTGAATCAGGAAGTGAGGAAGACATCACTGAAGAAGAATTCGATAAACTCAAATAGAGCAGGACGTTCCACAAGATAATAAAAAAGATGATTGACGAAGATTTTACTTTCTCCATCTAGCATCCACTGGCGTAAATTTACCCAAGGACTATGATGTGGAACAAATAAAAGAAAAGGAGGTACCAAATCCTATATCTATTCTCACCAAAAAACTCTCCTTGATGCAAATAGAGCTCACAACTCTCAAACAAGAGAAGGATAAACCCAAGAAAAAGTACTCTGTGGAATCCATTTGTCCATTTCCTTTCGACAAGAGTATCACTATGGTTCTATTCCCTCCCAACATGGAAAGGCCAAAATTTAACAAGTATACAGGAGAGGTCGATCCACATGACCATGTTAGAGAGTTTTGTGCTCTTAGTATAGAGTACATGCATGAACCTACTTACCTCATGCGGCTTTTTCCTGGAAGTCTAGGAGGAAACACCATGGAATGGTTCTCAAAACTTACACCCAAGGTCAAAACTTTTGAAGGGTTAATTCAACAGTTTATACAACACTACTCCTATAATATCCAACATGATGTGACTATGATGGACCTATGCAACACTAAACAAAAGACTAGTGAATCCTTTACCCACTTTCTACTAAGGTGGAGGAAAATCTTTGCACGGTATTGAAGAGCTATTCCTAAATCCAAGAAAATAGAAATCTTTGTTAATAACTTGGTACCAGAATTGAACTACGTGTTGCAAATGTAAGATTCCCCTAGCTTCAATGGGATGATCAAGAACGCCCTCCATATTGAAGAAGTTATGGTCAAAAAGGGGAGATCACTCTTCAAAGTGAAAAAAATCTAACAACTCCAACTCCAAGCCTAAATGGTGGAAGCAAAACAAAAATGTTGTCAACAATGGCATAGTAGATGCATCCAATGTTGGTCCTAAATCTAAAGTATTCAATCTGACTAACAACATGCAAGCAAGCAAAGATGCCAAGGTAACGGCCCCCTTTCCCAAAGAAAACAATGTTAATGGCAAGGGTCGGCCATGGACTTCAAAACCTCAAAGAAAATTCACTCCTTTGAGAGAACCTCTCGAGACTGTTTTGAAGACACTATTAGACAACAAAGTTCTCACAATCCTAGATTCCAAACCATGGGAACCAGCGGTCAAACCAAGGTGGTGGGATGATAACTCTTACTATGTCTTCCATAAGAACAAAGGACACAAGAATAACAACTGTCTTAAGATTAAACATGTTATCCAAGACCTTTTTGAAGGAGGAAAAATCAAAGTGGAAGGACACACTACCAATGAAGGTCATACAACATTTAACAAACCATTCCCTAATTATGAGAAAGGGGAAGCATCTAAAGGAAAAGGTAATGAAGTAAACTACACCTACTCCAATAATGATAACGTGATCAATATGCTAGACATTAAAACTAAATCAATTAATGTGGTCACAATCAAAGGTATTTCTTTCCAATTGAATGCAGTGACTCGGAGCCAAGCACAGGTCACGATCAAAGGACCTAATTCTACCTCAAAACTAACATCAACGTCCAAGGTTCCTATTGTTACTATCCCCAAACTGGTAGCAAAACACATGGTTACTATTCCTGTATCAAACTATGACTTGGTGGACCAATTGCAATGAACCTCTGCTAAAATTTCCATTTTTGAGTTACTTGAAATATCCACAGTGCATAGGGAAATCCTGGAACAAGCCCTACATGCCACAAATATACCAAAGGACCTTGATATAGATAAATTCCAAGCGATGGTCAATCACATCTCAATGCCACATTATCTCTCCTTTTCTAAAGAGGATGATAAATCATTAACCCATCCACATAATCAACCCCTCCATATTAAATTCCTCATTCATAAATCTCGTGTTAGACACGTATTGATAGATGGAGGTGCAGGATTGAATATTTGTACCCTTAATCTAATCAGGAAATTGGGTCTTTCAAAATAGACCATTGACTCTAGAAGAAAAATAACTATCAAAGCTTATGATGAGGAAGAAAGATCCTCTAAAGGTCTTATTGTTCTACCCATCAAAGTCAGGCCAATTGAAAGAAATTTCATCTGTCAAGTTCTGGATCTACCCCTATCTTACAACATACTACTGGGGAGACCTTGGATCCATGAGATGCAAGCTGTGCCATCTACTTACCACCAGTGTATCAAGTTCCCACATAATGGGGTGGAAGTGACAATTCCTACAGATGCTAATTATACTTGCAACAATATTAAAGCAGGTAGTTTGATTCCACATAACAAAGAGGCTATGGATGAAATTACTCCTGAGACTACCAAAGACATGGTGATGAAAAGCTTTGGGAAAACCTTAAAAATTGAAGAAACAGGTATGAGAGAATACAAGCTGGACATGACTCCATCACTGATAGAATTACCAATGTCACCAAGATCTTATGGAAGACCCTCCTCATCTTTCACACCTGCCACATCTAAAGAAATGGAAATCAACAAATAAAATGGCATGGTTAAGGCATCCACATCTTCTTTAGATAACACAGAAGAATAGGATGTCTTGGACTGGCTTTACAAGGGAGAACCAACGTAGGCTGAGGTCAAACATGTAGAAATATCCCTAGAATAGTATGGTAAAGGGTATGACCTCCTCCAGTAAATGGGATACAAAGGAAAAGGACCTCTAAGTGACACAGGAAGAGGACTTATTGAACCTGTGCACATGGAGTTCAAGAATACCAAAGACAAAATAGGTCTAGGTTTTAATAATGAATCTGACAAACCTGCTTCAAAAGATAGTCTGATCTCTGACAAAGGGAGTGATGAAACAGAGGAGATAGAACTAGAACCAGGGTCCTATGAAAGATTATTACATGTTGGCACAGAGAATCCCAACTATCAAGGAGAGCGCTATGTACCAAGATTTAAGGTACCAGAATATATTCACATACCTTTGTTAGCACAAGATCCTATTCAAGAGGTAAGAGACACAACCAAAGATGATCCAAAGATACCATTGATAGAAACGGCTACAGAGAGCACACCCCGACAATAGGATTCACATCCTAACTAGTGGCAGTTAGTCACAATCACACATGTCCTTGATTTACCACACTTTGATCCATCGGTGGCTAATCGGGTGCATCAGATAACTATTGCAAAATTCTTGAACTGTTCTGATGAAAAAATAATAGCCTCTCATGATTATGAATGGGATGAGCTATCTATCACCATAGAGGACATTGAAATAGATGTGATTCACATGTTTGCAGCTGCATCAGTACCCAATGAACATTCTAACACCACTCCCAACAATAGTGATATTCTTGAAGCAAAGGAAGAGTTCCTTCCCCCAATCATTGATGGAGAGACTAGTGTTCTCATAAGTCTAGAAGAACTTCAGAGGTGACAAGCAAGAAGCCTCCTTTTACGAAGAGATGATGATGAAACTTCTACTAACAAGTAACTAGAGTTTGGTCCACATATAACTAACAACAACCCATTTAATGATGATCTAACTCTTATTGATCTAAACATCGAAGAACTTAACTTAACAGGACATGTCATGTCAGTTAATAGTCTTGACGCTAACGTGATGCTATCCTTCCCAAAGTCTAAATCCTTGTCTTTGATAAATCTAGACCTAATTGATTGGACTAGTATGGATCCTACTCCTATCCTTGAATTTCCCAATGAGTACACCTTGGATTTCTATCTAAACACTTGTGAACCTTACCCTTCTTCCACCAATGCAAGGAGCGTGAACATGTCACAGGAGGATATCAATTTTCTTAGTCAAAAATTGATAAATAAAAAGAAAAAGGGAACTGATGGTGAAAACCACATTGTGGTAGTATCAGATCCTAAAATAGTGAAAGCAAAAGACGTATCTAATGGTGAAAACCTCTCAGAGGCACCAAAGAATGAGATTCTTGATATCCTCCCTGAGTACTTTCAAGAAAGGTCTTCAGTTCTGATAGAACCAACACAACCAGTTCATTTGGGCACAACTGAAGTTCCTCAAATAGTCCACCTAGCACAATCTTTGTCAGAAGAGGAGAAGACACAGTTCACCGAGTTCCTGAAAGAGAAGAAGATCAAATTTGCATGGTCTTATACAGATATGCCTAGGCTGGATCCTGAATTAATAATGTACCACTTGTATATAGCTACTGGGATCAAACCCGTGAAACAAAAACTTAGAAAGATGCATCCTCATGTTGCATTGCTAGTAAAAGCGGAGCTAGAGAAATTGTTAAAATTTGGTTTCATCTGAGTCATCGCTTACGCAGGATGGATCTCCAATGTGGTCCAAGTGTCTAAATCTGATAAATCTATCAGGATATGTACAGACTTCAGAGACTTAAAAAAGGCATGTCCTAAGGATGACTTCTCACTGCCTAATATTGATATGGTCATAGACCTCACAACAGGCTACCAAATGTATTCACTAATAGGGATAACTTTAAGAAATCCCCTCCTAGGAAAAAGTGTAAGAGCTTGGAGAATTGTACATTAATTTAGGGGAAAAATTTTATTGATGATGGCGAATTTTTTTTCCAAATTAGGAAAATAATATAAAGGCATAGGCGATTTTTTCCCTGCCGAATGAAAATTCCATAAAATCGTGGCGAATTATAAATTAATGTGGGGGAGAATATATAATATATGAGGCAAATTTTTTTCTTGTGAAGGTAAAAAAAATATTTGTACTGGCTATTTTTATGTGTCGTTTGAAAATATATTTATTTAATTGGCTAATCTATTGTTAATTATGGGAAAAATAAATATTTTATTTGGTGATTTTCAAAAGATGGGACTCGTCAATGCGTCATGTGGGCCAACACTAACTAATATTAAATGTCTTATATGAGACCATTTGATTATCCTAGATCAATGGCTGAAGTTTAATTTTGGCTCAATTTCGTGAAGGAAACAAAGTTTTCCAAGAAGTCACCCGAATAATGACACGTAGCATTGTAATTAATGCAACATGCAGTGAATATTGCTTTTATTTGTTGTGAATATAACTGATCACACATTGGACACATAACCTAATTAGGTATTGTTAAATGTATTTTTTGAGACCATTTGATCATCCTAGATCAATGGTTGAAATTTAATTTCAGACCAAATTTTGGAAGGAAACCGACTTCTGCAGGAAGTCACCGAAATGATGACACGTATGAAACCTTAAAAAGTGCACCATAACCATGATTGTTGATTACTACTAGTTATTTTTTGACGTGGATGGTGGATAGTGCAACTGCAACTTGTAACTCATAACTCAAAAAGAAATAAATGCCTTGTTAGTGATATTCTTTAATTGCCATCTTTAACTGTCAATAGTACACATACATTTATGGGAAAATTTATGGCAAAGATTTATATTTATATATGAAAGATTAAGGACAGTCAATTTAAATCTCTCACATGCATACTATGCATAATGCATTTATGGAAATTGCATTAAATACAATTAAAGAAATAATAATTATTAATTGCTAAGTATCTGTGATCACTACTATCAATCAAGGGGTCGGGGCTATTTAAAGAGAATCTGGTTTCTTTCTTCTTCATTTTTCTTTTGGTAGATTAAGAGTCAGAGCTGCCAGTGGTAGAAATTGTGCCTCTGGTTTTAAGGTTTAGGTTTTTAGGTCTTTAGGCTTTCAAGAATTAAAGATGGATACACCAATCTGTTTGAGATGCACATCCCTAGATGATCAAAGGTCCTTTTTGGGCAATGTCTTGGAAGAAATCCTCACTTCCATTTGTAGGGAGGTTGGTGGCGATGCTTTTATAAATTTTTTTGTGTTGATGTTATTGGATTGAGAGTTCCTTGAGAATGTCGATAGATACCATGTCTACACGGACATTACATTCTAGTTTTTTGCGTCTCTCCTCGACCTGGGAGGACAGAAGGTGGATATGTTGATGTTGTTGAGGAAGGTTTTAAAAGAGAAATTCTTGAAGGACAATGTCAATGTTGCTATTTTTACAGAATTAGGGGTGGGGATCCCTTGGCCAAGAGATATGCACAAGTTGTTGGTGCTGGGTAGAAATGTGGCCAGACAACCCTTTCTATTGAACCTCAATGACGAGAAACTAACGTGACACAGGGAATGGGCACAGCTTGGGAGGGATTTTCTCCGGAAATGGTTTTACCTTGATGAATTCGACGAGTCTGACTACACATGGCTTGACAAATTTTTAGAGATTATCCTCTCTAGAAAATTCTACTCAGATGAAAGGGAAGATGAAGATCCCTGATTCCCTAGTTTACCCATTCCCATTACCCTAGTTTTTTGACAATGGACATGCAAAGTTTCACTTTTTTTAACTGATAAGAAGTTGCCTAGTAGGTTTGTATTTTTACTATATGATGTAATTTTTTGAAAAAATAATAGTAATAATTTTCCAAGTTCATTTCAATTTTCTTTTTATGGGTACAAAAAATGATTCTTAGACTTCTCTGTGATTACAATATTTTAATTAGTTGCTTTACCTGTGTATTAGACATTTAAGTATATGCTTAAGCGACGGATTAGTACTTCCATTTTTTAAATCCAAAGATTGAGATTCTGAATTTTTAAAATGATTAAGTTTCTTTATCAATCCAGAGCAAGTTTCTATTTTTAATTTGCTAATGTGTCATATCGATGTGTGATTATAAGATAGAAATAATTGAATTAAAATCTAAATCTGACTCTACTGTAAAACTAAACATTTAATAAGATTTATTAAATGTAATAACTAATAAGCTAAAGTTGTAATTTAAAATAATTAAGTTACACTCACACATGTCCTAGTGACATCAAATGACAAGTCAAAAGTTAATGGGACCCACGATAGTGCGACAGTGCCATCGACTGTTGGATGAGCATAGATCAATGGTGTGCAGTGTATTTCAAGCCGAAAGGGAAAAGAAACCCCATTTTTGCAAACCTATTTTGAAATAATGTAAATGAACTCAAAATCAAAGTCATAGAATAAGTATCACTTACCTTTGCCTCAAATTAAAATGCAACAATGTAGTCACGACTCGCCAATGCGGTATTGAGTATACAATTGCACTCAAAATTTTGAAACTTCTGAAACTTTGCTATGATCAAATATAGAGATATCAGAATGTTTTTATACTAATCCTTCTTTAGAAAATTTGGCGGGAGGTATTAGGTATACAAATATTTGGCGAAGCCCGTGTAATTATAACACGTCTTTTGTTATTTCCGAGGTGATTGTGGGTCATCCAATACCTTCGCATGATTAATAAAGTTGGATAAATTACGTCGGTTAGAGACACGCATCCATAAAATTCTAGGCGAATATAGGCCATCGATTTGAGGTTGCTTAGAAATTATAGATGAATGTTTTAAATTTATGGGGACCAAAATTTATATTCCATTGGCGATAATGTGTAAGAAATGGAAAAATTAAATAAACTGATGGGCAATGGGCCCAGGATTTGGACCCAATATTAATAAATTTTGGGCGATAGAGTCAATCCAATATGTCAAAAATATTCACCAATTTAGGGGTCGCCGACATGCGACATTTTCCAAATGGCAAATAATCACCACGAAAGTTTCCGCTATTCACTAATGGATGGGTTCTCAGGCTATAATTAGATAAAAAATTGCCCCCTAGGATCAAGAGAAGACTGCATTTACATGCGCATGGGGCACCTTTTTCTAGAGTGTCATGCCATTTGGGTTAAAGAATGCCGGTGCTACATATAAAAGAGAAATGACTACTATATTCCACGATATGATGCATAAAAACATGGAGGACTACGTGGATGACACCTTAGCTAAATCCAAGGAAAGGAGCACTCATATTGATGATTTAAGAAAGATATTGGATTCTATGGAGCAATTTCAACTCATGCTCAATCCAAAGAAGTGTGCCTTTGGGGTCCAATCAGGAAAGCTCTTAGGGTTTATTGTTTCAGTGAAGGGAATTGAAGTAGATCATGCAAAAGTCAAATCTATACTAGAAATGACTCCTCCACGCAACATTAGTCAAATCAAAACATTACAAGGGAGACTTCACTCAATCAAGAGGTTCATGTCACAACTTGTTGATAGGGCACAACCCTTTACCAAGTTACTACATAAAGGGGTCACCTTCAAATGGGATGAACATTGTGAAGCTAACTTCAGAGAATTAAAAGAGTACCTAGCTGCTACTCCTATTCTTATGGCACCAATTCATGGAAAGCCATTACTCCTGTATATTTCAGCTACAACCACATCACTAGGCATATTGCTAGCACAAGAGGATGAAACAAAGAAAGAAAGAGCTATCAACTACATCAGTAGAACACTAGTCTCCTATGAGCTCAATTACAACATTATTGAGAAAGCATGCTTAGCAGTCGTCTTCGCATCACAGAAATTGAGACACTACATGCTCTCACATACAGTCAGGCTCATAGCAAAGATTGGTCCTTTAAAGTATCTTTTAAGCAAAATGACATTAACAAGACGTCTGGCAAAATGGGTCCTCATTCTAAGTGAGTTTGACATTGAGTATGTGGATAGGAGGGCTATTAAAGGAAAAGTCCTCGCAGATCAACTAGTTGATTCATCACTTCAAGATGATGAACCTTTAAGGATTGAGTTCCCTGATGAAACCATTTTTCATTTGACTGAGTATCCATGAAAGATGTACTTTGATGGTTTTTTCACACAACAAGGCTCTGGAGAAAGAGTTCTATTCATAACTCCTCAATGCTACAAGATACCCAAGTCTTACAAGTCGATGTTTCCATGCACAAACAACATTTTTGAATATGAAGCATTGGTAAATAGCCTTAAACTTTCTATGTAGTTGAAGATTGTAGAGTTAAACGTGTATGGTGACTCCCATCTCATTATCAATCAAGTTAATGGAGATTATCAGATGAAAGATGAGAATTTGACACCCTACAAACAACTGGTTGATGACTTAAAGAAGTAATTTGTCTTTATCACATTCCAGAAAGTACCCATAATGAAGAATAAAGTTGCAGATGCCATGGCTACATTGCCATCCATGTTACAACTTGTAAAGGAAGAAAATTGATATTGGTATATTTATGTTGATTGATTAGGTTTGAAATGTGTGGTATTTCCTTAACCTTTACATTTAATTGTAATGTATTGATGTGTATTGTAATGTGATTAAGCATATAGGGGGAAGGAAGATAAGATGTTCCTCTTTTATCCCCAAATACACAAATGAAAGATCCAAGTTGATTAACCTAAAAGAAGGATCAATACACAAATGAATCAACCATTTGGAAATGAGATTAAGGAAGAAGATCTTAAATTCTATTTTATGATTAAGGAAATATGCTATATAACAGTAATTGAAAAGGATGAGAGGAAGTACCAACCTTAAAGAATTAAAGATCTGAAGAATGTTATTTTTTGAGGTTTGTACTCTATTTCTGGAATTCTGAAGTATTATCTGGAATATAAACATAGAGACGAACAAAACCCAAAAATATTTTTACAATCTGACACCGTATTGTGAAACAGGTCGACCTCAACCCACAAATGTCACCCCTGACACAATAAACTTGACCCTGACCTGCACAAGTTTGATAGAAAATCTATTCGCGGATCCTGAAAGTTCCCTGAAAAGGGTATCCAGATCTGAGTTCAAATCCACAATCCTAAACCTGTATATACAATAAAAAGAGATTTATTTGTTGGGGGGGAGGGGTTTGTCTTGGTCAAACCCCAGTTTTGGAATTAACCTCAAATATATAACTGAAATTGTAGAAGTAAACAAAGTAAATGAAACAATTCACCTTGCTCATGTAAAAGTCCTTGTGGAGAATTTGAATCCTTGAATCCACAAGTAAGTATGCACCAATGGATCTAGAATATAGAATGTAAGATGTCTTCAATCAATTTCTTGTAGATCTCCAACACCAAATCTTGAATGGGTTCTTGAGTATGAAGAGGCTTGGAAGAAGGTGGATGGAGAGATAACCAAAAAGGGCACTATGTAGCTTGAATCCTTCAATGGCCTCTTATGGATCTCTTTGATGAATGCTTGAATGCTTGATGATGGATAGAGGCTTGCTTAAAATATTTCTCCTTAGCTTTCTTGAACTTCACTTGATAATGATTTTCAATTGCTCAATGATGCATAGGCTTGGATAGAGGACTTAGAGAAAATGAGAGGAGAAATGCTTCCTTTTATATGAAATTAGGGCACAATCTTCTATGGAGGCCAAAATAGGAGAATTAAATTCCCATTAAAGCCTTTACCCCTAGGAGAGGACCTATATTAAACATAATTTAGGAATCATTTCTTTGGAACCTGAAACAGCTGACCCGGAAGCGAGAATTAACTTTTTCAAAGACCGACATCCAGAAACTGTGAGATCCTAAAATATGGACCCTAGGTCAAGGTCAAGGTCGACCTTGACGTAGGTTAGGGGTGAGGTAAACCTTGACCTAGGTTATGGTTGAGGTTAGCATAGACCTAAAAGGTCAACTTGACCCTAAGGTCAAAGATCTCAAATGGGCAGTCCAGAATGCCAAAAATTGGCTGGAGAGAGGTGGAAAATGGGGCAGAATAGGGGGAAAGCCAATTCTAAATTAGGAACCCATTCAAGGCACTTGACATGAACCCAAACCACTTACTCAGAAGGATAAACTAGTCTACCATGGAAGTGCTTCCATTTTCCAACTATACATTTAGCCCCCACTTTAGCAAGAGTATGGACTCAACACAAACTCTTGGTAAAGGAGATCATAAAGAACAAATAACCTTATTGGAATAAAAAAGGGACAAATAAATCCTCAAACCCCTAAGGGACTTAATTCTTTATCAACCCTAAGATCACAATAAGAGAGACATCACTAGTTAAGGAGAGAGAGAGAGAGGGTGTGATTATCTTTCCCAATGAGAACTTATATCCCATTGTGAACCACACAAGTAAACAGCGTAACTGGAAACATGAAGTTAAACCACCTAGTGAATGTGGCCAGTCACTAGTCAACCCATCAGGGAGATCCATTCTTAAGGACACCTTCCAACCTTAAAGGATCAAAAATTTTGAAAAACTAGAGGGATCAAGAGATCTGTGTAAATTTAAACTGGAGGGATCAAGAGATCCTAAAAAGTAAAATGTCCATGCTTTAAGGATTAGTTTTTAATCCATAAAGGGAAAAAGTTTTAAGTTTTTGAAAATATTTTGAACGTGTGTGTGTGTGTGTGTGTGTGTGTGAAAAGTGAGTAGAGCGTATGCCCCCATGTTAAATTCATTTCTAACACTTTAAGAGGAGCAATGGTTTTAATAGAAACATAAACAACTCTATGGATTATGTTTCCACTACGAGATGCCCCCAAATGAAGACAAATCAAGGGAAATAAATATAAACATACACAAGAACACAGAAGGGATCTACCTACTGTGGGGTCACTATGATCATAAGATAAAATGTACATATATAGATATGATATTTTTGCAAATGAATTTATATCATTCCCCAAAGAAATTAGAACTACAATTACAATGGAGGAAAGAAAACTTAAGAGTTACGAAAAAGAATATTTTTGGACCACAACCTGGAGACCAAAAAGAATCAGTGCTACCATGTCGCACATCCAAGCAGACTATACAAGGGAAACATTTATGAACAATAGCACAAGTACAACATAACATAAGAACAACATATAGAAGAATAAAGTTACATATAGAGGAATTGTACAACAGGTTTGAGTCCTTTATCACCTTGCTCCAACAAAGTAACAAGGGTCATATAAAAGAATCTAACAAACATTTAGAAAACACATTACAGGAGAAGCACAACACAACATGAAAACACAAAAAGGGATACCATGAAGGATAGGCCAATTAGGCGCATCACCTACTCTCACTATCTTGATTTATATTATTTAGGGAAGGTGGGAAAATTGCAAGAGGGACAACATCTAATATAGCAGGAATGATATCCGGTTCCAAACAAGGATCCTCTTGAGAATCGCATTGCTCGATACTAGGTGTAATTGTCAATTGAGTTGAAAGCATATGAGGCAAGTTAGTGTCAAGATCAATGGTCTCATATTCATCACTAAGATCAATAGGATCATCTAAAGTATCCTCCTCATCAAGATTAATTGAAATGGGATCTAAGATGTGAATAGGATCATCATACTCATTCATCTTAACATCATTATGACTATTGACTTCCTTCAACACATCAGGCATAGGTTGGTCAAAATTAGGTAAAGAGTTTCAAAGAAGAGAAGAACAAGCCCTAGCATTATCTCTATGCTTCTTACGACTTTCATTAGCAGATTTATTGTGTTTTTCTTTGTTAAACACATTTTGAGAACTAGGAGGAATGACCACAGGTTCTATAGGAGGATTTTCAATGGGTTGTAATGAAACAATAGAAGTTTGATTATTAGAATTAGAAGTAATGGCTAAAGGAGGTATGGAAGGAGTAAGAAAAATACCACGGTTGAGATCTATCTGAGGCATGCTTAACTCAGTAATTTTGTGATGTTTGTAAGCTTGGTATGAGTGAAAGAGATGATCAGGGTGAGGAGGACATGAGTTGGGTAATGAAGGCCAGAAGAAATCAAGAGTAGCATAATCTCTAGGCCTAGAAGGTTGATACAAACTATGATTAATCATTTTGACTTGTCCATTATGAATGAACTTAAGATATTTATGAATAGGAGAAGAAATAGCATGCATAGCAGTTATCCAAGGTAAAAGAAATTTGATTTGAAATTGATCAGAAGTAGGAATAATGATGAAGGTAGTATCTACAACCTTACCACAAAGTTCAACCGGTAAGTTGATAGAACCAAGTGAAGGATAAAGAAAACCATTACAATTTTGGATCTACGCATCAGATGGATCATAGCAATCACATTGTAAGTTTTTCATAAAAATATTTTCCTCAGTAATAACATTTATGAAAGATGTGGGATCAATAAGACAACCACGAGTAGGTATCTTAGCAATCCTAGCATAGATATAAAGGGGACCATCAGGAGCTTTAATCATTTCAGAATCATCAAAGGTAATTAAAAGTTCCCTAGGTCGCTTATCCTTAGTTTTTTTTTGAGGTTTAGGTGGAACTAGAAGTTGAAGTAGAGGTGAAGGATCTTGAACAGTAGGTTGAGATGAAACAACACTCTCCACATGATTAATAATGTGATTAAGATCATCCATCTTTGAATCAAAAACAATATCCACAGAAGATGGTTGAGCTATGGTATTAGTATCATGTGTAGGTAAGGGATTCATATAGATTTGAAGGTTTTTATTAGGAGGAGAAATAGATTTATTCCCAGTACCATCAAAATTATCAACAGACAAAGCCTTGGAATCAATTAAATCTTGAATTTTATGCTTTAGAGAATAAAATGTTTTAGTATCATGGCCATTCGGGCAATGGTATTGGCAAAAAACTTTATAATTGAAGGATTTGGATGCTATTGTGGTAGGGAGAAGAGGTCAAATAGGAGGCAAGGTAATCATATTATCACTTAACAACCTACTCATTACAGAATGCAAAGTTTCAGAGAAAGGAGTAAACGTACAATTCATACGGAAAGCAGTGGATGTAGAAGTGACATTATTGGATGTAACAACAAATTGATTAGCAACCACATTCATCTATTTATTAATATTGACATAATTATTAGGTTTCTAAAACTTATTAGGATTGGGAGCAGTGTCACTCTTATCAACTCAAACAAGAGCCATTGGAGTGTTTCTCTCAAATTGACTCACTTGTAACTGATAATGGTGAAGTGCTGCACAAAGTTATTGAAAAGAGGTAAATTCAATAAGTAGAACCTTATCTCTAATATCCTTTTGTAAATTTGAAATAAACATGTGTTGGATATCAATATCAGGAACAGGATAAGAAATCTGAGCCTACAAATGCTTAAATCTACCAATGAAATCAATTAATTTTTCCTTAATGTTTTGTTTACAATGCATTAAATTAGTTAAGGAAACTTGTGGACCAATGTTATTTTGAAATTTTTGGATAAAGGTATTAGAAATTTTAGGAAAAGAATCAATTGAATAAGGAGGTAAAGAACATACCATTGCAAAGCCTTATCATGAAAAGTTCTAGAAAACAATTTAGCTAAAATCCTATGGTCATGAGCATAATCACTACAAAGGATTTGAAATGTTTTAACATGAGTGACATGATCACTTTTACCATTATAATTCTTGAGATGAGGCATATCGGCTTGTTGAGGGACAACAACACGAATGATGTCTAAGGATAAAGGACTACCCATGTCACATGTAGGAATGCTAAACTTGGATTGGGTTAAGGATGAAAGTTGTTATTGTAAAGATGACACAGTTTGAGCCAAACTAATAATTATGGAATCATTAGAGGAAACAGGTGGCATAGAAATGTTAGGAACACTAGGAAAAGTGTAGGAAGCAGCATGAATATAAGACACAACTAGTGTAACATTAGACACCACAGTTGGAAGGGGATTAGAATAAGTAAAAGGTACACTATGATATGAAGGTTGTGAGGTAGGTAGAGATACCGGTGGTGCACTCACAAGAATAGATGAAATTGGGAGAGATGTAGTCATCAAAGGAGGAGTATAAGTAGGAATGCTAGGAATGGAAGAAGGTCCTTGACTAGTGATATGAGGTTTATATCCTAACTCTTGAGCCTCTTGAGCTAAAGGTTTAAGATTTGAATGCACAAGATGAGTAAGACCACACAAGAAGTTAACACCTTGATCATTATCATGGAGGACTTTCTTAATATCCTCTATAGCTTGGATGGAATCTTGATTATGGTTTTCTTGGATAAGCCAATTTCCCATTTTATCAAGTTCGATTGAGAGTTTTTGCACTTGTTCAGGAGGAACTCTTAATGCATCATCCTCATCATGAGATGAGTGAGAAGAGTTATGCTTCATAGAAGGATTGAAATCATGAGTTATAAAATTATCATTCACGATCCTAAGGAAAGGAGAGGAAGACTCGGGATCAAAGGAACCCATAAGTCTACGTCTTCTTCTAACTGGGATACTATATGTAGGACTAGAAGTGGTAAAGCTCATATACCAATGCAATGAAAAATAAACTAACACAATATTTTGATTTATTAATTTTAAATGTAATTGAAATAAAATGCAAGATCTAGCATAAACATGTAAATCTAACACCAAAAAGAAAGAGTTGTCTATCGCAGGTTCACCAAAATGTAGAGGAATAAAATTGATATTGGTATATTTATGTTGATTGATTAGGTTTGAAATGTGTTGTATTTCCTTAACCTTTACATTTAATTGTAATGTATTGATGTGTATTGTAATGTGATTAAGAATATAGGGGGAAGGAAGATAATATTTTCCTCTTTTATCCCCAAATGCACAAATGAAAGGTCCAAGTTGATTAACCCAAAAGAATGATCAATACACAAACAAATCAACCATTTGGAAATGAGAGTAAGGAAGAAGATCTTAAATTATGTTTTATGATTAAGGAGATATGCTATATAATAGGAATTGAAAAGGATGAGAGGAAGTACCAACCTTAAATAATTGTAGATCTTAAGAATGCTAGTTTTTGAGGTCTGTACTCTATTTTTGGAAAATCTGAAGTATGATCCGAAACAGAAATGCAAAGATGAAAAAAACCCAGAAATATTTTTCTGATCCAACATCGTCTTGTGAAAAATGTCAACCTTGACCCACAAATGTCACCCCTAACCTGCACAGGTCTGACAAAAAATTTGTTCGCGGATCCCAAAAGTTTGCTAAAAAGGGTATCCAGATCTGAGTTCAAATCCACAGTCCTGAACCTGTATCTACAAGAAAAATAGATTTTTTTGTTGGGGGGGGAGGGGTTTTCCTTGGTCAAACCCTATTTTTGTAATTAACCTCAAATATATAACTGAAATTGCAGAAGTAAACAAGGTAAATGAAACAATTCACCTTGCTCATGTAAAAGTCCTTGTGGAGGATTCGAATCCTTGAATCCATAAGTAATTATGCACCAATGGATCTATAATTTAGAATATAGGATGTCTTCAAATCAATTTCCTTTAGATATCCAACACCAAATCTTGAATGGTTTCTTGAGTATGAAGAGGCTTGGAAGAAGGTGGATGGAGAGATAGCTAAAAAGGGCACTATGTAGCTTGAATCCTTCAATGGCCTCCCATGGATCTCTCTGATGAATTCTTGAATGCTTGATGATGGATAGAGGCTTGCTTAAAATATTTCTCCTTAGCTTTCTTGAACTTTGCTTGATAATTCTTTTCAATTGCTCAATGATGCTTAGGCTTGGATAGAGGACTTAGAGAAAATGAGAGGAGAAAGGCTCCCTTTTCTATGAAATTAGGGCACAATCTTCTAAGGAGACCGACATAGGAGAATTAAATTCCCATTAAATAATTTAACCCTAGGAGAGGACCTATATTAAATATAATTTAGGAATCATCACTTCGGAACCCAAAACAGCCAACTCGAAAGCGGGAATTAACTTTTTCAAAGACCGACATCCGAAAACTGAGATCCTAAAATATGGACCCTGGGTCAAGGTCAAGGTCAAGGTCGACCTTGACCTAGGTCAAGGGTGATTTTTACCTTGACCTAGGTTAGGGTTGAGGTTGACATAGACCTAAAAGGTCAATCTTGACCCTGAGGTCAAAGATCTCAAATCTGTAGTCCAAAATGCCAAAAACTGGCTGGAGAGAGGTGGAAAATGGGGCAAAACAAGGGGAAAGCAAGGTCTAAATCAGGAACCCATTCAAGGTGCTTGATATGACCCCAAACCACTTACTCAGAAGGCTAAGATAGTATACCATGGAAGTGCTTCCATTTTATGACTATACACAACTGGAGGAACATCAATTCTGCTATGACTTCTTGGTGGAAGAACTATCCTATCCTGCGTTTGATACCTCTCAATACCAAGTAATCTATGCTTTGAACACCCTGAACCAATCTCAGTATGCTAATATTATTTCTTACCTAACTGGCCAAACCATTCCCACTAATCTATTAAGAAATGAGAAAAGAGCCTTGATTAGGACAGCATTGCATTATGTCCTCATAATTAATAACTTATATCAACAAGGTCTTGATGGTACACTTCTTAGATTTTTAGAACTAGAAGAGTTAGATCACGCGTTAAAAGAAGTCCATGAAGGTATATGTGGATCACATTCAAATGGCTTTTCACTAGCAAAGAAACTTCTTAGAGTAGGTTATTACTGGCCTACCATGGAAAAAGATGCTATTCAATTTTCCAAAACATGTCACAAATGCCAGACACATGGAAATCTCATCCATGCTCCTGCCAGAGAACTTATACCTTTCATTACACATTGGCCATTTCAGTAATGAGCCTTTGACTTGGTTGGACAAATATATCCCAATTCTTCAAATGGACACAAGTTCATTATTACGGCCACTGAGTATTTCATGAAGTGGGTCGAGGTCATGCTGCTAATCAAAGCCACTGGAAAATAGGTGGCTATGTTCATATTGAACTACATTATATATAGATATGGGATACCATCTTTAATTGTAACAGACAATTAGGTCCAATTTAAAAATCAAGACATTGATGACCTTTGCGAACAGTTCCACATCACTCAACACTACTCCTCAATCTATTATCCTCCAAGTAATGGATAGGCTGAGGCATCTAATAGGAATATTCTCAAGACCCTACATAGAACTATGAGTAATTCTGGCAGAGACTAGCATCTACAACTAAATCTGGCACTATGGTCCTATAGAACAAGCATTAGAACACCAACAAGAGCCACGCCATTTTCCCTAGTCTATGGCACTGAAGAAGTACTACCTATTGAGGTTGAAATCCCATCTTTGCAAATATCTTTACAATGTCTTGTTACTAATGAACAATACCGCTTTGATTGGGTGAATTCTTTAGACCTACTCGATGAGCGTAGATAATAAGTGTTTGATCATCTAAAAGTGTACCAAGCACAAATGTCCAAAGGATATAATAAAAAGGTCAAACCACACCAATTTCAAGTGGGGGATCTTGTCTTAAAGGACAATCCTAAGAACTAGCCTAATAGAGAGCAGAAAGGAAAGTTTGAACCTAATTGGCTAGGACCTTATGTTATCACTACTACTTTTGGGGCTGGAGCTTATCAATTAGCTACACTTGAGGGAGACATTCTTCCAGATCCTATCAATACTCTACATTTAAAGTGGTTCTACGCTTGATGTTCGACTAGCAGAGCCTGTACAGTGAAATAGTTCTTAGAAAATACCAAAAACATTCAGAAAATTGATCTTGAAGATATCCAAAACAGTGGAAAAAGTCCAGAAGAAAAGGTATCCTTGGTGAAAACCTGGCAAAAAGGCACCTTGGTACTATAAAAACATTCAAAAAAGCAAAATAGAAAAAAAAAATAAAAAAATTGAAAAAGAGAAAAGTACCTTAATGACAACCTGGTAAAACAGGCATCCTGGTAGCAAAAAGAATAAAAAGTTTTTCCAAGTGGTGAAAACCTAGCAATCAGGCATCACTTGTGTTCTATGCTCCATCTATCAATGCATTTCTGATACTAAGCCTTCATGATTACACCTATGCTAAGAGTTGACTTTGTTTCCCTACGCAAATCTTATACTCACTTGGGATTTGTCTGCATTTTTGTCTTAGGATCAAGTCATTTTTTTGCACTGAGGGCATCTTTTTCTAGCATGATAGGTTGCATCTGCTAGGTCATCATGGGATGTTTTACCTTGTGACACAATGATACTTGATACTTGCACCAAATTGTCACTTTCACAAAACAAGGATGGCACAAACATTGCACTAACATGACCGATGTTCCTATGACCTACATTGGATTGCAAACTGGAATGATGATTCTACACAAACATGGAACACATATTGCTTGACTTCCAACTTTTTGATCAATGAATCTATACTGCACTTGAAAAATGAATCAATAGTATTTCTCAATACTACCTAAACATAGTTTGATCTTGGTTTGATTATAACTCTTTTATGTACCCATGATGTTTTCACTAGGGGCATCTAAGTAGTTATGAGTTTTCTTTGATTGATTCACAATTGATAATTGTTATGTCTTCTGAGTTACTCCATGACATCTACGCAAGGACAAAGAGTCAGAAGGACAGGGGGCATGACATTTTCTTGGTTTTCTGTGTATGGTGATTGTTCCAAATGATCCTATACATTTCACCTAACTTGGATGTTTATGGTAAGAGTTTCCACTATGAGTGGATAGCCGCATATATCTCAAACTTCATCTTGTGTAAACTACAGTGAGGTTGAAACAATTTCCTTTTCTATTTTCTGACTCAGATTCTCACTAAGGTATACGAAGCATAATGTACCCAAGGATATGAATTTTCAAGGTCATTGCGGGTCCAATATCTTGCCTTACACAGAATCTGATATAATAAAAGGAAGGTGACTATTTTGTTATCCTGGCTTCTATGCCTTGATGCCTAAGTCTATTTCCATCATTCCAATAAACATAGTATTCATACTTTCATGATATCAGTGGGTATTAGTGATGGTTGTACTATCAGGTGGTATCTGTTCTGAAAAGTGCCCAATGATGATAAAAATGTCCAATATCTGCCAATCAATGACAAGTCCTAAGAGTCTGCATATAGTTGCATTTAGAGATTGCAAGATGCATTTGTGAAAGAACTAAAAGCATAAGGAATTTGAGTTCAAAAATGATTTCTATTTTCTCTTCTAATTCCAAGTTAAATATAAAATTTCAATATTACGGATATCTATATCATTACACATCCATAAAATACATTTTGCATTCATAAAATAAGATAGAAGAAAACTACAAAAACAAAGCATTTATGCATTGCATTTTATTTCTACATCCTAATTGCATCCATACATTTTACTTGCATAAGAAAAACTGAAAAACATACATTTTGCATATTCACATAGTATCATTTGAAACATATTTATATCAGTGATAAATCCAAAATGCATAAATAATGTCATCTAATCTAAACTCATCATAAGACCAAGATATAATCACATGTGCGATATAACAAAGCAAAGAGAACTCATGAAACATGTCAGAATCAGAAACAGCTGCATCATATATATATATCAAAACATAATGATACAAAGATTAGCCACATGGCACAAATCTACACAAAGAGTATCAGAGGGTCAAAATGAATCAGATATATATATATATATGTTTGTGTGTGTCATGTACAAAAGAAATATCTCAGAGGGATCCAGATATACAATATAAATGTGTGACAAAATACAGAATCAGCTCTGGCTTCCTCCCTCTCCATGATCTAGAGGAGGAGGAGGTGGTGGTGGTAAAAATGGTGGTGGAGAAGGCATAGCTCCCTCAGACTACTGGGCAACCCATGAATAAGATAGTGCTCTTTGGCTCTCTAGAACTGCAGCATGGTATAAAGAAAAGTAATAAGTTGCTCTTTGTCCCTAGTGAGTGGCTATCTGAGCCTGTGCATCTCTCTCCGCTCTGAGCATATCACCCTGTCTATCTCGCTTTGCCCTGAGATTCTCCAACTGTGCATCCCTGTCTATCAGTAGAGCCTCTAAAGTAGTGATGCGTGCTCTCAACTTCTCTCTCTCCTGCTCACACTAGGATAGTGGGTCCCCATCTCTGCCAGAACCCCTTCCAAAATCTTGTCCTGAGGCTTTGTCCTGTGATCTATCAGGTTGTCTCTATTGTTTCTACCTCTACTGTCTCTACTATGCCTCTCCTATTAGTAAAGGACCTGGATCTATCTGGGGAGAAAAAAAGCTAAATTGGGTGAGCCGACCCTCTCCATTACCGCTATCCACATTTGCAATGCCACCCACAGCTCCACCTCCCCTATCATCTCTGTCATCATCACCGTCATCTAGAGGAGGACGTCTCCCATCTCTACCTCCATCTCTACATCTATCCCTCCCTCCATGTCTAGCAACACCCCTATCTCTTTGTGCTCCTCTTGTCCCTCTGGCAGTATGATCATCTAGATCATAAACTATCGGGTCCTCTATACAAGGAATGACCTCCTCAGGTACTGTAAATCATGGAAATGGATGTTGGAGCATCTTTGTAGCATACCCATCAGAACAACCTGCATCTACAACATCACGAAAAAGATCCCAATCTACTCTGACCATGTCTCTGATCTCCTGATGGGAAGTCACATAACTAAGCTGGGCACCCCATAATGGTGCCTCATCATGAATCCGAGCATATACAATCACGTCCTAGGTCCTACCCTATCGCCGGCCAAACTATCTCAAAACTCGGGTATGAACAAGCCACTCTACAACGTATCTGGTCCTCCCAATAAGGTACCTACTCTAAAACAAAAATGGAACCTGTCTGGCATCTGAGGTCCACTCCTCATAGTCTAAGTATGGCCGCCATACTACCTCGGTCATATCATCAAAAAGTCACCACCAATACTCTACCTTTCCCAAATGGGGCTACTAAATTAGACCGACATACATATAAACATAAGGATACTTAGGTGCCTACTACCTATCTACTATGGTTTGTGTCATTGGGATGTGCTCCTAGGCCCAGATTTGAAGAATCAAAATGCCTACAGTCATACTTTGAGTATAATGGTGTAAAGGAGAAAAATGATGTTCGTGGAATAAGAGTGTTTTGATACTCAAATCATTTTTCATCTTACATTTAATGTTTAGAGTGGAGGGAAAGATAAGATATTCCTATTTATTCTCAAATGCACAAAGGAAGGATCCAAATTGATCAACCCAAAAAGGATCAATGCATAAATGAATCAATCTATTGGAAATAAGAATAAAGAAGGAGATCCTAGGTTTCCCTCTTAAGATGTGTGTTGAAATGGATGTGATTGTAAATGTGTGATAGACTTAGAATGATTAAGGATTTGAATTGAAATGAATGATAGAAATGTACTAACCTTGAAATATTGCAGATCAAAGAATGCTATTTTCTAGGCTCTATACTCTATTTCTATAGATGCTAATAGTTGATACCAAACCAAAACACAGAGACAGACAAAACCCAGAAATCTTTTTCTATTCCATTGTCGTCTTATGAAAAAGGTCGACCCTGTACCACAAATGCCAACCCTATCCTGCACAAATCCGAAAGTGTCCCTATTTGTGCTATCCAAAAGAAGACTGAAAAGGGTATCCAGATCTGGTCTCAGATCTATAGTCTCAAACCTGTAGATCCTATACCACAAAGGCCAACCCTATACCACTTTTTCCAACTCGATCTACTCAGCTCTGAAAGTGTCCCTGTTCGCAAAGTCTGAAAGAAATCCAAAAAGGGTATCCAGATGTGGCCTCGAATCTACAGTCCTGAACTTGTACCTGCAAGAAAAAAGGTTTGTTTGTTGTGGGGGAGGGGTTTGCCTTAGTCAAACCCCGATTTAGGAATTAACCTTGAAATCAATAATTGAAATAAGAATGCTAGAAAGTAGTAGAATTGAATCTAACAATGAAGCTATGATATTGAA
>MU224236.1:515432-574184 GCA_018584345.1 Thuja plicata
TTGAAGAGATGATGAAAGAGTCTTGAGGATGCACAAAGGATCTTGAAGGAAGATCACACCATCATGATGGCTAGATCTAGGGCTTGAATGATAAATCTTGAATGCTTAAACCAAATCCCTTCAAAGGATTGAAAGCTTGAATCCTTCATCTTCAATGGAGAACTTGAATTCTTGAGGAAGACTTGAACACCTTGAGAGCTTGAAAACATATAGAAAAATGGATGCTTGAACAAAATCTTGGCTAGAGATTTTTGCACTTGGAAGACTTAGTCTGCTTGATGATGGTTAGAGAAAATGAGAGGAGAAGGCTCCCTTTGATATGAAATTAGGGCAAAATCTCCTAAGAATTCCTACATAAGATAATTTAATCATAAGTTAAGCCTTTACCCCTAGGAGAGGACCTATATTAAATATAATTTAGGAATCCACGATTCGGAGCCCGAAACAGCCAACCCGGAAGTGGGAAGAAACTTTTTGCAAAGATCGACATCCGGGAAACTGTGGGATTCTGGGTTTGGGACCCTGGGATAGGGTCAAGGTTGGCCCTATCCTAGGATAGGGCTAAGGTTGACCCTGTCCTAGGCTAGGGCCAAGGTCAACCTTGTCCTAGGAGGTCAACCCTGTCCCTGTATCCGAGAAACATAGTCCTGTAACCCAGAATGCAGAAATCAGTCCTGAAAGTGGTATAAGGAGGAGAAGATCAGGGGGAATGATGTAGAAATAGGGAGATGATGTAATGGAGGTCAAATACATCCCCTAACAAGGCCTAAATTCTCTTAACATGGAAGTGTTTCCATTTTAAGATGATACAAATGGTACGCAATCTCATGGAGCTCTCGGTACATGTGAGTCAAAATGTAGCTGCCCCATGCAAATCCCCATCTTGAGATGACCATCTACTCTAACATATCTACCCATCCTATGAGAAATATGTGCTATGCTCTATCTAGCATCAGGATGCCACCAATCAAGCCTACTAAATATATAGATAATTGATCATAATGATCGCACATGTAATCCCAAGAAAGGTATCTCTGATCGATGGTATCATCCTGGAAATATTGATGAGCTACACCAATCACCACGGTAGAAGTTGACTCAAAGCACATCTCATGGCCAATAATGGGAACCCGCAGTATGTGCCATACATCCTCAGGAGTAACTATCATCTCCCTGATCGAGAGATGGAAGGTGTTGTGCTCTGAGTGCCATCTCTCAGAAAGAGAAGTCGATAGCCCTCGATTTACCCCTATATCGGGTAAACCAATCGAGGATTGTAATCCACAACGGACCACTGTCTCCTACTCATCATCTGAAAAAATTATAGCCAAAGCAAGCACGCTTCCTAGATATGTGCCTCAAAATGCAACTACCTCAAAATCGACCTATTTTTGGAAAACCAAAGATAAATCAATGTTCTATCTATAACAAAAATGCAGAATCATGATCAGCTAAGTGGTTCAGGATCTGCAGTAGACAAACAGTTCAAAATAGATAAGTTTCTAAGTCCAAAAATGAGATGTGATCTTGGAAAAACAAGGTGCAATCTCTTTTACCAGATGCGATCCTAGAAAAATAGGATGTGTTTGAGAATACAGGGTGCGATCCAAGAAATACCGGATGTGCCCCCAAAAATAGGGTGTGATCCTAAAAAAAAGGGATACGACATAAAATGGATTTTTTCTACTAAACTAAGTCAAAATATGGAAAACTAGATGTGATCTAGGAAATCCTAGATGTGACATGGAAAACTGGAAAAATAGGATGTGATCCAGGAAATACCGGATGCGACGCAGGTTTGACAGGGTGTGTTCCGGAATCCTGGATGTGACCCATAATTGAAAGGGCTCTACAAGCCACAAAAATGCATAAAAATCAATATTACAAAATCTACAAGGTATTTTTGTGAGTACTTACCGAATGTACATAATCGGTCGGACGCTGATGAGAAGGAATAAGCTCAAAACGATGCTTCCTCATGGGGACCACCATCTTCTCTACAAACCTCTCAGATTTACTATGGATAAAAGTTAAAATGAATAGTAAAAAGGTAATTTTTGAGATATATATTGTCTTTTTAAGCTATTTAGGGTTTCTGAAACTCCTCCCAGGCAATGTAAACTCATTGTGTTCCCCTTCTGATCAATCGGGAATGAAATCAAAGTGATAAGTTTTGACAATAAATTTAACAAGCCCACACGGCGAGATTTATCATTACGCCAACAGTACAAAGGTCATCTCTACTGTTAAATCCCTGGTCTGTGATGTGCAAAATGACCAAAGAAAAGGAGATACCTACAAGGAAACTCTAGAAATTCAAACCAAATTTAAGCAAGATGCTATTGAATAAAATTCACAAGCTCACTTTTAGCATAGGTGCATAAAATACCTTTTTCATGGCACGAACTTTTTTGCGATAGCTCTTGGAAATGCAGAATTTCTTCATTTGTTTCGAACATCCATCAAATTGCACATTTGATCATAAATCTTGGTCTGACATCATTTTATCAGTCTCACCACTCACATTTTCACATGATTAACTTGGTTCTCGTGTGCTTACTCTTAAACACACCACCTTCTTCACTTCTTCTACTCTGCTCTTTCTTGCCTCACCCATTCCTGCAAGTGATACATTATTTCAACAAAGGGATTTCATTCCTTTTGATTTCATTCCTGAGGGGGCATGATCACACTATTATCAATCAAATTCTTGTTCGAAACAACATTAAAATGACTTCGTTATCAAACAACTAGGGGCATGACAATTTCCTTGACTAAGTTGGAACTGTTGGATAGAAATATTTGGTTCTCATAAGCTGGATATCTTGTGTTTCCTCATTTTAAAATATTCTTACTAAGCTCCTGGTAGCTTCATACTTACTTTTGGACGACAACAAATTTTGAAATCAGTATTATCAATCTTTGGATGACAACCAAGTTCAGAATTGGTATCTTTAAGATCTTTTATTGCCCTTTGTACAAAAACCAAGTTCAAATTCAATTCTATCAGTTAGTTCAATCAAGTATGAGACTGATCTCATTAGGCATTTTCATTTGATCATGAGTGAAATTATCAAAATTTCTGAAGTCAAAAATAAAAACTTTCTTTGAATCAATGCGTTGCTCTCACATCAATTCAAAGAGGGGCAAATGTAACCACCTGGATTTGGTTTGTTCTGACCATAAACCCTATTTGTCCTAAGTGTGATCATACCCCCAATTATGTTCAGACAACTCTTTAATCGGCTGACATAATTCATTCGAATCAAATTTAATCTCCTAAGTGATCTAATCACCAAATTTTATTAATCACCTAAGCCAATCAAATCAAATCAATTTAATTCAAATCAATACCTCACTAAGGTAATTAATTTAAGAGGAATTAAATAAATCCCTATTATATCAAATCACTTGCAAAAAGCCTACCTTCTAGCGTAAATTAATCTAATTAATTAGCTATGGTCCTAGTTAATTGTCTGAAGCAATTAAAAGCTTAAAATATTTAATATTCCTATTTTTGAATGAATATTTTTAATATAACTCATTTCATTAATATTCCCCTAAACCCCAACCTAACCTACTTCAACCACCTTGACCCTGGGTTCAAACCCATCCCAACCTATTCACCCCGTGCTAAATCTAATCCTAATCCTAATCCCATTCTAACCCACCTCCTAATGATTTCACATTCCTAAAAATGTGATTAGGAACTCAACCCACTTGAGAAAGTCAACTTTCTCAAGCTTGACTCTAAACCCTCTCCATGCCTCTTAAATGCTTGCATTTAATGCATATGACCTCTTCATGCCTCTTAAATTCTTGCATTTAATGCATATTCCTCAAGCCCATGCTTCTTTAATACCTTTGGAATTTATTCCTCGTCCACCTCATTAATGAGTTTTGCAACTCTATTAATGACCCTTCTCCCCCCTCTCTCTCCTCATTTCTTCTATAAATAGGAGTTTTTGAGCATAAATAAGCCCATAAGTTTAGAGAAAAAAAATGTATTGTTATGTTGTTTAGATCATTTTGGAACTCATATTACATCTTAGAGCTAATATTATGCATTGTTATTATCTTCATTTTTAGAGCTAATATGTGTGTTTCTTTATCATTTAGATTAGTTTTGATTCAAATCTTTCATGCTAGGTTGTATATGTCATTGGAAAAGGCATAATCTGAGGGCTATTATGTTATTTTTCACACTCTTCCTAGTTAGAAAGCAATAGATCAATTTTAGTGGATTTCCATGCTTTACTAACCCCATTTTCACTAACGTAATGACATATTGAAGTGTTGTGTCACAGTTAACATGTGCACTATTTCATACACTCCATTTCTCATACTAGGTTGAGAGATGATATGAAGAGAAGGTGGATAATGAGGAAAAGGTGGTGTAGGAAGAAGACCACAACTAGGATCATCTTTAGGTTTTCTAAGTTCACAAATATTTTGAATCTTAAAGGTTTGGTATGATCAAAAAAGATAATAAAGACAAAATTTAGTTGGTTTAGGAGTGTAAGGACAAAATAAATCGAGCTTAATAGAGTCTCAAGGCACAGAAGGCTGATAAATACTTTGGTTAATAGTCATGATCTCTCCATTATGAGGAAATTTATGAATAGGAGAAGCCACAACATTCATTGCGGTAAGCCAAGGAAGACCAAGTTTAACTTGAAATTGATCAGAAGTAGGAATAATAGTGAAATTAGTGTCCAAAGTTTTACCACCAACTTCCATAGGAAAAGAAATGGAACCATGGGAGGGATAAAGGAAACCATTTCAAGTTTGAATCAAGCAATTCCGCAGCTAGTATTCTTGCAATGACAAAAGGCTGGTAGCTTATCAGAATAGGGCATGGGATTTGATGCAAGACTTTGAGGAATTCACAATTAAGTCTGTCCCAAGGAGAAAGAATGTCATGGTCGTCACACTGACAGTGTCCACCAGTTCATTACACCCTATGGAAAAATCTAAACTAAAACATTTCTCGATAGAACTTATTGTTGTCCTGGATATCCTAGATAATATTATGAATTTCCAAGTCTTCCAAGATGACCAACACATCCTCAAGTTCATCATGTGTGTGGGTGTGTTCAAAACACAAATCATTGATGAAGAAAAGGAGGAACCCGATGAGCTAGCCGCCCCATAAATGTTGGATGATCAGGGTGTCATAAAACTAAGGACTAATTCTATACCCAAAGGGCTGGTAGAGTTAGAAATAATTTTTTACAAGGATAAGACCATCACAAAAAGGAAACTAGCAGAGACCCCAAGAGGGGATGAATGTGAAGCATACAGCCTCGGTACAAAGGATGAACCAAGGGAAGTTCGTATAGGGAAAGTTGGTAATGAGGATGAGAAGAAAAGAATGGTCTAGCTCCTAACTGAATACTAAGATGTCATAGCTTGGAGCTACAAAGAGCTAAGAACTTATGACACCTCGGTCATATTACATAATATCCCACTAAAACCAGATTCTAAACCTTTTTGACAGTGCCAAAGGCCAGTAAAACCAATGATGGAACCATTTTATTGAAGGAAGTTCAGAAACTACTGAATGCTAATATTATCTTTCCAATCCAACATTCCATGTGGGTGGAAAATATGGTCTCAATAGGGAATCAAAGCGGGGAGATCAGGTTTTGCATAGACTTTCGAAACCTGAACAAAGATTCCCAGAAGGACAATTACTTGTTGCCCTCTTTAGACGAGGTGTCATAAGTAGCAAATGAGTCCCAAATGATGTCTCTCCTAGATGGCTACTCAGGCTATAATTAGGTGATGGTACAAGAAGAATATCGACTAAAAAATGCCTTTAACACCAAAAGTGGTACATTTTCTTATCATCAAATGCCTTTCATCCTGATCAATGTTGGAGAAACCTTCTCGAGGGACACAAATTTCAAGAGTCTAGTTAGAAAATGCATAATTATTTACATGGATGACCTCAACATGTTTTTAAAAACCCAAGAGGATCATATAGATGATCTATGAAGGGTGCTTCAAAGGTGCAGGAGATACAAAATTTCCCTCAACCAAAAGAAATGTGTGTTCAGAGTCACAAAGGTTGGACACATCATTTCTAAGGTAGGTATAGTGATAGAAATTGAATGAGTACAAGTCATCCTTAAATTAACCCCGGCCAACAGCCGAAAGGAACTAAAATATTTCTTTGGAAAGATTAAATTTGTAAGAAAGTTCATCTATGGTTTTGCAGAAATGGTAAAAACATTAAATGACATGTTGAAAAAGGATGCCAGGATTGAGTGGAATGCCCTAGTGAAGAAATCATTTGAATAAATAAAAACTGCCATTTCCAAAGCACCGGTCTTGGTTAGCCCTGAATACACTGTACCCTTCAAGGTGTATTCTTTTACTTCTGAGAACTCATGCATAGTGATCCTCACACAAAAGAAGGCTGGCAAAAATGAGAGGCCAATAACATTTATGAGTTGCCCTCTCAAAAATGTTGAGGTCAAATACCCAAATTTAGATAAACAATCTTTCTCCCTGGTCAAAGTAGTAAAAAAGTTTCAACGTTACATTCTTAGGAGCAAAGTGTTTAGCATAGTTCTGAATGCATCATTGAATTCCTTTCTAATGCAAAATGAATTAGGCAAACGAAGAGGGAGATAGATGGCTATTCTGCCAGAATTTGACCTTGAGATTCAACCTATAAAATAGTGAGAGGCTAGGGCATGATGAAACTGATGGCTGAGGTAGAAGAAGGTTTGATATTCCATACTTACACAAATCAAGTGGTTATTTCTGACGTTTGATATCAAGACGTGGTCCATTATTTACTTCAGAATCATTGTCCGGAAGGGTTGAATGGATCACAACGAAGAGCCTTGAAGGTTAAGAGAACTCTTATATGCTAAAAAGTGGTTAGCTATACAAATGCAATTATGATTGTTTTTACCTAAGGTTCTTGGACAAGCTAGAAGTAAGATAAGTCCAGGGTTTTTTCTACCAAAAGTATGGCAAAGGCTAGAGATCCACTGAAGCTACCTATTGAGTCATTTTTGAAGGCATCTTAAAGTGTAAAGGTTATCTAGAAATAAAATATGAAGGCATATTGAAGAGGTCAAAGTATGAAATCACCTTGGAAACAAGAAAAAGGAACCATTTTCACTATTTTGTGGGTCATAAAGTTGGCATCTGTGAAATGGCAAAATTTTGCATTGGCGCAAAGGCAGCAAAACAAGGATTTTTTGCTATTTTGCAAGTAATATGTAGTAAGGCCTGCGAGATAGCAATTTTTCACTATTTCATAGGAAACACTAAAAGGGATAGCAAAACAATAAATTTTTACTATTTCATGGAGGACATATTAGTGATTTGCGAAATGGCGAAAAGTTAACACTAAATAGAGGCTAGTCTAATTAATGGTTGAAGTGTACTGATAGATTTTTTTCACATTGAAAATATCTAATGAGGAGTATGTAAATTAATGAACATTAAAATTGAATCAATTATAAAGCAGGATGATCCCACATTTGTGGTGGAATTTGATAGCTTCGAGAAGATTGAAGGATCTGGTTTTGATCCAAAAATAGAGACTCTAGCCACATGGGTCATTTTTAAGGGTGACAACAAGCCCAAGTTGATTGATATAGTGAAAGGTTTAGAAGGTGTATCTTTTTTCAGACTCTTAATAGCACCAATCCATTAGCCTCGGCCTTAGAATTAATGTACATAGCTATGTTTAATAGAGCACAAGTTAAACATATGTAGGAAAAGTTGGAGGAGTCTCATACCAAAGAAGTAGAAATGAGTAAGGTAATTAGTGAAATATATTTAAAGATGGAAAACATGGAGAATTAATTATCAAAATATACGACTCTAGGGTGTTTCCAGGCACCATTGGCTCGAAAATCTATTGGACAAGTTTCACAAGATTCAAAAAAAATGGATAAGGATCTTGACAAACAAGGATATGTTTCTAAGGATTATTAATGTACAAATTTGAAGGATATATTGTCTTTCAAAGTAAAATGTGTATTTAAACATTGTGATGAAGTCCACACAAGTTACAATAGCCTGGTATACATGGAGAGCTATTTCAAAGAAAATAAACCAAAGTTACAAGAAATAATGAGGAAATGGATGCCTTCTCATTTTGAACTCAATCATGTTTGTGAAGTTACAAGGAGAGAGCTTGATGCTCCTCCAAAGATCAAATACACTGTGCAAATGATAGAAGTTATATCAAATAATGTGAGTTACATAGAGAAAGAAGAGGATAAGGTAAATCACAGGATGACTACTTTCATTTCAAATGGTCATAGGTCAATCTCATAAATAATTAAAAAAAAGTGGAAAGGTGAAGATTTTCAAGAATGGAAGATGGAATTCGAAGAGCTTCCTTGAAAGGTGGTTGATTAGTTGAAAGAAGAGGATAAGTTTATGATTGATAGATTGAATGATGTCCTCGATAAAATTATTTCTCTGGAAGTTAAGTTTACCAGATTTCAGATTGAAACTCGTGTGGTCATTGGGAAGAAATTGTGTGATTTGATATTACTTGTCTTTGATATTTCACATTTCAAATGATCGACACACATCCAAGTGTTAGGATGGATCACAAAGTAGTTGAAGAAGCATGAGGAATTTCCAAAAAAGGATGTCGACAAGGATATAATTATATTGGATTATTTTTCTTTATGTTTAGTTTTCTTTATCTTATTGTAATCTATAAAGTTGTTCGTTGTAGTTAGTTAGCTTTAGGAATATATGTATTGGTTGGAAGCTTATTTGCATCCTATCAATTTTGTATAAAATGGGATACCATAACCGATACAAAGAAGAGGCCGATATATAGGCTAAAGAAGAGGTTGATATATAGGCTAAAGAAGAGGCTAATATTATGATGATAATATGTTGAAATGCTGATGTACTTGGGTAGTGACTGCAACTGACATGAAAATCAATTATATTCACTTTTTTTATTAATAAAAAGAAAAATAATTCTTGTCCAAGATTGAGGAAGTAAATTTACTATTTTTTATTAGATTGGTCCTTTGCATTTTCAGTTTTTAGAATTTCCTCTTTACTGTTAGATTTCAGAGAATTGAAGTTTTAAATATTGGTTTTTGAATATCAAGGGTTGTATACAAATCTCTCATCTATACAATTTCTTGTCTACTTGGTTTCCTACCAAGGAATTAAATTCATTTAGAATAAAATTAATATCATAACCAATTCATCCTTGATGTCACGGAGGAAGGTATCTGAAATTGAATTGTAAAGTGTACTTGATAATTCAAACAAAGCTTGACTACTTTTCGCTCAATTAGTTGGATAAGGGATTGGCCTATGTATTTCCTCAAAGACGGTTTTTTTTACATTTGTATGACCATTAAAGTTCTTTCATTTCATCTCTGTATATTTGAAGTACCAATATATTATCTCATACCTAAAACATTTTCCTTATACACAAATTAAATTTCAGTTGCAAAGCATTCACAAGCATTCATAATATTCAAACACCAAATAAGAATTAAATATTCTTATTTTGATTAACCTCAGGAAATATTTTTCATCTTGAGGGATTAAGGAAGTTCAAATTCACTATAGAAAAGTACGTTTGTGTTTGGGGTGAGGATGTACCTGCCTAGGTTTAGTGAATCCTTAAGTGCAGGGGAATTAGATTATTCTCATTCATTGGCCAAGATTGATTGAATCAATCCTATAGGAGAATTGGTAAAGCTCTTGGATTTCCAATCTATGGTTTTGGGAACCAACAGATTGGTAACTCTTCTGGGGAATTATTCTCAAAACTAGAACTCAGAACCTTTAGTGATAAAAATAGATTCTACTCAGAGAAAGGACTCAGAAAACAAAAAATATTTTCCCTTCTGACGTGAAGGTGTCAACTCTATAAAAACATTTATGCAATTATATTTTGGTAAACTAAGATTTTTTCTTAAGTATTCATGTAGGGTAGAAGATCCTTACATCAAGATCAACTTGAATTAGATTTAAATAGAAGTCTGAGGAGAGGAAATAAACAAGCCCTAAACATGTTGTACACAGGGAGTAAGAAATTCCCTGATAGGGAATATAATTATAAGGAAAATCAGTTTGCAAATCAGAGCAACCTAGAGGATGATAGGAACCCCTTTGGTTTTGAAGTTGTGGAAGATCAGAATCCAGTGTAGGAGGAAGAAGAAGAAGAGTATGATGATGAAGATAAGGCATTGTATTCTATGTTTAGAAAGTTGGCTGAATATGGTAGAAGGGATCCAAAGATAGCTAAAGCTTTGAAAAGGTTTCCTAGTGAAACCTTAAATAAGTTAGAGATAAAAGAAGTGATTTTCCTTTTCCACTTGATAATAAAAATGATGGATGAAGATCAGGAGGAAAGATGACATCAAAAGGAGATGGAACACATAAATGTGATCCTCCACATATAAAAAATGGGGATCAAGTTATCAACATCAATCATATTAACCCATTGTTTGAAGAGGAAAATAGAGGGATGTATCAAAGAAAAAAAAATGGAATTTAGAGAACTGGACATTGGAAATAATCAAAAAATGGGGAAAACCATGGTAATCCAAGGAAGAAAAATGTGGGCAATCAGTATAATGGTGGTCAGAATCACATAGGCATAAATCACCAAACTCATGAAGGGAAAAATGTGAATCACTATAATATGGGTCAGGGAAGAAGGGCGCCCATGGTGTTAGAAAGTTATAAAAAATTGGATTTGATACCTGATAGTTTGGTACCCAAACCCTATATCTAATGAGTTAAGAACTTCCATTCCAAAATTCTTAGGGAATGAAGTTGAATCTGCTGAGAAACATGCTATTAATTTGAAGAACATTATTGAAGAATTAGAGGAAAATAATGAAGATGTTTTTACGAAGTTATTTGTCCAATAATTGACAGAAGATGTTGATGAATGGTATAGAGGACTGCCTGATAGGTCTATTACAGGTTGGATGGATTTTGTAAATCATCTTGTTGAGAAGTTTGGTGACCATAAGACACATCTTTTTCTTCTCATGAATTGAATAGCATAAAAGAGAATCTAAATGAGTCTATAGCAGAGTTTAATAAGAGGTTTAATAAAGTGCTAAATAGAATACCAAGAGACATTAGGCTTTTTTATTCTTATTTGATTGAATTATACTTGAGTGAATTTGATAGCAAGACTCATTGTGAGATCAGATCACATAGGCCAACAAGCTTTCAAAATTGCCACTACTATCAAGAATGATAGAAAGGATGCTAGAAGGATAAATAAAAGGGAGGATACTAAGTTATACAATCCAAAATTCCATAAAAGGGATGATCTCAAAGAAATCATGGACATTCTAAAATATTTAAAGGTGAAACAAGATAGGAATGATAGACCACCATTCCCCAAGAGTGAAAATTTTAGATCGTAAGATATGACCTATAACACTAATTGCAAGGATGGTAAACCTAAAAAGAAAAGTTACACTAGGAAACACCTGATCCATTAAAGAGAAATAAACATTTGGTGGAAATAAATCCTTTGTGTGAAGCTTGCACACTACCACATTCTCCTGATAATTGTGTTGTGGCCTAAAGTTTGCAAGAAGATGAAGATCAGAGTGATGAGCAACAAACCACAGTGAATAATGTCTCATTTGAACCCATGTGGGAAAGAGATGATTATAGTTATTATGATGAGGAGTATGCACATCATGATGATTTGAACATGATACATCAATGTGATAGGAAACAAGGATAATTTCCAATGGTTAAGAGGTTAACAGATGAAGAGAAAGAAGCATATACCATTACAATAATTGAGGAAGTAAGGAGTAATTACAGGCTGAGGAATAGAATAATAAATGATGATCAAGGGAAACATGTTGGAGTATCTATCAAAGAACCAAAGAAAAAGGTCATCCAAATAGATGCTTTAAAGACTAAAGATAATATTGCAAAGCCAGATCAATAGGTAGATCATTATGAAGCTCAAAAAATGACAAGGCCAAAGGAGAAACCAATGGTCAGTAAATCTACTCCCAGTAATAATTATTTTATATCACATGCTTTATTTTAGGTGAAAATTTCTATTCCTTTATTTGAAATGATGAAAATATCAAAATAAAAAGATGAGACTTTAAAAGTGTTGTCTAATGTAGGTGATGTTTTAAAAAAGGAATCTAATAAGAGACCAGTAAATGAAGAACCACCAGTTTTTTATTTAGGTTCTACTATTTCTCAAAATGGAACACAAGTTGATCCTTTTTACATTGATTAACAATAAATTTGTTAAGAATTGTATGATAGACTCAGGAGCAACATTTAACATCATGCCATCAGAAGTTATGAAGGAGCTTGGAATGAAGGTTGATAAAACTTCTGGAAGATGTTATGCCATGGATAATAGATCTATACCTGTTGTTGGTGTTATGAAAAGTTTAGAATTTAAATTTCCTTCTTGTCCTGAAGTATCATATAAAACTGATATTACTATTATACAAGTTCCTGCTAATTACAAAATGATTTTATCTAGACAATGGTCTAATTTAGTAGGTGTTCATATTTAATAATATTTTTCTTACGCTATATTATAGTGGATAGAAGGGAGGTAAGGATCAATAGGGAGCCAAGAACCCCATATATAATCAAAGAAGACATTTTGCAGTATACAGTAGACTTTTGTCACTTAGATATGGATAATTTTCAAGTGAGTGCTACTAAACCCATTTTAAATACTAATTCAATTGAATTATATGAAAAAGAGAGTCCTGAAGACATCTGGCACATGTACTTTGATGGAGCTTGTAGTAAGGAAGGTAATGGTGCTGGTGTAGTTTTTGTTTCACCATAGGGTAAGTCTTTTAAATATTCTTTCCTTTTGAAATTTGAATGCATTAATAATATAGCTGAGTATGAGGCCCTTTTAATAGGATTGACCATTTCTATTAAACAAGGGATAATAATACTATATGTTCATGGTGATTCTAATGTAATTGTGTCATAAGTGAGACAAATTTATTACCAAAAATGCAAAATTGAAGGTATATAGGAATCAGGTATGGGATGATTTAGAATTTTTTGATACCTTTTCAATAGAATGGATTGATAGGTTAAAGAATTTCATTTCTAATTTTATGGATAACCTTGGCGTTAGATAGAGTAGTACCCCTTTTGATGAAATTGTGCAGGTTGAAATCAAGACCAGACCAGCAATTCCTGATAATATCCATAATTGGTCAATTTTTGAAGATGACAATGATATAATCAGATTCTTGGCTTGTGAGGAATAGTATGAGGACCAGATGATAGACCTTAACATTCATGTTGAGGTGGAAGATGGGAAGGTTTTTTGGGAAAGAGGTTGTCCAATTAAAAATAAATAAAATTCCCAAAGGCATTGGTGGTTTGGAAAGGATATTTGACAGTAAAGATAGAGTAGAGACAAAATTTAAAAGGGATAAGGCTGAGGAAATAGAGAAAATAAATTTTGGGAATGAGTATACTCCTAAAGAAGTCGTCATTGGCAAAAAGTTGAGCCCAAAAATCAGAGCAGATATCATTATCTTGTTAAGGAGGTATAGGCATGTATTTTCTTGGTCTTATGATGACCTCAAAACATATAGGGAAGAAAATTTTCAGCATGAAATTCCACTAAATCCAAATGTCAAACCCTTCAGACAAAGGCAACACCCTATTAATCCAAATTTTTCTCCAAAGATGAAGGAGGAACTGATTAAGATGAGGGATGTTGGTATTATAAAACCCATCAGACATTCATCCTAGGTGTCAAACATAGTTCCAGTAAGAAATAAAAATGATGACATAAGGTCATGCGTAGATTTCAAAAAATTTAGCATATCATAACTCAAGGATAATTATGCTTTGCCTAACATGGAAGCACTATTGTAGAAAGTAACAAGAAATGAACTGTTATCTATGATTGATGGGTTTTCTGGTTATAATCAAGTAAAGGTAAAAGAAGAACAAAAATACAAAACAACCTTTACTACACCATAGGGAACCTATGTCTATGCCAGGATGCCTTTTGGACTGACTAATGCAGAGGAAACATTCTAGAGCTATAGATGTAGCTTTTGAAGATTTTATTGATATCATTATGGTAATTTACCAAGATTACCTTACTGCATACTCTAAGAAAGCTAAGGTTCATTGTAAGCATTTGGAGAGAATTTTTAGAAGGGACCTTGAATATGGTATATCTCTTAACCCTAAGAAATGTCAATTTGGGATCATTGAAAGAAAATTGTTAGGGCATATAGTATCAAATAATAGTGTTAGGATAGACCCAAAGAGAATTGAAGAAATAGATAAGATTCAGATTCTAGAAAATGTTAAGGGCATCCAATCATTCTTTAGGAAAAAAAACTTTGTAAGGAGATTCGTATCCAAATTTGTTGAGATAGTCAAACCCATTACAAAAATTCTTAATAAAGGATCAAACATCAAGTGGAAGATGAAGCATTAGAGGCATTTTCCAAAATCAAACAAGAAATTAAAGAGGTCGCAGTCCTCAAATCACCTGAATTTTCCAAACCATTTCAATTGTTCTCCTTTGCATCTTATCACACAATAGAAATTGTTATGCTACACAAAAATGATGAGGGTCATGAGAAGCCAATAGCATTTTTAAATAAAACTCTCCAATCGACTGAGTTGAATTATGACATCAACAAAATAGAAATCTATGCTCTTATTAAAGTTGTTAAATCTTTTAGACCATATTTGGTTGGAGCTAAAATTGTTTCTTATGTCCCTAATGCATATGTCAAAGATGTATTCATACAATCAGAGACTACCGAAAAGAGATGTAGATGGGTTAATCAAATACAATAATTTGATATAGATATCCAAATAAAAAAAATTAGTGAGAGGACTATATCTTGCTAAACTCATGGTTGAATCTAACTTAGAGGTTGTTCAAGTAAATCAAGTAGAGGTTGAAATTATAGAGGTAAGTATTGAAAGAGTATACGGTATGCTTATATAGTTTACTATTTTAAACATATGAAATGTAAGGAAGGATTGATAGATAGCCAAAAGAGAACAATAAAATTGCAAGCATCCAAATATGTATTGATTCAGGGTGATTTGTATTGGAAAAATAGAGATGGCATTCTTTTGTTTTGTTTAGATGTATATCAGGAAGACAAGGTTCTTAAAGAACTACATGAAGGATTTTGTGGTGGGCATTTCTCAGCTAAAACTATTACCCACAAAATTATGAACATTGGGTATTATTGGCCTTGTGTCTTTAAGGACTGTCATATGTATGTTAGAAAATGTGAAGCCTATCAAATTATTTTAGGTAAATTGAAATATGATGGGACTCTACCATTAAGGTCATTCCATACTAAGGAACCCTTCCAAATGTGGGGAATATACTTTATGGGGAGATCACTAATAAATCTAGTAGAGGGCATAGGTGGATCCTAGTGGATACTGACTATTTCACTAAGTGGGTTGAGGCTATACCTACTAGACAAGCTACAAGAAAAGTGGTGATCAAATTTCTGACAGAAAATATTTTGACAAGGTTTGGAGTTCTCCATAAGGTTATATGTGACAATGGGATGTGTTTTAAATTGAAAGAGTTTTCTAGGTTTTGAAATTCTTATGGTATAAAAATTTTCACTCATCACCTTACCATCCACAAGGAAATGGTCAAGTTGATTCGAGTAATAAAAACACATTGAAGATTATAATGAGGATGTAAGAAATAAAAAAAGGGCTTGGAATTCAAATCTCAATTTGGCATTATGGGCCGATAGGATTACTGTCAAGAAATCAATAGGTTATGCCCCTTATGAATTATTTTTTGGGAAGAAAGCCAGAATTCTTGTGAACGATTTTCTTCCTGTCTATAAATTTGTCAAGGAAGAGGAATTGGAGGACTTGGACTTCAAGGAGGATAGGATTTTTCAACTCGCAAAATTAGATGAAATCAGGAGGGATGTAGAATATCAAAATATTAGAAAGCAAAGATAGGTCAAATTGTTACATGACAAAAGAGAAACTAGAAGAATATTTCAAGAAGGAGAATGTGTTTTAAGGTGGAATTCCAAGGATCAAGACAAGGGAAAGCATGGAAAATTTGAAGCTATATGGATAGGACCAAACATCATTGTTGACAAGGTAGGAGAGTACTCATACTTTTTGCAGGATATCAAAGGATACATTCAAGAGTTCCATGTACATGGGCAATACTTGAAGCATTTCTTTTTCTGAAATGCTTAGGGAGTATCTCTATCTATATACATGATTTTTTTTCTTTGTTTTGTTTTGTTTTGTTTTCATTTTTATTATTTTTTGGTTTTGGGTGGTCTTCTATACAAAGATAAATCATTTCCTCGCTTTACTCACAACGATCATACGTTCCTAGAAAGAGCCATCGACAGAGTCATTTTTTAAATTTGGCATCTTGAAGTGTAAGGGTTATCCAAAAATCAAATATGAAGGCATATTGAAGAGGTCAAACTATTAAATCACCTTGGAAACAAGAAAAAGGAACCATTTTTTTTCTATTTTGTGGGTCATGAAGTTGGCAACTACGAAATGGAAAAAATTTTCATTGGCACAAAGACAAAAAACAAAGGCAGCGAAATAATGATTTTTCACTATTTCACAAGTACTATATAGTAAGGCCTGTGAGATAGCGATTTTTTTCTATTTTGCATGAAACATTAAAAGGGATAGTGAAACAAAAAAAAATTTCTATTTCATGGAGGACATATTAGTGAGTTGCAAAATAGCAAAAAGTGAACATTAATTAGAGGTTGGTCGAATTAATGGTTCAAGTGTGCTCACAGATTTGTCGCACATTCAAAATGTCTCATGAGGATTATGGAAATTAATGAACATTAAAATTGAATTGATTATAAAGTAGGATGATCCCACATTTTTGGTAGAATTTGATACCTTGGAGAATATTGAAGGATCTGGTTTTGATCCAAAAATAGAGACTAGCCACATGGGTTAGTTTTAAGGGTGACAGTAAGCCTAAGTTGATTGATACAACAAAAATTTTAGAAGGTGTGGTTGTTGTTCATAATATTGATAGAACCAATCCATTAACCTCATCCTCATAATTAATGCATAGAGCTATGTTTAATAGAGCACAAGTTAAACATATGTAGGAAAAAATGGAGGATTATCAGACCAAAGAAGTAGAAATGAATAAGGTAATCGATGAAATGTATTTAAAAATGAAAAATATGGAAAATGAATTGTCAAAATATAAGACTCCAGGGTCTAGTAGGGAACCATTGGCTCCAAAATCTATTGTACAAGTTTCACAAGATCCACAACAAATGGATAAGGATCTTGAAAAACAAGGAGATGTTTCTAAGAATTGTGAATATAAAAATTTAAAGGATATATTGTCTTTTAGAGTAAAATGTGTTTTGAAACATTATGATGAATTCCACACAAGTTACAATATCCTGGTATACATGGAGAGATATTTCAAATAAAATAAACCAATGTTACAAGAGATAATGAGTAAATGGAGGCCTTCTCATTTTGAACTCAGTCAATTTTATGAAGCTACAAGGAGAGAGATCGATGCTCCTCCAGAGATCAAATCCATTGTGCAAATGATAGAAGCTATATCAAATAATGTGAGTTACATGGAGAAAGAAGAGGACGAGGTAAATCAAAGGATGACTGCTTTCATTTCAAATGGTCATCGGTCAATCCCAGAAATAATTTATAAAACTAAAAAGGTGAAAGATGTTCAAGAATGGAAGATGGAATTTTAAGAACTACCTCGAAAGGTTGTTGATCAGTTGAAAGAAGAGGATAATTTTGCAATTGATACATTCAATGATTTCCTCAATAAAAGTATTTCTCTAGAAGTTAAGTTTACCATATTTCATATTGAAACTTGTGTGGTCATTGGGAAGAAATGACATCATTTGATATTACTTGTCTCTGATATTTCACATTTCAAATGGTCAACACACATCCAAGTGGCAGGATGGATCACAAAGTATTTGAAGAAGCCTGAGGAATTTCTAGAAAAGGATGTCAATGAGGATACAATTAGACTGGATTAGTTTTCTTTATGTTTAGTTTTCTTTGTCTTACTATAATCTATAAATATGTCAGTTGTAGTTAGTTATCTTTAGGAATAGATGTGTTAGTTGGAAGCTTGTTTTCATCCCATCAGTTTTATATTAAATGAGATACCATAACCAATACAAAGAAGAGGCTGATATATAGGCTAAAAAGAGGATGATATATAGGCTAAAGAAGAGGCTAATATTATGATGATAATATATTGTAATGATGATGTACTTGGGTAGTGACTACAAATGACATGCAATTCAATTGTATACACTTTTTTTATTAATACAAAGAAAACATGTTTCATGTCCAAGTTTGAGGAAGTAAGTTTACATATTTTTTATTAGATTGGTCCTTTGAATTTTTAGTTTCAATAATTTCCTCTTTACTGTTAGATGTCGGAGAATTAAAGTTTTAAATATTGTTTTTGAATATCAAGGGTTGTATATGAGTCTCTCATCTATACAATTTCTTGTCTAATTGGTTTCCCATGAAGGAATTAAATTCATTTAGACTAAAATGAATATCATAACTAATTCATCCTTGATGTCATGGAGGAAGGAATCTCAAATTGAATTGTAAAGTGTAAATGATAATTCAAACAAAGCTTGACTACTTTTCGCCCAATTAGTTGGATAATGGATTGGCCTGTGTATTTCCTCAAAGAAGGTTTTTTACATTTGTATGAGAATTAAAGTTCTTTCATTTAATATTTGTATATTTGAAGTGTCATTATATTATCTCATACCTAAAGCATTTTCCTTTTACATAAATTCAATTTCAGTTGGAAAGCAGTCACAAGCATTCATAATATTCAAACACCAAATAAGAATTAAATATTCTTATTCTGATTAACCTCAGGAAACATTCTCCATCCTGAGGGATCAAGAAAGTTTAAATTCTCTATAGAAAATCACCTTTATGTTTGGGGTGAGGGTTTACCCACCTAGGTTTAGCGAAGCCTAAAGTGCAGGGGAATTAGATTATTCTCATTCATTGGCCAAGATTGATTGAAGTAATCCTATAGGAGAATCGACAAAGCTCTTGGATTACCAATCTGTGGTTTTGGGAACCAAAATTAGCGCTCACTAGATCTTGAGAGAAGGATACTACTAGCCAACTCTATTCAAATAATCGAATGAGTATGTGAGATCTTGCCACAAGTGCCAGACAATCACCACCTGCAAGAGGAACCTAGCAATGCCTTTGCAAACAATGTATGAGTACATCCATTCACCAAATGGGGCTTGGATTTTGTTGGTAACATTAACCCACTATCTTCTGTAGGTCACAGGTTTATCCTTATAGCCACATACTATTGTACGGTTTAGACAGAGGCACGTGCATTAAAAAACTGCACTACTGAAGTAGTAACAAAAATTTTGGAGGAGCACATCATAACCAGGTTTGGAATCCCATTTTATCTGGTATTGAATAATGCACCTTCATTCTCCTCTTCTGATCTCACGTGATGGGATTTTTAAAATCATATAATTTTGAAATTCTCTTCTAATTATTACCCATAAGGGAACGTTGTAGCGGAATCCACGAACAAAAATCTGACAACTATGATCAAAAACTTTCTGGATAACAATCCCAAGGACTGGCATACATAGTTAAAATATACTTTGTGGAATGATTAAGTGAGGATAAAAATTCCCTAGGGACATCCCCCTACCAGCTAGTCTACGGTCTACAAACTATTTTTCCTATGAACCCAAAAATACCAATCTTGAGATTCATGGATCAGTATGTTGAAGGTGAGGATAGGATGTAGATCCAACACATGAACCTCCTTCATCTATAAGAGAAGAGAAATATGGCCCTAGAGCACGTATCAAAACATTAAGCTATTTTCAAATACTGGTTTGACAAGAGAGCCACTATAAATGTTGTTAGAATATATGACCTTGTCCTCATGCGGGATAAGGAAAAATAAAATTTGGGCAACCACACCAAATTTCAAAGATTGTGGACTGGCCCCTATCAGATATTGGAGATCTTGGGGAAAACACTTTGAGAATCAATACTTTGGATGGGGTTTTGGTCCCATTTCCAATCAATGGCTAGTTCCTCAAATATTATTTTTGTTCCTAAAGGGGATTGTCCTTTCATCCCATGTATCATAGTAGTTTAGTTTTTTTCTGGTCTTTTTTCTTTCTTTTGTTCCTTTTTTTTTGAGTCTTTCTTCTTTGTTCCTATTTATAGGCTCTTATCCTTGTTTTTAGGTTTTCAGTATGTTGTTTTGGGCCCATCCCAACTATCTCTCGGTAAGAGAACAAGGGTATTTCTTAGTCAAAATCTTCAAGGAAATGTATATTGCAAGAAATTGCTTCCAAGGGTCAAAAGTGGTGGTACCTTTCATTGACAATCAAAGTAATGTCAACGTTGATCATCCCAATTACATAATACATTAAAGAATGACACTCAAAATGTTGGTTTATTGGATGGTTTTTAGTTAGAACTAGCACTAGCATGTTGACTCAGGTACCCACTAGTCCCAGAACCCTTCTCTATCACCACCCAATTGAAAAGGGGGAGAGTAAAGGGAAAGAAAAAAAATGTTAAAAATAGATGAATCATTCAAGGCACTAGTCATTAAATGGTGATCACAATTTTATACCAGGGTAGTATAATCTAAGTGCTTCTTAGGTTTCTCAAAGATATGAAATAAAGATATTTGGAAGATAACATACTCAAAGGTATGACTGGTCCAAACCGACCACTAGTCAAGAAAGAAGAAATGATTCGAGAAAGAATCCTCCAAATACCTAAAATCAAAATATCATCAGAAGAGGGTGACTGGTGACTCTAGCAATCTCTATGGGAGCTATGAACGCTTGGCCAAAATTAGAGAAAGGTTAGATTGGGCCTAGGGGGAAACTTTTTTGGGGCTATGGATGACTGAATAGCAGCAGAGCTCTTCCCAAGAAGCCCTTGTCAACACTGCAAAGGTTGGTTTTGGATGGCAATCATCTAAGTCATCTTCATCAAAAGGTCAAAGGAATCAACACAAAGATGCACACACTAGAATAAATAGATGGATACTTCAAATTTGAGAGTCGGTGGAAGGATATTTTTTTTTATGACTCCTTATGTTTAGTTTATTGTAATATAAATTTCTGGAAGTATTTTGTTGATGAATAAATGCCTTGGTCATTCCTCTTTTGTCAAGGCCATTTTCTATGGGTCCATAAAACACACCCCATTTTGGCCACTTGGCCATAGGGCCCACCTTCCTTTTTTTTGGTTAATTATCCCCCTTTTTGGTCCTTCTTTCTTGTTCTAGCTTTTGCTTTGAGAAAATCCATTTCCTAAGAAAATATTTTTTTAGTTTTTTGGCCTTTCGACCTTTCGTTGTTCTTAGGATCTCCAAAATTCCAAAACTTTGAAAGTTCAAAGTCACACCTACGAGGAAATTCTTTCAGACTTTCAACTTTTGAAACCTTGATGACGTGTGACTCATGGGAATTGAACTTTTGGCCTTCGAAAGTGTGAAACCAAATGATGACATCATCGGCTCTAAAAATCCTATAAAGTGGTCGAGGGTTAGTTTCTTTTCTAATTCTTTGTTTTCTTCCTTAGAGCTCTATGTTGTCTTGGTCTTTGGCGCGTGAATTTTAGACTCCTATTTTGTTGTAGTTTTTTGTGTGTACCCTTTTTGTCTTTGAGCTAGTCGTGTTTGTCTTCCCCTTCCTCATGTTTTTCAGGTAGGGTCTTCTCATGTCTTCTTGTTTTTTAGTTTTTTATGTTTTGCTTCTTAGGTTTTGTTGTTTAGGTATAGCTCTAGGTTTAGGGTTCATTTTTTCTCATTGTTAGTCATTTTTCTTTTAGGTTTCTTGGTAGGTCCCCCTTTGAGTGTCAGGTCTAGGTTTTTTTGTTGAATTTGTCTCTTGGTGGTTCGCGGTCCCAATTTTTTGGCCTCCAAAAGGCCGAAAAGATCATTAGAAACTCAAAAAATTGACAAAATGGTTAAGTCCAACTAACTGACTTTTCATACTTTCAGACACTGAAGACTCTTCATAAACCTTTGTACACTAAAACACCAAAGATAGCATTGGCCCAACTCCTTTTGCACTTTCAGCCCCAAAAATCATTTCATCCTTCCCACTCTGAAACACCAATACTCATCTTCCAAGTATTCCCTTAACCATTTTTTTTGTCTTTTCACACTTTTAGCCTCTAAGTTCTGTCATATCCTTTGCACACCGAAGTGCCAAAACCAAACTTCACTAAGTCCCCATCTTTCACACTTTTGGCCTTTCGGGGGCCTATCCAATATTTGGTGTCTAAATGTTTGAATGACTAACAATGACATAAAAACTATTCCTTAAAGGTTTCAAACTATTGGACAGCACTCTCTAAGTTTTTCTTCTATTTTTTTCTTGCATTTAGGTAGTTGTTTTCAATAAATTTTACTGATAGTTGCATGTTTCCTTGCAAAATTCTAGAAAATATTGATGAATCACCAATGAAGTACCTATTCAAAGAGTACCACGTATCCTCAAAATTTAGGAACCACCATAGTGATATCACTGATATTGACATTGGAAATGTCGATTGGAATGAGTTTCTAACTAGATGTGCTCACCCCAACAGGAGATTAGTTGATTGCGTTGCTCTAGTGCTTTTGAGTCTAGTCAATGTTGCAACACACCCAATGTTCATCCTGTCTTCTAATCTTATCATGACTCTCGTACAACATTATATCCCAGATGAGAGAGTGATAAAGAATAGGGTAGGGGATATTGTCCTTGATATTAGGCCAGACAAAATTTAATATGTCTTCCACTTACCAAAGGGGGTTGACAAATTCTATCACTTTTTAGTCTGCAAAGGTTTAGAATGGTTTAAAAATAACATAAAGGATGGCTATGAGATCATAACAGAAGAATATTTCTCGATCAATGTAGGAACAAGGGCACAAGAGGAACAAGGAGATCCCCAATATTTCCTTGGTCTTGATGAGTTTTATATCTCTGACTTTTAGAATCTTGCAGGATTCAAGAGCCTAATAACAGACCCACTTGATCATATTGTGAAATAAAATGTGTAGGGACAAGTACCATTGGCCCCATAGGTTACTCTCACTCCTCCTCCATCCCAATTCACTATCCCTACAGTTGACAAGCCACTCACGAGATCAAATTCATGGAGGGATGTGGATATAGAGATGCCTTCATCCACCATAGAGTCTGTAGACATAGACAAGGAGGTAGAGGTACAAGCTACTCTAGGTCTTGTAGATGTTCAAGCATCATAGGCATATGAAAGGGAGCTGCCTAAGAACACACTCATAGGTGAGGAGGTTGGGAAATACATGGATTTAGGGCATAGTTCACCCACTCCTCCAACTTTGGTTCAAAATCAAACTCCTCCTGCTATCATCATTCCAACTCATGCTCCCACTCCTCCATCTACAGTTCAAGATCCTTCTCCTTTGTCGGTGGTTAAAATTATCACTCCCCCACCTTTTTTTCACATTTCTTCCTCAGACCCAATTACCCAAGTACTTCCATCCACAACTTCAATACCATCCTCTTAGGCAAGGCAGAGGCATCTAACAGGTCTATGGGTAGAAATAATGGCAAGCTAGATACCAAAGGAGCTAGATACCACCACTGGGGAGAAACCCATAGACATGACAAGAGAAGTGTTAGAAGGAGAAGAGAATTCAAAAGTTAGAGAAGCTTTAAAGAAGGAGACACAATGAGAAGATGAATTGGAGGTCCAAGATGCAAGAGAAATAGCTTTAGTTATAAAAATTGCCCCATACAAGAGAGTCACTGCCTTCAACAAACCCACATGGTTTACTAAAGAGATACAACCAAGAAAGAGGGTTTACACTGAAGAGGAGGACACAAACATGGAATTTTTAGGCCAAACCTTCCACAAAGGTGAATCCAGTGCATTGGAAAGAATGATCTCCTATGTTACTCAAGACGACAAGGGCTGATGGAAGGCATAAGTGGAAATAACTAAAATTAATACTAGCTAATCTAAGGTAACTCCAGAGTATTATACTTTTCAAGAGGTTGACTTAGGTGAACCTACCAGAGAAGATATTAAAACACTGGCAGCCTTAGGGTTGAAACATGCACTTGGATTCATGGATAAAGACAGAGAGAAGATAAAGTCAATAACATAGCAGAATGAATCACTAAAGAGTTTCATTCTTATGATAGTGGGTCTCATTGACCCAAACTTCTTAGAGGCCTCATTATAGGCCATCTTAGAGAAAAAGAATACTCCAGAAATTCTAGCAGGTCTGAAAATTTTTTTTATCTAGGAATGTATAGATTGGAAGACTTATTTTGAGAAGTTGGGAGAGGACACCATCAAGAAGATCATGAAGCCTTTTAGACTTATTCTCAAGGAAGCCACCAAATTGGTGGATATGATGGAGGATGAATAGGGATTATATTTCCAAATAGAGAGGTGTAAGAAGGTTCTGAAGGACCTGAATAATAAGGAAGCAATGCTTCCGAATTTTGGTTAAACTATATGAAGGGTTCAAGCTCCAAAATTTTGAAATGTGGATCAAAGATATTGCCAAGAAAATAAAAGTCTACGAAAAGGGCTTGCACAAGATCATCAAGAGGCATAAAGGAGTTATGGAATTGGTTGAATAAATAGAGAATTTTTTCATAGGTATAGACTTGGACTTGTATGAAGATGATGAAAAGAAAGTCTTATACCCTATTAAGAATATTGTGGATAAATTCAAAGGAATTTTGGCCGGCATCAACACTAAGGAGGACCTCCAACAAATTTTAATATTTAAGGAGGACATGCAAAGGATGTCAGAGCATGAAGAATAAATCAAATTCTTTGCATTTGAGTTAAAAAAATTTAGAGAAAAGAAAGAGAAATGCCTCAATGACATCTAGGTAGCGGACTATGATGAGATACCTTAGATAGTACAGAGGCTCTAAGTTTCCCATTCAAACATTCTCCCAAACTGACTAGGTCCAGTTTTGGACTTAGTCAAATTTTGCAGTAGAGATTTTGGCACTTAGTTGTTTTTCCAGGTGTTGTTTTTTGGCCTTTCGGCCTCTAAAAGACCAAAATTTTGGGGGTCTTCAAGGGTATATACTTAGCCATTTCTCATCCTTCTAATTTTTGGAGCAAAGGTCAGTGTTTTAAATTTTTGGGCCATTTTGACGTAAGAGAAATTTGCATAAAGGATTTGTTTTAGATAAGATTTCCTGAAGATGTGGGTTATTTTTTCAGTTAACTTAGGGATATCAATCGGTTGCATGTGTATAGAGAGGCTCAAATGAAGAATCCAAAGAGAACTACAAGTTTTAGATGAGGACTTCAGTTCAAAATGGTGGAGCTTTGGTTCTGATTTTTTGTTCCTTGGATGGTTTTTATTTGATTTCTTATGCAAATGAGATGTAAATGGATTAAAAAATCCATGCAAGCTATTAACTATCATCTTAGGAGTAGATTTTATTAAGTAATCTCTAGATTTATATTTATTTCACTATTTTAGTGTAATCAAAACCCTAGTTTCGGGGTTCTAATTTTTGTAATTGAATCTCTATATATTCCATAAGAACAATGTAATTAAGGTTGGATATTTTATGAAATAAATATACATGTTGTTGGTGCATCATTCATGGTGTTATTTCTTCTTCTATCTATGTGAAATTGATGAATGTGTGTCCATGCTTGTTCATCCATTTTAGAGATCCAACTTTGTTTATTGTGTTTAGATCTGTGATAAATTAAATTGGAGTTTGTTGTTGTTAATTCATTTTGCTGTGAAAAATGATTGGAAAGATTAGTTCTATTTATTTAAAGATAAATCCATCTTGTGGGTGCGTGCATCTTGTGACTTCACAATTTGATAGATTTTGGAAAATCTTGTATCTAGGTAGAAGTTTCTTCAAAAGATTGCATCTGCTGAACATAGAATTTTGATCTAATCTTATTCATGTTTCGTAGGTTTCTATATTTTTTATCATTTAATTCACAAGCGGGATTATACGATGGTTTATGTCCATTAGATTTCATTTTTGTAAATTTTCTTACAATCCTTGTTACCCAAAATCTTTTAATCTTTGTTTGAAATTGATTTAAATAAGAAATGATTGTAGTTTTAAAGTTAGATTTGCATCATTAGGAAATTGCATACGCTAAAAATTGAGAAAATACAAAAAAGTACTAAAGTTTTCTTTATAGCCTGAAGTCTTGAAAAGTACTAGCAAAGGCCTCCTCGTGAACATTCACATTTATCTTCAACTAAGTTTACTAAGTGGTTGTACCATGACTTTAGAGAACCTTGGGAATAACTTCGTTATTCTTTCAAGAGATGAAATTGGATCTCAAATTCCTAGCAATTGACTTGTGTAAAAGAAACACTCAACAATATTTTTCTTGCTAGTCAAAACTATGTAATTGTACCCTGTCAACTACTTCCTAGACTTAGTCATTTTTTATTAAAGAATATCCAAAATTGAAATGCACACCAAGAAACAATGCCAATAAGTAGTGTTTCCATAAATGAAAAACCTTATACAATACTCATTAGGACACTTTCCAACATACCATACCACAGCTCATAGGGAGTTTTGTTTGTACCTTTCTTCAACTGAATATTGTTGAATGTGTAAATAGAAGTGCTCATAGATTCTCTCCAAAACATGTGCAACACCCTTTTGAATCATTAATGTCCTAGCACAATCAATGATAGACCTATTTCTTATTTAAAAAACATCATTCTACTGAGTTCTTCTAGGAGCTCACAACTACCTTTGAGTTCCCTCTTCTTCACAAAAACTAGTAAAATCATGTGAAGTAAACTCATGTCCTCTTTCATATCTAAGGCATCTAAGAGTCTTACTGGTCTCCTTCTCCACTCCAGCTTTGTAGATTTTGAACATGTGAAAAGCTTCATATTTGTCTCTTAAAAACATAACCCACATTATTCTAGAGTAATCATCAACAAGCAACATGAAATATCTATCACCATAGTAACTCTGAGTTCTCATCCACACGGATTGGTATGAACCTGATCTAAAATATTTTTAGAGGAATAATTTTTACTAATGAAACTAGAACTAGTTAACTTCCTATGCTGACATTCTTTACACATTATATTGTATAGTTTCACTAGGTTAGGCAGACCTCTCACTATCTTCATCTTACTTACTTTGATCAAGTTATCAAAATTTACATGAAAAAGTCTCTTATGCTATAACCAACAATATTCTACCTTAGAAATCAGACAATTCTTAATAATAGAATTTATATGGAACAAGTTACCTTAAGTTTGTTCACTGGTAGAAATCAATTCTCCTAATTTCCCAATAATCCTACATATACCTCCATTGAATTCTAATCTATATCCTTTGTTATTCAACTGAGCAACACTTAACAAATTGTATCTCAGAAAATCAACCCAATAAACATCATCACAATTTGTTTTACCAATCAAAGCAATATATCCTTTACCTTTTACCATATAGGGAGCATCATTCTTGAATCTCACCGAGCCTCCATCACATTCTTCCATATTGATTAATTTTCTTCTATCACTGGTCATGTGGTGAGTGCACCCACTGTAAATAATCTAGTTACCACTGTGATTCATGTTAGAAACCAAATCTTTCTCACCTTCTTCTGAGGTTTATTCTTTTACTGCAAAAAAACATAATTTATTCTTCATTGCTTCCATCATATTCCTCATCAGTAACACCTTCCTCATCTAGGTAGCATACTTTCTTGTTTTTATCTTTGAATCTTGTTTGCTTCTCCTTCATGTCATTTTTAGGGCATCTAGAGGCAATATGTCCAATTTTATTTCATGCAGAGCATTTCAAAGGTAACTTGCCCTTATATTTACCTTTCCCTCTAGGCATCCTACTAGCAAGTAAAGCTTCCAATTCCTCATGTTATTTTTTTTCAGATAAGAGAGATTCATAATCATTACTGTAATATGTTGAGGAATTGTTAGATATCTCCTTTCCTTTCCTAGATGGAGAAAGAGTCAATGATGACTTGAAAGCAACTTTAACTCTTGGCATACTATTATCATAATTTCTTAACTCAATTACAGTTAACTTTCCTATGAATGTATCAAGAGTAATAGTAAAAGTTCCTAGGGATATGAGCTCTCGTATAGCTGAAACCCTAATAGCATATTGAGGCAACAAATTTCTCATCTTTTTTCTTACTACATCCTCCTCAAGAATATTTGCACCAGCACCATAGAAAATAGAAAAAACTTCTTTGATTATCTTACTATATTGTTCAATGTTCTCATTTTCTTGCATCCTCATTTCATCATACTTTCCTCTCAAACTGTCAACCTTTTCCTTCTACACATGTGGATCTCCACCATATATGGTATTCAACTTCTCCCACATCTCATAAGAAGTACCCAAATATTTGATATCAATATACTCTACATCTATAAGAGTACTGGAAATAGTTTCCATGGTAGTAGTATCTTCTTTCTTGACCTTCAATTGATCTATAGTCAGAGTTCATGTAGGGATAGTATACCTATTCTCCACATGATCCTAGAACTGATCAACCATTCGTTGAAGATAGAGTTTCATCCCATTGCACCAAGCTGAGTAGTTCTCTCTTGTGAACTTAGGAGCATCCTTCCTTATCACCTTAGGATCTTAACCTCAAGCTGCTAAGCATCACCACAACAGAAGACCAAAGCTCTAATACCAATTGTTAGTCCTAAGATCAGATTACTAAGAGGGGTGTGAATCAGTGATCTACCAAATAATCCAAACTTCTCTATCTTAAAACTTAAACCAACATACACAAGATTAACCTTAATAACAGAAAATGAAAATCATAAGCATCCAAATCTATCAAAAAAATTGACACACATATTTATCTTGTGAAAATTTAAATAGGGCAAAAATCATAGTGGGTATTAGTACCCACTAAATGATGTACTCTTCTAAAGGATACCATGTGAGGAGCTTAACCCTGTTAGGATTTTACAACAACACTGTTAGGTGCTACCCGGTTAAGGGATTTTCCTTAGGCCTCTTAGGACCTTTACCCTATTAAGAGTAGCCTTTTTATAGGACTTTGAACACTTGACAAAGTGTCACCTTGTTAGAGGATTTACAACAAAGATCTGTTAGGATCTACCTAGTTAAGGGATTTAACCTGTTGCAATTGTTAGGGAACAACAAAAAGAGTGACCTGTAGAATAGTACTACATGTGCTTGATCAAATTCAATGAAGAACACAATATCTTCTGAGCATACTAAACTCTTCTCTAGCTTGATTGCAACATGGACCTTACACTGCACTTATTTAATACACGATCAACACCTTTAGCATTCAACTTCATCCATTATATACTAAAATTTTAAGTCCACCACCTTAATCAAGCCCTAAAATTGAATTTCAAGTATCCTTCTCAGATCCAATGCACTACATAACAAAATTAAATGCATAAAACATTTTTCCAAGACCACATCATCCAATACAATGATTTACATAGGATTTTGTATCAAAGATTCAAACATGTTTTGGCTAAACTCAAGCTTCCTCAAGAATCTTTGCCACACACTAAAATTGAATAATGTGATGACATATCATCATCTCCAATCATGAAGACATATCATGAGATCATGACTAACTCAACTAATTCCACCAAAACCTTAACACTAATCACCGATCAAAGATCTATCAACTGTCGCTCAAGAACATAAATACTTAAACATGTTAACAACTATGTCTCTTCTCATAGATCACCTATCCCACACACTAGTCATCCAAATTAGTTATGGTAGAAACCTGTAGCATCTAATCACTATTGACCACCATATCATGTGATTGTGTCACAAGAAACAACCAATATTTTACAATACATTCAAATCACCTAACATATGTCATTAACTGTTCTAGCAGTTGCACTATTATACTTTAACCTATCATAGCCTTCACATAATATCACTTCATCAGTAGCGGTCATACTTTAGAAATCCATATACACATGCAAGTCTCCCATATAGATAAAAACTACTAAAATTTATCACAACCCTTAATTCATCATAATAATTCTTGGCAACACACTAAGAACACAAAGTTAATAGTTGACATCAATGAAAACATAAAAAATGATCCTCCTATAATCAAATATGCATCTTGACATCTCCAAAACTCACTTACCATCACTACATCAGATATGCCAACAATATATTGATTGCATAAGCGTCTTTTTTGATGAACCAAAATATTAAATTAGCATAAATCGCCTTAATTCACCTCCTAGGGTGTCTATAAATTATGAAGATAGAGATCACGTTCCTAATAATCCCATATTGGTGAGACCTAGATCCTATCTTCATAAACCCACCTTAAAGGATGAACTTAAGGAATATTGTTTATGTATTTCTTTAGATGATCTAAAATATTTATTTTTGTACTATCCTAAGAAGTAAGCACTTGATCAGTGTACAATTTAAGGACCATTTTGCACTCATTTTAATAATTGGACCTTATAAGGACATTTAAATTTAGTTTTGGGTCCTCTTTATTCTCTCTTTCAGCTCTATCTTGCTTGAAAATGAGGTTATCCCTTATTTCTAGGTGTGATCCTCTATTTTCTCCTCCAATCACTTAATTTATTTCATCACCTAGGACCTATTTCACTATTAATGGCATTTTTTTACATTTTTCAACTCTGAAACCAATTTTAATTTAAGTCCTTGCATCTAAACATCCCCTAGAGTCCAAAAACTAAATCTAATCCCTAATTAGAGGGTGAAAAACATTTTAAACATTCTGCACCCAGGTGCACAACTTTCTAGGCATTGTGCACCCCCAAAAACTGGCCCAAATTAATGGAGGAGGCCTAGTACAAATAGTTGACACAAGATTCTAATATGTGGTCGGCCTAGGTATGGTTAGACCCCAGAAATATAATAAGAAATTATATAAACCCCCTAATTCTCCTTATATTACATCTATCTAGAAATCAATATGATCCATCTTCTAGCATTTGAATCTATAAGCATGTAATCAAATAAAGAGTCTTATGAAATCAATTGAGAAACTTAATATCATCAAGCAATTAAATTAAATTGAAATCAATATTCAAGATCTATCAAAGTCTTGGCATCAATCATTCAAGGTGGTTTTCTCCACGGGTCTAACTTCTTTCTCCATTTGAGGTCAAGTAAAGAAGTTTTCATCAAGGGAGGGACCATAAAACTACACATCTTCTTCTCTTCTTCTTCCCATTTCAATATTGGCAGGTTGCAACATCTATCGCACAAGGTTTTATCTTTTCATGGTTTTCTTTTGGTTTTTATGTTGAGTCAAAGTTATTTCATTATAAGGCTTGATTATATTTAAAGAGGCATCCACATCATGAAGGTATGAATTACTTTATTTATCGAATTTGATTACTACTCTATGTTTGCATACTTTACTTTTTTTTATTTCTAGGTTGATTCCTAAATTAGGTTTTGACTAAGGAAAACCCCTATATTCAACCTTCTTCCCTACTTTTTTTGTGTGTAGGTACAAGCCAAGAAGTTGTAATTACAAATTTGAGCTCCATAGGTCTCGACATAGGTCTCTACCAAATTTGGGACAGAATCAAAAGGTATAGAATGTTCCAAATATTATGCATCCAGTTACAGAATGCTCCAAACATTCTACACCCTCAAAAATAGGCTTAGATTTTTAGGACAAACATCAAACAAGTTTCAAGACCCAAATATAGAAATACAACCGATTTTGGGATTCAGACAATCTAAAAAATAGTAGCAGAACAAAATCTCCTTCTTTTCTCAAAGGTACAAACATTTCAATTTTTAATTCCTCTTTAGTATTTGTAGATTTAGGTAACTTAATTTTTCATACTTCTAAATTTGCAAACAAAAAAAAAGAATAGAATCCCCTAATACCCGAAGCCAGAATTGGCATCACTCCATCCTTTCTTGTGGTGTTGATCCAATTTGACTTGAGAAGGCTTGATATTCTAATGTACCCTGTGAAATTGGGGAGAGCTCATGTCCTATTAGGTGATCCGCATTTTCTATAATAAATGTTTCTGAACTTGACGCTTCTTACATACTTCTAATTTTGGGTGTTATATCTCTTTCATCTCATAGAATTCATGGAGCTTACTAAAGTAGATTGGTGTGTGATCACCTATGTTATTACCTTTCTCCTTACTTCTCTTTATCAATCACATAGAGTGAACTATAATTTTTTTCATTTGATGATGTTTTCATTTCTTCATGGTATTTTATTATACACTATAATGAGGATCTCAAATGTTTGTCTCCCTTATAAAGTGTATATCAAGACTTTTATCAATCTTCTATGTGGTTTTCTTATCAAAAGTTTAACAAAATTAATGGAATATATTGATCTCATAAAAACAATTTATTGATAAATCTAAATCCAAGGATAAAATGGACATAATCCAACTTAATTCTCCTTGTATAGTGTCTACTAATCATAATAATGATAATCTAGCTCCTAATGTTCCCATTTTAGTGAGACCTAGATCTCCTCTTCCTCAAACCACCTTGATGGATAGCCTTAGGGAGGCTATTTTGTGCACTTATTTACATGATCTTCAAAAATCTACTTTTTTGTCAAGATATCATACATAATCCATATATTAAGAATTTCCTTGATGATTTATGTCCTAGAATAAGATTAAGTAGAAATGAAGATTCTGACAAGCCATCTTCTTCTTCCCTACATAATGATACTTTGAATAGTGATAGGAATCTTAATCTCCCTAAAACTTTCTACTTCTGGTCCTATTCCTTCCTATAACACACACTTTCATAAACATCAAGATGAATCTCCCTCTCCCTCCACATTAAAATCTAACTATAATATAGGATATGACATTACCACTAAAAAAGGCTATATTGGACAAGATCTTGGTATTAATGAGCAAGGCATAAAATTTCCTATTGACCCTCGTACACAAGTCACTAGAATTTGTCTCAGTTTTATATCTCAAGCTTACCCTTGCCTACTCATTTATATCCTTCTTCTTCTAAACCTAACCCTCCTTGTTTAAGCATTCTTTTACCAACACCATCTATTTTTACACCTCCTTTTGACGATCGTTTGGCTTTGGATAAAAGAATCTTTTGGAGAATTAAATATGATAGTAAAATTCACTTCCTTTTAGATATTTTCCACAAAATCAAATATCTATTAATGGAAATTATCATTGTCTTTTTCACCATAGTAATAGACATTATATTTATGTTTGTGTGGAATTTAGGAAATTTGTTCAAGATTTGGTAGATAGATGTCTTCTTACATTAACTACAGATCTTTTACTCTTTCTTGACATTACAAACATATCTTAGCATTTTTTATCCTTCTTTTCCCCATCATGTAATCTTGGAAGCCTACAAGGCTCTTTGTATTGTATGATGTGAACTTTTGAGCAATATAATAGGTATTTTTCCTTTTCCTCTCCCTTGGGGGGGAAAGTCTTTCTCTCATTCATTCTTCTTTTTAAAAGATCCATTACACTTTGTTGGTTTCATTTATTATACTATGGTATCTTTCTATACATGGATTTGATGTTAAAGATCTTTCTCTACATGAGAAGGTTTTTTCTTCTTTTACAATATTTTCATTGCTTAGAAGTGCATATCTCTTATAATATATATTACCACTAAGATGATGTAATATTCTTCTTTTCTCTTTACATATATTTTACTTTCATAGTCAAAGGTAAGTCATTTTCCCTTTGTCATTTTGGTCTCCCTATAATTTGATTTCTTTTATAGCATGCATTTGTTGTTTTATGCAAGGACATCCTTTTGCAACCTTATGCCTACTTGGGAGTGCATGTATATTTATATGGGATTCATCCCTTAGGTATTTATAATGAATTATTTTTCCTTTTTCCTTTATGTTTGGGGGGAAAGGTGTCATCCTTGGATCTTCTTCCTATTTAAGGATCCACTTTTCCTTAATACAGTGGCCTTTGTTTACTTTGTGACATTCCTTTTTATATAGGGATTTGTTTCTCTAATTTTTTATTCTCTCTTATACAAGAGGCATTCATCCTTCATCATTTCCTTTTCCTCATTGACAAAAAATATGTTCATTTTAAGAAAATACCCTTACTAGATGGCTTAAATGTGTGTTATCCTTCATCAAAAATCCCTTTTTCGCCTACTTGGGAGGGGGATAAATAGGTGCATTCATGTTCTCCTCTTCTCTTTATCTTTAATATATTGTCTTTTTTCAAGAACTCCTCTTGAAGGTAGATGTCTTGTTCCAAATATCGCTTCCTTTCAATGGTCTCTTCCCACTTCCGTACATCCTTTCATGACTATATTTTTCCTTTGCTAACAAGGGTTTATCACTTTTTGCATTTGGAAACAAGCATACATTGTTGTTTAATGATATCCTCTTGTTATTGTAACTAGGTATCCTTTTTCTATTTTTCCTTATGATGGATTCATATTCCTATGTCACCATCATAAGGAGGGTGGCATACATGCATCCTCCATATACATTATGTATAAATACTTGGTCCTTTGACTGACCGCACACACTTGGTTCTTTGACTGGTTGAAACACTTGGTCCTTTGACTAATCCTTTTTCATGGATCCACAAGACTGATCCCAAGCTTCCCTGTCCGTAAATAAAGTTGCTCCATACACAAAAAAAAGCCGCCATGAGTGCAAAATCTTTGAAGGTAGAATTAAATATCACTCTATAGTTTTCTTGACCATTAATTCTCCTTCCCTTTTGTCTCTCTTTCCTTCTCTCATGAATCACCTAGCACAAAGTGGCTTTCTATTTTTTTGGATTCATGGTCTCTCTTCCTTCTCTATGATTTCATAGCTATTCTAGTGGACTATATCATAGAGTCTATTCATCTTTGGCGATTCTCTTTTCCTTTCCATGTTACCATTCATGCTCCTGCAATAGCTTTTTTAACATGATGCCAGCGGTAGGGACATTCTCTTGATCAAGATTTGTTCAACTAGTTGATTTGTTGTCTACTAACCCTTTTTTTATTTTTTCTTTATTTTTATTTGTTTTATTTTTTTTTTTGTTTTTACGCCCTTGTAAATGGATGTGTGAGCTTTAATCCTTGTTTGAGGGACCATGTCCTTAAACTTAGTGGTGGCTTATCTCTTTGCAGTTCACCAAAGATCATTTCACTCATATTCTCTCTCTTTTTCTTCCTTTACCATGAGCATGAGGTTTTCTCACTCCCACTAAAGTGTTGGCTAAATGTACCATCCTAAAAAGTAAGCACTTGATTGGTGTATATTTTAAGGACTATTTTTCACTCATTTTAGTAATTGGACATTATTAGGACATTTAAATTCAAATATGGGTCCTCTTTCTTCTCTCTTTCAACTCTATCTTGTTGTAATTTAAATCCTAGCATCTACACATATCTCAGATTCCACAAAATAAATCTAATCCTTGATTAGAGGGTGTCGAATGTTTCAAATGACTTTCACAAAGGTGCACAAAGTTCTGGGCATTGTGTACCCCAAAAAGTAGCACAAATTTATAAAGGGGCCCTATTTCAAGATTTGATGTAGGATTAGGATCTATGGTCAATCTGGATAAGGTCAAACCCTCGAAATGTAGTGAGAGATTATATAAACCCCCTATCTCTCCTTATTTTAGATCCATCTAGAAATAAATTTGATCAATCCTCAAGCATTCAAATATATAGGAAAGAAATCAATTCAAGATTCTTATGCAAGCAATTGAGAAACTTAATATCGTCAAGCAATTCAAGGTAGTTGAAATTAAGCTTCAAGATCTATCAACATCTCAGCATCGATAATTAAAGGTGGTTTTCTCCATGAATATAACTTCTTTCTCCATTTGAGGTCAAGTAAAGGATTTTCCATCAAGGGAGGGGTCATAACACTACCTATCATCTTCTTTTCTTCTTCTCATTTGAATATTGGAAATTTGTAACATCTATCGCACAAGGTTTTGTATTTGCATGGTTTCCTTTTAGTTTTCATGTTGAGTCATAGCTATTTCATTATAATACTTGATTACATTTAAAGAGGCATCTACATCATGAAGGTATGAATTACTTTACTTATCAGATCTGATTACTACTCTATGTCTGCATACTTTACATTTACATATTTCCAAGTTGATTCCTAAATAGGGGTTTGATTGAGAAAAATCCCTATATTTAACCTTCTTCCCTAATTTTTTCTATGTGTAGGTACATGCCAGGAAGATGTAATTATAGATCTAAGCTCCACAGCTCTCTACCAAATCTAGGATACAATCATCAGGTACCAAATGTTCCAAATGTTCTACACCCAGGTACACAATGTTCCAAATGTTTTTCACCCTCATAAAAAGGCTTATAATTTCATGACAAACAGTTGGCAGGTTTCAGAACACAGATCTAGAAATACATTTGATTTCAGGATCCCAACAGATGGAAAAAAAAGTATTATAAAAATATCTCCTTTTCTCCAAGGTACACACATCTCAATTTTCAATTCCTCTATTATTTTCAGTTTTAGGTAACTTAAATTTTTCTCCTTCTCAATTTCCAAACAAAAAAAAAGAATGGAATCCCCTAAGACTCGAATTTGAAATTGGCATCACTCCATCCCTTCTTGTGGTGTTGATCTAATTTGACTTGAGGACAGTTTGTATTCTAACATACCCTATAAAATTGGGGAGATCTTAGGTCCTATTAGGCGATCCCCTATTCAATCAACTCTTGTGTAGGGATTCCAACAATGTGTGATATGTCACCAAGTATGTATGGGCACTTTCCAACTCTTCCTTAATGATGGGTGGGAAAGAGTTTCCCTTCCTCCTAAGCACCTAGTTATTGGGTCATGGTGGCATTGGACAAGGTAAGTTGGGACAAGGTTGTTTATTCAAGCGACCTACTGGTTTTTGGGGAGTTTTGACATACATAAGGTCTCCTGTGAGAAAACATTAAGATGAGCTTGAAAATAAATTGTAAAAAAGATAGGACAAAGTTAGAGAAACAAATATACCTATAATCACTTTATAGTTATACCGTCAACTTTACTCAAGACAACAGTAAACTAATTCAAGCATACATGATCAACAATCAATATATGACAAATAAGGAGATTCATTTCTATTTTGAACATAACTTCCATCAACACACAAGCTACTAACAATCTTGAGAAAAGGACAAAATAACATAAAAATGATACAACTTTATCAATAACAGAAATAGATGCTCAAAATAGCAAAAAAATCATGAATTCTTCATTCCATTATTAGTAGTAAAATTCAATAATCATTGGTCCATGCTTATAAATATCCAAGGGAGCATGAAATAAATCCTAACTACAAAGTAGAGAGTGATCTAATCAACTATCTAACTCCATTGCTATGGTTCTTCCAAAATTGTTAATTTTGTGGACCCTTTCAATGGTCCAAATTTGCATACTTATAGGAAACCTACAATGTACATCCTACCCTTTTACAATATCTTAAAATATTTACATTATTTTACAAATTTAAATGTATGCGCAAGTGTTTACATGCATGCACATCATTTTGGATGGAGGGAAACACTAAAAGGGGGGTTGAATCAGTGTTTCAACAAATTTTAACCTTGTTACTCAAATTCCCAAACCACTTAATACATATGAAGAAAAGTACCATGCAATAACATAAATCATACAAGAACACAACCATAACACATGGATTTTTATTGTGGAAACCCTATTAGGGGAAAAACCATGATGGAGATGATATCCACAAGATAATACTTTTCATAATATTGTCTTACAATGATATAGAATGCACTTGCATTTAGGCACACTGCCTAGAGCTCAATACTCAATTATACTTAGGGCTACAACCCTTTAAAAGAAGGCTCATTGCCTTACAAGATCACAAAAATGATCAAGGACTTTTGAGTTGCTAAAATAACATTTACCAATGTCTTATTAAAATTCCATATAAGCTCATACTCTGATTTGATACACATTTTACATCTGAAATCCGTATCTCTCTAATCTTCACTAATTAGATTATCAAATCTACAATATCTTAACGAAATCCTTCATCAAGTACCTTGCGCACTGATCTCATGCATCAACTACTATCCCACCTTATCTCCATACCCTACTTTTTCAAATTTATAGGTACACATCCATAAATTTGATCTCCCAATGTCAGTTCCAAAAATGTTCTATGGAAATGTAACACATTTTGACCAAGTCAACCAAATCCTCAATTCAAATTCATCTCCCACAAAAAAAATCATGTAGAATTCTCCATACATGTCGTCTCTATAACTAAAAGATAAGAGTTAGCACCAAAAATAATTTACCTCGTCTGCACATAGATTGTTTCATCATAATTTTACTGTTTTGACTAGTAACCAAAATTTGTGATGTTTAGACCATCATAACTATCATAGCCTTTATCATCATACCTTAAAATTATAGATTTAGACTCAATATACATCCAATAGACTTCCCTTATATGTGCACCAAAATATTTTGTACACTATGTTCTTCATTTCATACTTAGACAGATTATGATCCTGACTTCTGGTCTGATCTCCAACTATAATGTGCACATGGAATTAGGATTTAGTTTCCATAAATGAAAACATTAAATATTTTATACACTGTCTCTTTCCAACAATATCCCCAATTGGCATTGATGGCAACACTTAGTGAAAAATGACTACGTGTCCAAAATTGTCTATTGTACAGAATTTAACTACTCCAAAAAAATTCAAACAAAATTCCACTATAACTCGCTTGAGCATAATATGCATATTTTTTGATCTCCTATACTCTACTCCTTTGACATATATGTAGTGTCTCTTGCCATGTATCCTACTAATAATGTACTGAATCCATTCTTCTTCTTCAATTATTAGAAATCCTGCAAATTGGGAAAATTTATTCTCCTCTAGGGTTTTGAATTCCTCCTTCAATTTTCCATTATTTGTAATATTTTCATTTTATAGATCCTTTAGTTGCTAAGTACTAAGATCGTCTAGATTGGCATGGTTTTATTCCCTAATTTCTTCAACATGTAAAACTTTGTATGTCATATTTGACAAAGCACCCTTTTAATACACTTAAGACGACTTGAATAGATGTTTCTTAAACTTAGTTTGTGGTCTCTCTCTGACATTGACTATAATAGGGGTATTCATGGTTAAAGATTCAAATTTTTGAGATATGTGTAGATAAATACATATTGTTGAGCTAGGGTTTACATTAAAAACATCTTGAACAATCTTCTTGTTTCTTCAGTCTTGATGAAAATTGCTTGAAGAGAAATTTCTCTTCATTCTCTTGAATGACAAGTGACAAATGAGAGTCAAATTTTTCTTTTGGTAGCTCACATACCTAAATTTTAGTTATCATAAATGTTTCAATCCCTAAATACTCAAAAACTCCAAGTTAATTTCCTAGTTCACAGAAATCAATTGCTTACTTCCAAAACTTATCAAATACATATGGTAAGGACTCCAAAATCTTTGAACCAAATAACTTCAACTTACCTATACCTATTAGATTCATACATCAACATGTACAGGGGGTTTCATAATATTTTGCATGTAAGATCCCCCTAGGCTAAAATCCTAAACTTAATTACCTGGGGAATTTCTAGCACTAGATCCTGATCTGCATCCTTCATATTTATTATCGACACTCTTCTTCACCCTTATATGCTTCATTTTCTTCCTGATATCTTTAACATTCATCTTTGCCTTCCCTTTATCCTTTCCTATCTTATTCCTACTCTTGTCAACTAGACCTCTCTATTTCATAATTTTAGTCATGCAATCCCTTACAATATGTCTAGATGTATTGCATTTTTAGCATACAACATTCCTTTGTCTATTTATTTTGTTCGCCTGGTTTCTCTTTGATGCACACTCCTTTTTCATGTGTCCAAATCCATTGCTTGCATAAATTTTGATCTTCCTTTTGTTGGAAGAGTTCTTCACAACACTTTTGCACTCACTTGCTCTATGACCATTTTTATTGCACTTATAGCATCAACTAGAACAAGATGCATTTCTCTAATTCATCCTATTCCTACAATGCATAGCTTTATATCCAAACCTATTGAAGATAAATCACTTATCGTCAGTCCTTTGTGTATTAATTTGTCTTGTTGATGGCTTCTTCTTCTTCTTCTTCTTCTTAGATATAGGGTTAACTTGAACATGTCTAGATTTGGAGCTTTCTTCTACCTCAAAACCAAGAACACACTTGTCATATGGGCTCCTTCAACTTTCAAGTAGTGGATGATGCTTGGTTGAACTGACCATGAACTTATCCTTGTAGTCATTAGAAATCACAAGTTCATCTCTAAGTTCTTCCTCAAGATCCTTGGCTCTGTGCAGGCTAGAAAAGATTCTATTGCATTCATCATATATTTCCTTTAAGGACTGATTAGGATTCTCTTCATTCTTATTCAAGTCCTCAATCTCCTTGGTCATCCTCATGAAAAAAGATTCAATCTCATTCTTCATGATTGAATTCTCTCACTTAAGTTGCTCACATTCTGTAGTATTTTCCTTCAGATCTTGACTCAATTGTTAGTCATCCAATATCTCACTATCCTTTTGTAGTAACTGATCACAAAGTTCTCTTATTTTTAGCTTGTCTTTCTTTAGCTATGATTTTAATTTTTTAATGAATATTTCTACTTCTCTGATATTCCTCTGTAACACCTAAATTTTTGCATTAGACTTATCTAGGGAATCTAATGCAACTAAGAGTTGTTCTTGAAAGCCTAAATCCATCTTTACTACCTAGATCACCCTCAAGTGGTTAAGCTTCCTTCAAGGGATCAAATCTATGATACCAATTTTTGGATGGAGGGAAACCCTAAGAGCGGGGGGGAGGGGGGGTGAATCAATGTTTCCACAAATTTTAACCTTGTTACTCATATTTCCAAACCACTTAATACATATAAAAAAAATAGCATGCAAGAACACAACCATAACATATGTATTTTTATCATGGAACCCCTATTATTGGAAAAACCATGGTGGGGATGATACCTACAAGATAATACTTTGCATAATATTGTCTTACAATGATATAGAATGCACTTGCATTCAGGAACACTACGTAGATCTCACTACTCAATTACAATTAGAACTACAACCCTTTACAAGAAGGTTCACTTCCTTACAAGATCACAAAAATGATCAAGGAATTTTGAAATTCCAAATAATATCTTCTAATTTCTGATTACAATTCTATATAAGCTCATAATCTAATCTGATACACTTTTTACCTATGATTGTCTTGTTCATATGCTCTTCACTAATCAGATTATCAAATCTGCAATACCTTCATTAAATCCTTTACTCTACACATTGCACGCATTGATCTCATGTATCAAATACTATCCCATCTTATCTCCATACCCTAAATTTTCAAATTTATAGGTACACATCCATAAACTTGATCTCCTAATGTCGGCTCCAAAAGTGTTCTAGGGAAATGTAACGTGTTTTGACCAAGTCTTCAATTCAAATCATTTCCCACCAAAAAAATCATACACAATTGTCCATCATGTTGGATCTATCACTAACATATAAGAGTTGGCACCTAAAACAATTTACCTTCTCTGCACATGGATTTTTTAGCATAATTTTACTGTTCTAAACTGGTAACCAAAAATTGTGATGTTCCAATCCTGATAACTCTAACACCCTTTATCACTATACCTACAAATTTTGGATTTAGACTATGTATACATCCAAAATTATTCTCTTATATGTTTTCAAAAACAATCTAACCTAAAAAGGAACATCAAGCCTTTTTTGTACATTGTGTTCTTCATTTCATACTTAGCCAAATTTTGATCCTAACTTCAGGTCTAATCTACAACTATAATGCGCACATGGAATTAGGGTTTACTTTCCATCAATGAAAACTTCCAAGATTATATTAAGTTTCTATTACTAATACATCATTTACAATCATTTAAAAATTTTAAAGGGAAATAAAGAAGCAGGAAAGAAGAGGATAGAAGGGAAGACTGGGACTCTGGTTCCTAAGAGGAAACTTTGTCTGCGCAAGTCTTTGACTATCAAGTATACTTGATATAGACTCATCTTGTCTCATCAATGATAGGTTAATGATATATCTAGATCACTATCCTCTATGCTTGATCCTTAAATGCAAGATCGACATTCTTGATTGAAAGGAGTTGGAATCTATAGAAATTTCATCTCATCTATCACTTCTTTGTAAGAAGGTACATGCTCATCTCTGACACTGCAGGCTATAATTGTCACTATCTAGGTGGTAGTTTGTTGGCTCTAATTGGATAAGCATTGACACGAACCTCTATAGGAATGAATAAATAAAGAATAAAGAATGATTTGAACTATATAGTCTCTGGAATATAGGGCTTTGGGATCCCACAAACCTTAATGAATGAAAGAATAAAGAATGAGGGGACACAGAAGTCCTTTGCCCCAAATTTATTCCTTCCTTGTATTTATTGAACATTTTGATGCACTTGTTAATGATATATTCATCAAGTTTCCCCATGGATCAAAGTTTAACTTTTGCCTCTTTGAGTGTATATTGAGCCTCGTTTGTTTTCTCACGCATCTAAGCTTTGATCTTTTCAATCTCATGAGTATCAATGATGAGCTTGGTGCACTCATCCATTATCTTCTTTTCAAAATCCTGGGAGGCATTGAACTTCTTCTCAATCTTCTCATCAAAACCTATTAGTAAATAATCTTAGGGTTTGAACCCATTTACATTTTTGGGATCTAAGCATGTAACATCCTTCATGAAATTGGAATACTTTGTGGCATTTCTTTGAATTGAAAAACTGAAATGCGCTAGTGACTTGCACACCACATCTATGAGATTGGTCTTGAAACCAAGCTTGTGATACATGAGATCTAGGAACTCCAAACTCTCATCACCGAGGATGAAAATTATGTTTAACTTCTCCTCACCCAACTCGGCAATCTCCTTCAATATGTTTATTTTTTTGGTGTGTTGGGTGATCTCAACCTCCCACACACCAAGTGTCACTTTGACATTATAATGTTTCTTTATTTCTTTAAATTACTCTAGAACATACTTGATAAGAAATCTACAAAATATCCCCAATTGCTCAAAGATCCATTTGTTGGTAGAAATTGTTTTCTTCTTCGTTTTCCTTAAATAATTCATCTCTTCCTGCATAATTTCTTCTGAGGCAGATGCTTCAGGCATCTGTGAGGATATGGGAGTGGCTAAATTCCATATAATTTCTTTTAACTTGGAATGAGCCTTCTTTTGGGGAGGGTTCGTGAACTCGGCCATAATCTCCTATAGTGAGGGCATGGCAGTTGGCTCTTTTGGTTGTTTCCTTTTAAAACTCATCGTCAACCATTCTAGTGAAGGTGGGGCACTAACTCCAGTATTTTTGGTGTCCTGAGGGTTGGGTAATTTTTTATCCTTTTTCTCTTGTGTACCTTTTAGAGGAGGATTCCATGGATTTACCATTTCCTCCTATTATAGGTTTCCCTACAGATCATGCTCAGGGTTCTGTGGAGAATCCAGTTGAGGATTGCATTGAGGAGTGTTGGATGATATGGTTACGGTATCTCCCATAGGTCTGGTTTCCCCTTTTTTTTTCTTTATCCTCTACCCATTTATTTTCTTCTCCTTATTTCACGTAAGTATCATCTCCTTGTTTTCTCTTCTTTGTAGCTTCAATGGACCTTCGACAAGCATCTTCTTGTACCTACATTTGATATGCTTTCTCAGTTGCCTTCTTTTTCTCTTCCTCTAAGCATCACTTTTCTTCTTCAACCTCTTTCTATTTTCAGGCCTCCTCTTCCACCTTTCATCCTGCTTCTTCTTGGTGGGTACACTCGTCAGCCTCTTGTTTTCTCTTGGTCTCTTCCTCAATGTGTTTTTATTCTTCTACTTTGTGGATCCTTTATTCCTTTGTCTTTGGCTTCTAATCCTTTTTGACCCACTCCACTTCCTCTTTCTTTTTTCTTTCAACTTCTTTGACCTCTTTGAAGAAGAGGTAATGATCCTCCATGATTATCATTTGATTGGGGTTCTCAGAGGTAGTATTTTCCAGGTCCATGAAGTCTTGGACTTGTTCTAGTAGGGATTCCACTGTGGGCTATTTTGTGGGTTCCTCTATCTCCATAACCTATGCATCTTCAAAATGGACCTTGGAGGTCTATGGTATAATTATTTACCTTATTAATATCCATTTTCCCTCAGGAGCATTTTAAGGAAATGTCCTCTTCTACAGGAACACCCTCCTCTGCCTCTACGTCTATTAGAGGGATGTTGAGGTTGGGATCAGTTAAATTTACTATGGCCTAAGAGGGGTTGATGGAGGTTAGGGGCTCTACACTAAGGCTGAATGTCACTCCCTATTCTGTGGTGGAAGATATCTTTTATGACCTATGTTGGGGCATCCTTGAGGGGATCCAAATTTTTGGATGAGTTCCCACATTTATTCGTATCTCACCTCTCATATTGTTGAGAGGGTTTGCTGACTTTTTACTTATTTTTTGTCCTTGGCTCCCTTTAAGGAGGAGGCAATTGAAAAATGCAATTCTCTATTCAATTACCTCTCAGTCGACCACTCTGATATCTAACTCCTTGGGCTCATCACACTTTATCTTAAGGATTCATTGATCTTCTATTTTCTCTACGTCAAAGGCAGGGTCCCTTATGTCTTATGTATCTAGTAATCCCCTTGGGAACTTTTGCCAGCCAAAATTTGTCCTCTTCTTAGTCATGAGTCGGTGGTACTAGGGTCAGCGTAGATCAAAATTATTTTGAAATTCAGCCCAAAAATGCTCAAGGTGAGGTATGTGGCCTTTATATGAATTGGGGAGTAGTTTCTTAATCCATCCCCTAGGTTCATAGTGTGGCCAACCCAAACCAAAATTTTCTAGATTAAGACTTATTAAATTACAACAATACCCTGGGGATCGAGCTTTGGGAATCTGTGTATAGGATTCCTTAAAAATGAGGGATGATTGAGGATGAAGCCCCAAGACGTGATGTCTGGAGTTTACAACTTTACTAAAGGATTTGAGGGGAAAGGAGGCCATGAATACTAGATCAAGGATCTAGAAAAATTCCTATGTGTTTTGAATGGCAGGCTAGTGATAGGAATCCTGGACTACAATGTTTTAAGTCCCTTTTAAGATTGTAGTATCTACCATAATGGATTTTTTTGTTAACTTTAGCTTTGGACACGGGTTTTAGGGGATGACAATAAATAAAATACAATGATGAATATTTTTTTAACACTGGGGATTTGAATTTTTGCTCACCAAACTTACCAACATACTAGGAATGAGAGTTCCAGATAGAAAAAAACCAACAACTTGGTGGTTTGAGAACATGGAAAATAGTGCCAAAAAACTAGGATTACATTGTGTTGGTCTTGACATGTGGCTCACAACTAGGTTGAACAGCGTAGGGAAACAAGGAAAACCCTATAAAACCCTAAGTTTTTCATGCAACCCTAATGCAGCCTGCAAACTATCAAACTTTTGAACTAGGGCATCTGATAAGTACATTTGGAAGCCCTAATTCTTCCAAAAATACAAAATTATGGTGAAAACACTTTGACACAAGATGTTAGGGCATGAAAAACCCAAGAAACAACAAAATTGCAATCCCTAAATTAAGTTTGGGGTGGGGTATTTTTCTCAAAAACCCTTATTTTCTAAACCTATAGAAAAACCATAAGAAATAGAGGAAAAAATAGCGAAAACAAAATGAAATCGTAGAAAGGAAACCCCTAAAAATCTCACCAAGACACAAGGAAAATTGTACCTGAACATAACATGGCACAAATTTTCCAAGGGATTCTTTGAAACAATATCAAGCATGACCAAATTCTCACATGACTGCACAAATTCACAATCTCGAAGACTCGGTCGCACAAAGGGCTCTCAAAATCACTTTTAATCACTTGGTGATTAAAAATGAGCCTCGAAAAGGCTTTTATAACTCGGTAGGAAAAGGGCATTAAATGCATTTGTAATTCTCTTGACAGGTAAGACTCCATGCTCCGAGGGTCGAGGATCCAGTAACCATAATATCAAAAAGCATTATGGATTCCAGGGACTCGAGGTTCATCCAAAAACTGAGACTAGGAGGGGCAGACTCCAGAGTCTGGGACATCGAAGGAAAAAAAAAGAAGAACAAAACAAAAGCAAGAGAAAGGGAAAAAGAAAAAAGAGGGGACCCAATGTTTTTCCCAAGGGAAAATGTAGGGATAGGTATGCAATGGATAACATCCCTATTTCCTATTGTACACTTTCTATCAAAGTATTTTCCATAAGCCTGATGTTAAACTTTTTCTTGATGATTTATCTCCAAATACAACATTAAGTAGACATGAAGATCTTGATAATCCTTTTTCTTCTTCTTCCCCACCTAAAGAAGATGTGAATATTGATAAGAATCCTAATCCCTGTAAAGAGAAAATCTCCCTTCCTATTCCTTCTTATACTATACACTTCCATAAACCTCCTAATTAATGTCCTTCTCACTCAACACTAAAGGCTAATTACAATGCGGTTCATGACATTACTACTCAAAAAAGATATAATTGAGAAGGTCTTGGTATTAATGAGAAAGGTATAAAATTCCCTATAGATCCTCCTACACAAGTCACTAGGAGTGATCTAGTATTTAAACCAAGCTAACATCTTGTATTCTTTGTCCACTCCTATGGATTCTTATTCTTCACAACCTAGACACCCTTGTTTAAGAATTATTTTACCGACACCATCTATTGTTACTCCTCCTTTTGATGATCATTTGGATTTGGTTAAGAGAATATTTTGGAGACTTAAATATCATATTAAAATCCATATTCCTTTTATAACTTTTCCAAAGGATCAAAGATATCATAATGGTAATTTGCATTGTCTTTTTCATCATAGAAATAAACATTCTCTTTTTTATTATATTTAATTTAGACAATTTGTTCAAGATTTAGTAGATCAATGTCTTATTTTATTAAGAATGGATCTTATACTTTTTCTTGATATAAAAAACATACCTTAGCATTCCTATTTCCTATTATGTTGTTCTCCATCAAGTAATCTTAGTAGCTTGCTTCATTAGGGGCTATTTTTTTGCATGATTTTCATTGTTAGCAGCGTGATAGGTCATTTCCTTTGTCCTTCTACTTAGGGGAAAAGGTCTTTTTATCTTATTAATTCTCCTTATAAATGATCCCTTATCTCTTTTTTGGTTAAATCTCTTATACTATGATGTCCCTCAATTCATGGACTTGTTTTTTGAGGATCTTTCTATTTATGGGATTGATATGCTTGTTTACAACCTCTTCCTTTCTTGGAAGTGTATATATCTTTTAATTGATTTTTCCACTAAGAATGCATAATGTGGCATCTTTTTTGCTTTCTCCTATCAATTTCTCATCCTTCTATAGGACCCATTTTCCCTTTGTGGATTTACATGTTTTGTAGTAGTACATTGTTTCTAGCATGAAATCATTTGTTTCACGCAAGGAATTTTTATCTTTTTCAACAATATTTTATATTTTTCAAAGAGAATGTATATTATAAATTATCTTTCACTTAGGGAGTGTATAGTGTTCCCCTTTCTTTATCAAAAAATATCCAATATCTATTTTTTATTTGTATCAATTATAATGTGATGTCCTTCCTTGGATGGACTTGTTTTGCTCTAAATTTTCTCTGTTTTCTAGAGATTGATATATTTGTTAATAATTTATTCCTTGCTTGGAAATCTATATATATTACAATTGATAATTACCTTAGTATGTATAACATGTTTTATTCTATCTTTCCTGTATGATTGGGGGGAAGGATTTTTTTCTTTATCTTTTCCTTTCTCTCTCTAAGGATCTACTTTCCTTGGTGTAGAGGTGTTCTTTGATCATGTCACATTTTTTTCTTAAATGGATTTTTTTTTTATTCAGGATTCTCTCTTATACAAGAGTTGTGTCTCCTGGATCACAACCTCTCTCTTATTTGTAAAATTATGTTCATTCTAAAGAAATACTCTTACTTGGGGGCTTAAAGTGTGTCATCCTTCATCAAGAATGTTTTTTTCACCTAGCAATAGGGGGGATAAAAATATTTCATTCTTGTTCTCCTCCACCTCTTTGTCTCAAATATGTTATCTTTGTTCAAGAAATCCTCTTGAAGTTAAATCTCTTGTAGCCAAGATCTCTTCCTTCCAAGGGTCTCTTCCCACTTGTTGATATTCTTTCACAATTATCTATTCCTTAGCTCACAAGAGTCTCCCTCTTTGTTAGGGTTATGGTATATATTTTTGTTTAAGGATATCTCCTTGTTGTTGGAAGTAGGTAGCCTTGTTCTCTTTTCCTTATGATTCCTCCATAGTACTATGTGTCCCATTAAGGAGGGGGAAATATATGTAGCCTCCTTTTACATTATGCAGCCTCATAGATCCCTACGAAAACTATGCTTTTGTTAGGATTTATTACTCTCATAGATCCCTAAGGAGACTATATTTTCTCTAGGATTTATCACCCTCATAGATCCCTAAGGAGAGTATACTTTCCTTAGGACTAATATCTCTCATAGAGCCCTAAGGAGACTATGTTTTTCCTTAAGAATAATCATTTTCATAGATCCCCAATGAGACTATTATTTCCTCATGACTGATCATTTTTATAGACCCCTAAGGAGACTATGCCTTATTTAGGACTAATCAGTTTCATGGATCCCTCCAGAGACTATTTTTCATAGGAGTGTTCCCCGTTTTAAAAATTCCCTAAGGAGATAATTCTTTCCTTAGGATAAGCCACCCTATTCAAAGACCATTTTTCAAGGTAGATTTGACTAGCATAACACAACTTTCTATACTATCAATTTCATCTTTACATAAATTTATTTCCTCTTCTCTCTCATGGATCACCTATCATAACAAAACTTGCTATATTTTTGGACTCTCTCTCTCTCCCTCCCCCTCTCTCTCTCCCTCCCCCCTCTCTCTCTCTCTCTCTCTCTATCTCTCTCTCTCTCTCTCTAGTAGAATTTTTAGTGGATTAGATCATGGAGTTTTGTATTTTCCTTGGTGTATGCTCTTGCTCTTTCGCTCTTTCCATATAACCATTTGTACTTTTTTTTCAATAACTTTCTGAACATGATGTTAGTGGATGGGATATTTTATCGACCGAGGTCTCTTCAACTAGTTGTTTTGGAATTTATTTTTAGGACTAACCCCTTTTTATATATTTTGGACATTTTTCTTTTTTGTCTTTTTATCCTTTTTTTGTGCCCTAGAACATGGTTGTCTCAGTTAAGATCCTTTTTAGGGGGACTTGTGTCTGTAAACTTAGTGATGTCTTTTCTCTATAAAATTTTATCATGATCATCTCTCTCCCTTTCTCTCTTTCTCTCTTATCCTTTATCGTGATTACGAGGTGGAATCAAAATCCCGCTAAAGTGGGGGCTAAATGCACCATCATAAATCATAAGAAATTATAATTGTATGCTCAATTAGGCCCCATTTTAGCATGCTTGAGATCCAACATTAATTTATTGTATTCCAACTCCACACCACCTATATTTTTGGCTTTATTTCCATCTTCCTAACTCCCAAACCAAATTTCATCCTCTTTTGGCAAGAAGAGGGCACCAAAATTGCCCTCTTCTCAAGAATAGGATGCCAAAACCATCCTCTTCCCCATATTTTTCCTCGAAATTAAAATTGGGGGCATGTCTTATTGAATTAGAGATATTTATAAATGATATCGGCCTCCTTCAAGTTTCAAGACTTGAAATGTTGTGAGAGGTATAAAAGAAACCTATCTCTCCTCATTTTGGAACTATGATCAAGCTTTCAAGATCTCTCCTACAATTTCATATCTAATAATTCTCAAGTAAGATCTCAATAATTCTAAGGTATTTTTAAAGACAATCTTCTCCATGATTCAAGCTTCTTTCCATTGAAAGAAAAGAAATAGATTTCATAATCAAGGAAGAATGTCATAGTGCAAGAATCCATCTATATACATTAAAGCATCCACATCCATTAAAGCATTCAAGTCTTCAATTATTCAATTCATTATTCCCTCTCTCCTCTGAGCATTGTGGCAAATGAAAACATCCATTATACAAGGTTTTTTCTTTCATGGTTTCCTTTTGAATTTGTGTGTGAAGTCAAAGCTATTACGTCAGTATACTTGATCACATTCAAAGAAGCATTTTCATTTCTAAGGTATAAGACGCTTCATTTTTAGATCTAGACTTTTCTATATGAAAACATTCCTTCATTTATTTAATTTAATTTCAAGGTTGATTCCAATCTTGGGTTTGACTAATGTAAACCCCTCTCTACAGAATAATTTTACTTTTTTTGTGTGCAAGTACAGGTGGTGTTTGCACTATCTCAAATCCAAAAAGTATAGGACTTGACAGACCATTCATAATTTTAATTAGTCAAAAGCATTGGGAATAGGATTCCCTAGGTTCCCTCTTCTCAAGAACAAGATGCCCAAGGTACCCTCTTCCCTCCAAATCTAAGTCAAATTGAAACCATAAGTTAATATTATTGTATGGTTCTTATTTTTGATACCCACACAGAGTTGTCTATTTTCTATTAGACTATGTTTTGTATATTCTCATTTATGCTTCTTTTGTCTTCTATGTTTCATTATCCAATCATATTTCTCTAAATAAACTCATCTTATCAACCATAGTGAAGGATCAATGCACTCATTTAGCGCTTAAGTTATCTTGAGCCTACTAGGTCATCTTCCTTCTCATTATGCAATAGGAAATAGGATCAATCCCCTTGATTATCTTTTCTTATTGTATGCTTCCTTTCTTGGAAGTGTATGTCTATTACAATCGGTCATTAACTTAAGAGTTCATAATGTGTCATATTCTCCCTTACCTTTATGATTGAGGGGAAAGGCATATTCTTCGTATCCTTATCTCTTGTTCTAAGAATCCACTTTCCTTGGTGGAGTAACATTTTTTAATCATATGACATCTTTTTCCTATTCACAATTGTATATCTTGATTTGGGATTATCTCTTATGCAAGAGGTGTGTATGCTTCATCAGAACCTCTTTCTTATTTATAAAATATTGTCCATTATAAATAATTTCCCTTACTTGGGGTCTTAGAGTGTGTCATCCTTCATTGAGAATCTCTTTTTCACCTAGCAATAGGGGGCTAAAAAGGTGAATTCATCTTCTCCTCCCCCTCTCTTTGTCTTGAAGACATTTTTTTTTAATAACTACTCTTGGAGGTGGTTTTATCGTAACCAATATCTCTACCTTCTAAGTGTCACTTTCCACTTGTTTCGAGATATCCTTTTACACTACTATCTTTCCTTGGCTCTAGAAAGAGTTATGCCTATTTTGCTAAGTTTATAAAGACATTTTTAGTTAAAGGGATATCTCCTTGGTGTTGAAAGAAGGTATCCTTCTTATTTTCTGTAAGATGTCACTAGAGTCTTATGTTTCCATCTTAAGGAGGGGGGCATACATGTGTCCTCATTGTGTACTATATGGAAGATTCATTTATCCTTGTGTTTCCCATGCAATCCTTTTGTGTCCCTATGCAATCCTTTTAGGCCTATGTACAATCCTTTTGTGCCCCTATACGATCCTTGTGTGCCCCTATGCATTATCTTCCACTGAGCATTATTTAGAGGATTTACCTAGAGACAATGCTTTCCTTGATAGTCCTCTTTGTACCATTTGCACCTTTTTTTTATATTTCCTTGGAGATGATGTTTCCTTGGTTATCTTTTTGCACCGAGAATCAATTTTCAGATTTCCCTACATCCTTCGAGGTGGAATTGATTAACATAATATAATTTTATAGATTATTCATTTCATTTTTACATTGAGTTTTCTTTTTGGATGAGTGGAACTAGCATAATACAACTTACTATCCTTTCTACTATTTCCTCCTTTTTTCCTCCATGGATCACATAGCATAACACAACTTGTTAGCCCATTGGATTCATGGTCCCTCTTTCCTCTATGATCTCATAGCATTTCTAGTAGGTTGGACCATGGAGTTTTGTCTTGTCTTTCATGTGTGTTCTCACTCTTTCCATTGACCATTTGTGCTTTTGCAAAATATTTCCAACCATGATACTAGCAATTAGGAAATTTTCTCTATGAAAGTCTCTTCAACTAGTTGATTTGGAGTCTTGTTTTTAGTACTAACCCCTTTTTTCGCATTTTGTTTATCTTTTATCTCTATTTTCCCTTTTTTTTCCCTTTTGTGTGCTCTTGTATGTAGCTGTGTGAATTGAGATCCTTTATTTGGGGTCTTGTTCCCTTAAACTTAGTGATGTATTATCTCCTTACAATTTTTTCTATGATCATATCTCTCTCTTTCTTCTACTTCCCCATGAGCATGAGGTGGACTCATACTTGGATTGCTAAAGTGGGGGCTAAATATACCATTCTATAATTGCATCACTATGCAATTCCTCATTCATGTTGGCCCTATTTTAGTATGTATGAGCTCCTACATTAATTTTAGGTACTTCAGCCTTGATTTTTCTTATCATTTTGGCATTCCTACTCTAATTGGGGCCTCTAGGCCTAATCTTGAGGCCTTTTGGTGGGACCAAGTTATCCTAGATGATTTAATCCCTGATGTTTTCCTCAAAATTTAATTCAGGTGTAGGTCTCAATGTTCGAGTGGGAAATTCAAATTTCTATCAACTCTCCTCAAGTTTTGAGTTGCAAAATACTTGTGAGAGGTATATAGTCAACCTGCATCTCCTCATTTTGGTAACTGAGCATTCATAAATACAATCAAGTATAGGAATAACTCAAGAGAAATATCAAGATCTCCGTCATCTCAAGCATTCCAAGGAATTTCCAAAGAAACCTTCTCTATTGTAGCAAGCTTCTCTCCCTCATTGAAGGCAAAGTAGAGGAGACCACAATCAAGGAAGAAGATCATAACACAACCATTCCATTCAAGCATCCAAGTCTCAAATCATTTCATTCATTCTCTTTCTCCATACCAAACATCATGTAAAAATACAATATTCATTATGCAAAGCATGTCTTTCATGATTTCCTTTTAGGTTTTTGTGTGGAGTCAAGTTATTGCATCAACACTCCTAATCACATTCAAAGAAGCGTCGCACAAGACAAGGTATTATAAGATACTTTGTGTTTTAGATCTAGCCTTTACTTTATATCATCACACTTTTCTTTCAATAATATTCATTTTATTTTAAAGTTATATTCCTCAACTAAGGTTTGACTGAGGTAAACCCATGTCTACACAATAATTTCTCCCTTTTCTATGTGCAGGAACAGGTGGTGCCAATTTTGTGACTAGATCTAGAAAGTATCGGTCCTCAGCTATAATTTGAGACCAAGAATGAGAAAATTTCTAGGCCAGATTCATCCTAGATGACTTCCCAAATGACTTGGTCCATCCAACTTCCCTCTAAATCAAATTTGTAGGTTATTTTCTATCTCATATTTTTGTTCTGATAGTAAATTTCATTTGTCTAAATTTTTCCAATCTATTAATGTTGAAATTAAACCTCCTTCCATATTTTGTCTGATATCTTGCATCCATCATTCTATTTCCATTTCCATCATCTATTTAAATGAAGGATCATTATACTCATTTATCACTTGGGTCTTCTTCCTTCCGAATGTGGCTAAAGAAATAAGACCATCACACCCTTATCCCTATTCCATCCATTTTCTTTATTAGACACACAAACTCTTGATATAAAATTAAAATGATATATTCATGATATGCAATAAGAAAGAGAAGGATCATTCCAAGGTGGTTGATCATAAGCTAATTATACCATACCACCTATATGCTATCCAAGAACAATCAGGAACTTATATAATTAAAAACTAGTAATTTGATTTCATATTTTTTATTTCACCTCATAGACTATGAATATTATGCTTTTCCTATTTTGGTTCCACCTTCTGTATTGTGATTAATGCTTTGATTCCCTACGTGGAGGAATCTTCTTCATGTTAAATCATTTTTCCTTTCTCTATTATTTTTGTTTTCAATTCTATGTTTTCTAAGTTTACATGTCTAATCCATATTCTATTCTACTCACTACAAGTAAATTATTCACTTGTTCTTCACATATATGATTCATGAAGTTCTATTTTTCTTCTAGTATGTCATGATCATTATTTTTTTATGCTTACATTGATCGTGATCTATATTTACTTATCATATATTTATGATGTATGTATACCTATGATTATGTATCTATCAATATTTTATCTTATGATATGTGCTACTTAATCATCCTTTAGTTATTATCATGGAATGATCTTATAAGCCTTATCATGCTATTAGGTTATTTGACTTTCCTACCCACAACTATATTGTCTTTTACATGTGCTAAAATTTATCTTTTGTACTTGTGGAGCTATATTATCATTTTTTAATATCAAGAGCATCATGTCTTCCTCATTCTTATATGCTTATATATGAATTGATTACAAAACTAATAAATTAGCACATAAAATAGCATGTGGCATACTCTTGTGATAAGGATGACTTAAGGCTCAATCCTTGTCCATTCCTATGATGAAGGGTTGGCACATGTAACATGCAACATAGATTCACATATGAAACTTTATTTGAGAGTAATGATTGATTACATATAAAAAATTAGGAAACCATAATAGAAGACCGAATCCTCAATATGTTACAACACATTACAACTTCATTCCCTTGTTTTTCGAGCCTTCTACCTCTTGACAACTTCAAAGCTCAATATCTTCCCTACCTTGCCTTCTTTTCCATGACTCGCCACTTTTCCTCATTTTTTCCACTTTTCATAACACCTAATTAGTGATCATAAATAGCCTTAAGTACTTGTCAGCATATTTTAGAAATTGTAACTTCCAACCTAAAAAATAAGTCAACTTTTGAGAGTCATAACTTTTGATTCGAGCACCCGATTGAGCCTAATTATTTTTAAAATTGTGGTGTTTAGAGTGCTCTATGTGCCATTTTTTTTTTAATCTATTTTTATTTTATTTTTTGGGCCTCAAACTCAGCTTAGAGAAAAATTTCAAGATTTTTCAAAAACTAGCATCTTTTATATCTTCTCACACAAAGCTACTACTCATTGAACTCATCAAAATGTGCAATATTTAATTCTATAGCTTTGGAGAAATTGTGAACTCTGAATGTGCTCATATGTAAACTTACTAAAAATAGAGGCCATATTAAATTTAATTGTTTTTTAAAATTTGGAAGTTCTAAAACCTTACTTCAAAAGTTTTTAAAGAAAATAAGCTTCATAGGTATTTGCCAAATCAATCAAATATCAAAATAAAACACTTATTTGGGTGATGCCAGATTGCTCTTTTACCATAGATTCTCTTGCATCGCTTCGTTTCATCCTTGTTACACTTATTCTCATTTATTTGTTATCTAATGTCCCTATTTCATCGCTATTAACACATATTTAAAAAAAAAATTGCATGATTTAAAATTGACCTTGATGTAATACACTTATTGAACTAAAACAACTCTAGCAATGACAAACTAATTTAAAATATCATCAATATATTTTATCTCTCATCAATCTTGAAACTAGTACACTTGTCTCTTTATTTAATTATCATATTTATTTTGATTCAAGTGTCAATCCCAACAATAACAATAGTTGTTGGATATATAGAATAGTGTATTTCCTCAACATAAGAGTGGAAGAGTGGATGGGGGTGTAAATTAGATTAATATATGACATATGGAAAGTTTTTTATATGACCAAAGCCCAAGCCCGCCATACATACCATTGCAACATGTTGTAGAGAGGGATAATTTGATAAATATTATATATTATGAATAATGATGAGTACATATACCAAGAAAGTCAGTCACCATTTGATTTGGATAACTGAATGTGATCTGAAACTTCAAATAAAACATATAATTTATATTATATATTATGAATATTGGTAAGTACATATATAGTTATACAAATATTCTTTATTTCTAAACACTGTTTAATTATAGATTATAGAATATGATTTGAAACATTAAACATATACATTTTAGTTTCTAACATACAACATATACATCTGTGTTTCTAAATTTTTTTTTCATTATGTCCGTGGAAGGATTGTGGATAGAACAACCAACATTGCAAATATGAAGACAATAATAGCAGTAGAATTGACAAGCATGGCCTCTGAACCAAACTTATCTAACCCTGTCTCAATCACTTGAATCTGAAGCTTGTCCAAAAACCCTGTTTCTGCTGCTGCTATTGCCATTGCATACATAAAAAGCCCAAAAAATGCATGCCAAGGAACCACACTTGTTCTTATCCTCATTGATGCTCCGGGGTACAAGAATGTTATGAATCCCACCACCCACTGTAAAAAAAAAAAGAGTGATTCATTAATTCATAAAAACAAAGAAATCAATTAAATCAACTGAGTTAAAAATACAGAGAAACAAATGGAAATGGTTAGTCCTTAGAATGCATCAATACATAAGTTGCTTTTCTACACCATAATTTATATATTGGTCCATCTTAAAAACTGGATAACCATCTTCAAAATGAAGTAAACCAGTTGAATGAGAAATAAAATTACTGGATAACCATCTTCAAAATGAAATAAACCAATTGAATGAGAAATAAAATTACCTGCAAACCAAAAAGGCAGACAGCACCCATCCCAAGCCAGGAATGCAAGCTAAACATATTGTCAATATTGGTCTCATGGTGGACTTTAAAGACTGGGTATATCCCAAAAGCACCCATGATGGTAGAAAGCCCTAGGAGACTCAGATGGACTATTTTCTGAAGCTTTTTCTTCACAGGAACCATTTTGAAAGCTAGAATAGCTGTCCAATACCAGAGATACATAAAAGTTAAGTTGAACCCATATTTTATCAGATATCATAAGAAATGAAATGGAAAAGTTGGCTTTACCTTGGCTGGCAAGAAATATGTAGCCAATAAACATCATAACTGGATGCAACTGCATAGTATCTCAGATTGTTAGGAGTATATACACCAAAACTTTATAGAATTGAAGTTGGAGAGACTACATATAAATATAATAAACAGAAAGGTTTAAAGATTCATCAGATGAAATTCAAGAGCATAGAAGGATGTTAAGAAAACTTGAAAAAAGAAGATTAGAGTAGGCCTGCTAACATTGAAGATATGCTCTTTGTTTGAGGAGCTGAAAGCTAATCCTCCTCTATAATGGAGGCACCAATAAAGTACTAGTATACATCCTGTTACACCAAAGAGTTGGACAAGCAATATAACAGGCCTGGCTGTGATACCATAGCTGCTGCTGCTACCCATTTCTAATACTATATTCTTCCCTACAGAAATCTTAAGCTTAACTTGATCACTGAATGAACTTATATAGTCTAATAGTGAGGCCAAAATGAAGCATAATTACCCACCTAATCACCTTTGATGTCTTATCAATCCAGCTCTTGCATAGCCTGAATCTAGAAAAATAAACCATGATTGAAAGGATTCCAAAAATTAAAAAATTATTGTTAAATATTCTATAAAATAATGATTATAACTATAATATCGGAGATTCATAGCTCCAATCAAAAATATTTTTCCTTCCCGAAAAAACATCTCTAAAAATTTATTTAATTTTTGTCACCCTCAATTGTGGGAACGAAGGTTTTATTAAACTCACAGAAGACAACCACTGGTACCTACTAATCAGGTTCGGTCAATTATTTTGGACTTTTGCATGCTTTTAGCAGTCAGATATGTTGAAGTGGACAAATTCTGTATTCTACCATTTTCATACAATTTCTTGAAGTGCATAAAAGATGTGGTTGGTGAGAGAAATCGTCATTCAAGTTGACTCTTAAAACAAAAGAGATATGCTGGTGTCTTCTCAAAAAAAAAAATCAATATTTAATTATTGAAAATATAGACAAATTGTTATTCAAGTTGATTGTTTATTAAAATAAATCAATATTAAACACTTAGAACAAATAATTGAAAATAATGATTAGAACATTTTTAATTTATTTTTATTTTCTTTTTCCTTTTTTTTAAATATAAATATGTTATTAATAATTCATATATATTGTGTTTTTTTAATTATTTTCATTCACAAGATTTTAGAAATCTAGAATATCGATGTAAGTACAAGTTTATTGTCATTTTTTTCTAGATATGCTTATTTTAAATTTTATTGAATAAATTATTGTATGATAAATTTTGGCATTCTTAAATAAATACTAAGTTAGATATAAAATAAATTGTATTGACTTTTGAAATAAAAATATGTTTACACTTAATATTTCTAAGAAAAAATCATCAATAAGGTACAATGAAATGATTTTAAATCTTAGGAATAATTCATATATATTATGTTTCTTCAAATTTTTTCATTCACAAGATTTTAGAAATATGGAGTATTTAGAAATCTAGAATATTGATGTAAGTATAAGTTTGTTATCATTTATTTCTAGATATGCTTTTTGGCATTCTTAAATAGATATTAAGGAAGAATTATTTTTATACAAATTAATAGATATAAAATCAAATGTGTTGAATTTTGAGAAAATATGTTTACATTCCATATTTCCATATTTCTAAGCAAAAGTAATCAATAAGGTATAATGAAATGACTTTAACAGTTTTTACTTAACTAGAATATAATGCAATTCAAATATATATATATATATATATATA
>MU224236.1:574234-607377 GCA_018584345.1 Thuja plicata
TATATATATATATATATATAATATTTCTTCAATTTTTTAATTCCAGATTTGACAAATCTAAAGTATTATGTAAGTCTAAGCTTATTACATCATTCTTTTCTAGATGTAGTTACTTTAAATTTTATTGAATAAATTATTATATGATAATTTTTTACATTCTTAAATAGATACTGTGGTAGAATTATTCTTTTATGCAAATTGATAGATATAAAATAAAATGTATTGAATTTTGAGATACAATATGTTAACATTTAATGTTTCTAAGAAGAAAAATCAATAAGGTATGATGAAATGACTTTAAACATTTTTGGCTTAACTAGAATATAATGCATATTTCAAGTGTACAAAATTTTTAAATTTTTACATATATATTTTTTCTTTTCTTTTTTTTCTATTGCATATAAAGTATAAATAGGATTACATCTTCATTGGTATGGAGTTTCTAGATACAAAATTAACAGAAGTTTACTCTCAGTACTACCGAGAACAACATTATGGTAGTTTAACAACTAAGGAGATTGGGCCTCATCTTCTTCTTCAGCATCAATGGAGTCTGGAGAGACCGAATTGTATCCAATGATCTCATGAAGTCTGCCTCCGAGGTCTGCAACATTCTTTGGCGGATCCTTGTTCTCCTTCTATTGTTCCGATTGTTTCAGTTGTTGGATGAATTCTGCAAGGGTAACCTCAAATTTCTCCTTAGTTTTCATGGTGGTATACCCATGAGCAATCTCAGCCTTGTCTATGGTGGTCTTTCCTTCTCTCAGAATTTGAAGAAACTTTCTCTCTTTCATCTTAATCACTGTGGTGACCTGCAACGCAATGTCAAGAAAGATGAGTCTTCTGTGAGACTTAGTAAGATTCTTGTCCTTTCCTGCAAGCACATCATTATTCTGAACCTTCCAAATGTTCCATAAAATAATAGAAGATAACATAGACCAGAAGGTGTTACAAAATTTGTTGCTACTAATGGAACCTGAGATAATATTCATGAATCAAAGTGAATTTTATAGGAAAGACCAAACATTTTCCAAATTTCAGAGGCAAACAGACACTCAAAAAAGACATGTGCCACAGACTCTTGTTGTTTACAGACCAGACAAGGATTGGGATCCCCCCAGGATTCTTAAATGAAAGCTTACAAAGAAAGAGTTTCCACAAAAAATAGGTGATCTTTTGCTCCAAGGGCCTACTCCAAAGGAGTTTGAAGAATTTGTTCCAATCAGAGTCCTACACCTCTAGACCCCATTTGAGGTTGATATGGGAAAAAATATCAGATTTCACAGGCAGTAGTTGGTATATATACCTGGATTTACCAAGGTGGACGGGTGTTATCAGGCCATATTAGTTGGAAGGTGCAGCAGTTAGTCGAGCAACAACCACTAAAAGGTTCAAGGGCAGTAGAGAGTAGGGAATATCTTCTCCATTGGGATTTGGGGATGTTGAACATTGATTCAATTTTTTCCCATGTAGATATCTCTTCTTGTTGAATTATATCTTGGAAAGTAGCAACTCCTTTATTTGACCCTTTTTTTAATTTTTAAGATATGATTATGCTTTTTATATTAAGCAGCAAAAAAACAAGGGTGTTGACCCTTACAGAACCATAGTTTGAGGGCGTAAAAACAAACTACATACTAACAATAGATTAACATCAACCTAACAGAGAAAAAATCACTAGAAAACAACCATATACATAGTGGTCAAGAAGCCTATATACACCCAACTAGTCATCATATTGTCAATAATAGCAGTATTCAAAAAGATCCTACTTCTTAAACAGCTAACAACACTTAAAAGACTATTAAGCAAAGAGTTTTTCCTGAGCATAAGACTTAGGATAAAAGACTAATACAAAAATAAATAGTTTTTAGAAACCCCACATGGGTAAAATATGGTGCAAACCAAAGCCAACCAAGAGTTAAACATTGTGGCAGGGTTTGATATCACAACCCAACTAGTAAAACATGTGGCTCTAGTTGTCTATGAGGAGCTTAAATAACTCCAAGGTTGTAGTTTCCTTTGTCTTCTCCATCCTCACCAAGAACCTTCTATTGCAACAAATATAATGAAGTGCCAAATTTGTACAAAACTCAAAGACCAAATCTGGAAACATTGCCCATCTTTCTTTCCATCTCTAGCAGTTTGGTTTTCAGCTTTCCCACCTTAGTTTTCAGATTGACCAGCTCCTAAATATTATTCATACAACCCTCACAGCCCGAGTTAGGATTGGAAGGATTTTCATTTCCTTCAACAGACAACATGTTCTATGTGAGGCCAATTGGCTCCTCTTTCATATTTTTTAAGATGTGGGTGGAGATGTTGGTGGTTGACTTATTAGAACTTTCAAGAGTATCAGCTTCAGCATTGTCACCTTCCATTTCCTTTCCTTTCTCGTTCTCCTCCTTATTCTTCACATCCCTTTGAATAGTATTTTTTTCCACTGATTCATAATCTACAAGTGGATTTTTTCCTTTCCTTATAGACCTAGTAGCCAATATGTTGGATCTATGAGAGTTATTGTGCTCCTCCTCAGTATCATCTTCCTACTCACTGGCCACCTCGTGAATAGAGATTTTGGTTTTCTTAGTGGGGGAAGGGATTTTTCCCTTTTTATTTTAGTGGTGGTTATGTTGGACTCTTTACCTTTAGTCCCGCTAGTGTTAGGGGTAGAAACTTTAAAATTGAACATTTCAAAGTTAACAGGGCGAGAGGCAATCTTAAGGGCTCTAAAGTGACAAATTCATTTTTTCTTACTAGGTCTTTCCATGTCAGTGATATTAGTAGGTGAGGAAGACTACAAGGTAGGGGCTTCATAGACAACAATTGGTCTAGGAGAGTAGAGAGTCAAGTAAAAATTGTAGAGCCTAAAAATAAGACCCTGGTCAAAAAGAAAAGGTTTATTTCCTTGGGTTTGAGCACTCTCTTTCACATACAAAATAGAGCTTTCAGGAGAATTAAGAAGAAAAAATGGAAAAGAGATAATTTCATGATTTCTAAAATGGTTAAGAAGGGGCATATGGTAGTAATAGTAAACCTTGAAAGGCCCTTCAAGAGTGAAATATTACATGATCATGAGATAAACTTAGTCCCTAGGTAAGCCTTTGTTACATACAAATATTTTGAAATGCCTTCTCCTGTTGTTGTTTCCCGATTGATGGGTTTGAATGTCTCTGCAGGTGCATTGAAGCCTGGATTGGCTAGTCCAAGGGTCATCAGTAGGGGAGTGCATGTGCTTTCGCAGTCTACTGATGTGAATGGGGTCTGTGGACCTCCTGGCTCTACCTCTTATGCAGACATGGCTACTTTGAAGCAGATATTAATGGAGCATTGTCCTATGTTCTTCCTACTTCTAGGAGAGGGGGCCTTTGTTCTAGTTTCATAATGCCTGTCTCTATAAGTGAACCCATAGTGGTGAATCTGGAAAATGATATAGTATGAGACCTTTAATATGGCTGACTTGTTTTCCTCTAATGTTGCTATGTTTAGATTTAGGGGTTTTTGGCCCTCTCTAGTGGATCTGGAAGTGTGGATTTCCAAACATTGGGAGCCTATTTTATCTGATACTGTTCATCTATTCCCTATGGCTAAGGGTTTTTTTATTGCAAAGTTTGACAATGCTAAAGATAGGAACACTATTTTGTGTGATAGTTGTTTTACTTGGGAGGAGCGTTTCTCCCTAATGGAAAAACCATGGCATTGGGATTTTGATCCTCTTACTGAGTCTTTTAATAAAATTCCCTTATGGGTGAGCCTTATGAATGTCCCTTGCATCTTTGGTTGGATTCTATTTTGGAATCTGTGGGAGAGGCTATTAGGGATTTTCAAATGATGGATTCAGTGTCCTCTGACATTTTTCATCCAACGTATGATTGTATCCTAGTGGAGGTTGATGTTTCTAAGGGTCTCCCAGAGAAGATTACTTTGGATTCTCCTAGGGGCTCTTGGATCTAGACTCGGGATTATGAGGGAATCTTGTTCACATGTAGAAAGTGCCACAAGACTGGCCATATTGTTGTCTATTGTCTGTCTAATAGGGTAAAATTGAAGAAATTGTCTTCTTGGAGGGTCAGTGTTGTTGACCGTCATTATACGGTTAGACAAGTTCCTAAGGATGGGGCTTTGGTTGGTTGCCCCTCTCAGGATGATCACGTTATTGTTGATTCTACTAATGATGTCTCAGATGTTGTCTTGGTTCATACAATTGATTTTTTCCTTTCGGGTGTTGTGGTTGTTGTCCCTATCTAGACTACTGATGTTGTCTCTGGATCATCTGTTCTGTCTGCTGGTGTTGTGGTTTCTGATGCCCAGGATTCTCTAGGGGGGATTTGGGGAATGATGATGATGTTTGCCTTGTCCCAATTGATGCTGGTGTGGCCATCTTTTCTTCTCAGGTTGTGGGCTCTTATGCTAGTTCTTTGTCTTGGTAGAATGCAGCTAAGAAGGTTGAGGAAGGATGGATAATAGTTAATGGAAAGAAATTAAAGTCTCCCAAGCCTTCTTTTTATATGAGTTTACGGTCACATAAGGGTGGGCTTAAATGATTTTCTTGATTTCCCCTTATTGTGGAATGTTGGTATGGTCTCAGTTTCATTCTTGTGGGAATGATTGTTAGTTCCCTTTGGTGTGTTTGGTGTTGTGTCACAGTAGTTTCTTTCATCTCTTAACACTCTATCTTTGTTAGTTTTTTTGTAAAAGGTTTCAGGTCCTTTCAAAACCTTCTTTTACTTAATCAAAACTTAGTCCCTAGGTGGTGGCAACTATTCCTTTTTATAGCCTCCCTACATCTTAACCGAAGCTTCATCTCCCTTAAAAAATCTATTAAGGCTATTATTGTCTACAATACGACTATTCTTCTATTTTCTTCCTTCAATGAAAAACCAGTAGCCTTAGAAATCATCTCCTAACTAATTTTGAAGGACATGCTCCTAACAATAACTCTCCTATTTTCCAAGGATTCAACAAACTAGGAAGATGAACCCTCTTCCACCCCATTAATGGATTCAAGATATTTAGATACACCCCCTCCTTTCAAATATTCCAAATAGTGGGGTTGTTTTTTAAATTGTCCGACTTACCAGGCTCAAGACAGATACAGTCCCCACCCATCCCTGTAGCAGAAAGGGGATAACCAGAATATTTCACTCAAAGGAAATTACTATGTTGAAACCCTTGATATGGCTAGAGAACCTTTTCATTGTGACAAAGTGTTTTAAAAGATAATAAGGGCCTATCTACCAAGTCAAAAATAATCATTAAGCAATCGCCCCCAAAAAAATGGCTCATGTAGGCTACAACTAATTCCAAGTGAAGGTCTTTTCAACATAGAGTACAAGGGGTACACTCTTTTACAAGAATGGAAATAATAAATATATAGGTGGTTATGTATGATCAAATCATGATTCTAATTCACCACTAGCCCCATCCTTAGGTTCACATAATTTCCATGATTATTTAAAATCCACCTAGACTGAATTAAGCATCTAAGGGAAATTTTAATGTCACGTCTAAAAGAAATTTTGTGTCTCCAGACTATCATTCCAACTCATCCATCTCAAATTTGAATTCAAAAAAATATCATCACCTAAAATCCCCCACTCTAAATGATCATTCAAGGGGTGGTGAAAATAAAAATCCCAACGCCATGAGTTACACACTAGAAGCCACCACAACCAAACCATACATTAACTCATCATCTATGTTAGAAGTTGGGATCTCTTTCCTTAGGAGATCTTGGATATCTTCTAGGAGAGGGATTCATGCTTCCTCTAGAACCTAATTCCTTCCAAGTTATATCCTAACTTAGCCAGATAGTCCTCTATCATGTTCCCTTCTCTATAAACATGATTAATGTCAAAGGATTCTAGACCCAGAAAAATCCTTCTCATATCTCCCACGATTCCATCAATTGACTAGTTGAACCGAGAAAACCATTTAACAACATCAATAATGAGCTTTGATTCTCCCGTTATAGATAAACCTTTGACACCAATTGAAAGTGAAATTTTCATTCCTCGAAGGAGACTCATTTCTTATGCTTGCTTATTCGTGCAATTTTGCAAGTTGCCACTATAGGTTGTCACCAGTCTCCCAACATTCATTCTAATCAACCCTCCAGCAATAGCATCACCTTGACCTTACTTTTTCGTCTCGTCAAAATTAAGCTTTGACCAACCTTGCCTAGGTGGAATCCACTTGGTATTTCTCCTTTTCATTTTTTTTGGAGTTATCCACCTTTGCATAGGAATTTGCAATGCCCAAACTTCTTGCAATTATGTTGTCATGTTGCAAAAGGGGAAATTAAGGGCACGTCCCAATGAAGACAGCCAAATTCTCCAAATTATCTCTTTGGAATTTCGGAAAAACAACATCAATCAAGCACTCCACATCCCAAAATATTCTGTGTTTTCTCTCTTTCTACATTCTTTAACACAAGTGGGGAGGAATTTGCTTCCAAAGTTTTCTGACAATGGGATTAAAGGAAATTCATCTTCAATTGAAGACAAGTTATTGAATCTCCATGTTCATTACCCAATTAATATCAAGAAAGTGTAGCACCTTGCTCCAGATTTTTTGTGTGAATGGACAGTGAATCCACATGTAAGGGATTGTTTCCTCACTATGCTTACAGAGAGCACAATGGTTTTCCAGTTGAAATCCATGCTTAGAAAGCTTGTATTACATAAGTAATTTATTCTGCGTGACCATCCACAAGAATAAATTAATTTTATGGATGAGGTGAGAACTCCAAACTCTTTGCTACATGTTAGCAGCATCACCCTCGCGAAGGAGGAGGTGGTGAGAAGTTTTCATAGTGAAATGACCAATAAAATTCTTGATCTAGAATAATCTATCCTCTCTTTGAAACATCATAATTATCACCTATTAAAGCCTCTTTTACAAATCCCAATTCAAATTCAAGAGATGTTTTCTATCATGATAGCAAAGAGAGATGTTTTTTATTAAGGTAAATACAGGTCTTGAAGGGGCCCCAAAACCTTGTACAAAAAGGTCAAAAGAGATTTTTAAAGTAGCACTCTATAACGAAACAAAACAAGACCACCACGAGGGTTTTAAAACAGGCTCCCTCAACCTAGACACAAAAAAAGATACCAGAAAAGAAAATCTAGCACCCTTACAATAGAAAACGCTACATAAAATAAATTACAGTTAGAACTAGCAGCCCAAAAGCTTCCAGCAAGCAGCAAAACATCTGCCAGCAAAGGAAAGCCCAAACAAATTATTTCTTCCCTTTGTGGGAACGAAGAGACATATCAAAAGAGGTTGGACGTTTTGATTTTTTATTTCCTTTAACAGGGGTCCACCCATCATCCACATTCTTAGCCATTTCCAGCGTAGAATTTGAATCAAGATTCAGGTCCCCCAAAACCTGAGGTTGTCCCAGGAAAGGGCTAGGAGAATCCAAGGAGGCAGCATCAGAAGATGACTTAGTAGCTACCATTTCAGAAGAAACCAGCGAGGAGTTTCCAATAAGAGGAGCAGAAGCCCCACTACCCTCAGAGCCTCAAACATCATATTCAGTACAAGGAGAGGGGATAGGTCCCAGGGAAGAGCCATTAGTGGTCCCAAGAGGCACATTGGTCTCATCTAACTCCTGAGAATAAGAGACAACCTGAGAAAAACTTATGATAGAAGAATCCTTCACAACAAAATAATGTTGGGAGGAGGCCCCCTTCCACCAAGAAGAAGGTTTTTTAACCTTTTCCAATCCACACTGGTCCACTAAGTGACCAATTTTAAAGCATCTCCTGCATCTGAAGGGGAGGCCTTCATAATCCAAAGTTTGGATCCATGACCCTTTAGGATGCACCAACTTTATCTTTGTCGGAAGACCCTTGGACGTGTCCAAATAAACCAAGATCCTAGCATAAGTTGAGTGAATAATATCATTTGATTCCTCATCAACCATCAAGAAGTCCCCTGGAGCCTCACCCATAGCCTCAAGAAGAGAGTTAACCCAGAAATGAAGAGGGAGATGAGGAAGCCTCACCCAAGTAGGAACCTTGGAGAAGGACTCAATAGAAGCATCAAAGTCAGGATGCCAAGGCTTCATCATGAGCATGCTTCGGGCATTCTAGCTAAAAAAATGATCACATAGTATCACTTTCCTATCAGCAGCCCTCTCAAACTTGGCAATGAAAAAACCCCTTGCCGTTGGGAAAATGTGAATAGTTTCAGAAATCATTGGTTCCCAATGGCGAGAAATCCAGGCATGCAAATCTGGAAGACTCGGCCAGAGACCCTTACATCTGCAAATAAGACCATGTTCCTCAAGAACTGAGGAAGCATGATCAATGGCTTCCACAACCTCTCCATCCAGAGGGAGGATTAGAGAGTTAGAGAGAGGGAAAGGGGCAACAACTCTATCTCCAAAAGCCAAAGATAGCTTAGAGGCAGCAGATTTTCATAGAGAGGGACCCCCAGAATCAGGAAGATCTGCAACAGGCACCAGAGGAACAGAATCCCCAGCCGTCGATGACAAAACCCTAATCTTCCCAGGAGAAATAGGCGCAGCTAGGGAAGAAGCCTCCACCGCTTTCCCTACAATAGTCGTAGGTTCCCTAAATGGATCCACGCGAGCGGCATCTGCAGGAACCCTAGTGGCAGTCGGAAGAATCATGGTAGGAAGCATGATGGTTACATATATAAAATAGATCAAAAATGATCAGGAGGCATGATGGTTACCCTAGCGACAGCAAAGAGAGATGTTGTTTTATGATTTAGAATTAGTTAAATAATCAGCCACCTCGTCCCCAAAGATACGCTTATAAATCCCAAAAAGGACATTGCATACTGGGTGGGAGAATAGTGGTGCATCCCCCAACCACGTGTCATCCCAAAAACATATCATATGATCATCTCCAATCTTCCATTTCAATGATATTTGTGAAATACTCCTACACTTAAGAATGTTGTTCCTGATTCTAGACCCATCAAAGAGACCCTGCATGGTGAGGAAGCGGTAGAACCTTTCATTATTTAAATATTTGGTGATCATAATGTCACACCAATTGGTTGTGTGCAAGAAACTTTCCAGCCAATCTTAACAAGATGAGATTTATAGAGGTGGGTAATTTTCCTAATGTAAAGCAACCTCAATATTTTTGGTTGGTAAACTTTGTCCCAGCTGACTAGGGAAATCTTTTTTATCTCCTCTAAAGTCGTCCAAAGGAAGGTTTTTTGAATCATTTTGAGTCGTATAAATTGATATTTGAAAGAGGGGGAGAAAATAAATAGAAATCCCTTGAAGAAATGTTGTCAACAGTTATACTATACCCGAACTGCTAAGAAGTTTTCCTTTCCAACCAGCTAGTATGTGCTATATTCTCTCAAGGATTGAGTTCCAGAAGAAATCAGTAACCTCTTTGACACTGAGCATAATTCCAAGGTAAGTACTAGGAAGATTATCACTTTGAAAGCCTAATATATTTTTGATCTTATTTTTCAAACTATCCAAAGTGTTGAAGAAAAAAAAATTACTTTTATCAAAGTTGTAGCCTAGCCTAAGACATAGGCATATTGATTAAGGAATAATTTAAAAACTCTAGATTCAATCACCAAGGAAGTACCAAAAACAATGGTATCATTCACAAATTGCCAAAGGACAACATAGGGTACAGTGGAGACAGGTCATACCCCTTAGATTTTTCCTTCTTTAACCAGCCTTAGGAAATTTCTCCCCAAGACCTTTGTCAATGTTATAAAAAGATAAGGGGAAAAAGGGTCCCCCTTTCTAATGCCCCTATGGCACCAAAATAATGCCTTTGAACACCATTAATCATGATAGAGTATTGAATAGTAGTACCACATTCCTTGATCAAACCAAATACTCTACTGTCAGCAAATCTTCAATAAGACTTTAAATAGGAAATCCCACTTGACCCTATCATAGGCCTTCGAGATGTCTAATTTTATTTACATCCTTGGTTGTAAAATCTTGTCCATTGATTGAATGAACTCATCAGTTGTAATGGTAGCGTCAAGGATCTCTCACCTAGGAATGAAACTTTTTTTATTGTAATTAATAAGTATTTCCAATAAGGGTTTGATCTTGTTAACCAATACTTTTGAAAATATTTTATGGAACTTATTATAGAAGGCTTAATGGTCTCAAATTAGTAAGATACAATGGCTCCTAAATAGTAGGAAGTAAGGCGATTAAGGATCTATTCAACTCTTTCAACTGTTTACTCATCTTGAAGAAATCGTTTGTTGTAGAGACAACATCAAGACCAACTATACCCCAAAACTCCTAAAAAAAGAAGGGGGAACCATATATGATAGGGGATTTTAAACCACCCATAGAAAGGGTAGTAGTCCTAACTTCCTCCAATGAAACTTTGGCTAGAAGTTACACATTATCAGCAGCACTCATAGCTCTCGAGGGGCAGACTACCAACTAGTCTTCTAAAAGTGTATCAACAGCACAACTGTCATCTTTAAAAATATTGCAAAAGTAATATGAGGCCATGAGACCCAATTTAGAATCCTCCTTGATTGCACAATTATTTTCATCCCTGAGACTAAGGATAGTATTCCTCCTCTTATGTATGCTAGAAGAGAGGTGAAAGAAGATTAAATTTTGATCTCCCTCTTTCAGCCACTGAATCCTAGATTTTTGTTTCCAAAATATTTCCTAGATTTTTGTTTCCAAAATATTTCTTCGTTCTAAATATTTTATTTCCATTTGGTTCTCAAAGCTTCCTATTTATTATGTTTCAATACACAAAGGTCTCCAATAGCCATTTTTCCTGAATGGTTGTTAGTCTCAAACAAATTTCATTTTATTTTTTTTGAAAAAAGTGTCTCCAAAGGTGAACTTATTTCATCCTTTAATATTCCTTCAAAAAATATTTAGTTTTTGGACGATATGATACATTAGAGTCCCTTGGAAAATGGAATGTCACTATTTTTGAATGTAGTTACGGAACTCAGGGTGTGTCATCCACATAATCTCATAACGGAAAGGACTATGCAATTTTTGCGACTTGTTTTTCCAATCAAGAAGAATAGGATTGTGATTTGACATTGTCTAGGGGAGCAAAGTGAAGACAGAGTTGAACCCTAAGTCTCAATGAGTAGAAAAAAGGAACTTGTCAAGATTAACTTGAATAAGATCACTAACCTTCCTATGGTTTGACCAAGTGAAGAATTGTCATCTCATCTCTATGTCAACAAAGCTAGTTTCATTGATGAAGTTCAATAGATCAAGCATGCCATCGGAAAAATCTTCAAGACCACCCATATTTTCATAAGATAAAAGTGGCAAATTGAATTCACCTGCTAATAGACAATGAGAAGTGCAATATTTTTCAATGAAAGAAGAGATATCCTACCAAACCCACTTTCATCCATGACAGGAGTCAGGGGCATGGATATTAACCAAAACCAATCATAACCATCATAAGAAAATTTGATAGTCAAAAAATCAGGACTCGAGGGGATAATCTCTCCATCCACTTTCTATAAATTCCACATAGTAAATATACCTCTTAAGTCACAATTAGCTTCCCAAATACAAAAATGAGAACTTGGCCACAGAACCTTCACTATTGTGTTGAAAGAAGAATCTATCATCTTGACTTCTTGAAGAAGTACAACATCAATACCATTTTCATTTCAAATCATATTTTTCCATTCAACCCCCTCATATTCCATGAAAAGAACCTCATTTCTTAGCTTTGGTTGTGGAATCTAGGGTCCTCTTCCCATTGTTGGTGATTTCCCTTGTAATCTCCCTTTTTTTTGTGACTCATTGTGATGGGAAACCAGCCTTGGATTCTGACCCAACATCAGTCTTCTTGTTGTTGGTCTTCTTTATGTGAATCATTGAACCATCATCACTTAAAGGACAACTTGTTGAAGAACCCACTAAGGAGTAGGTTTTTCTAAGGGGTAGGGGTGAGCACTATCTTAGAGGATGAATTGGCCCCAACCTTGCTAGGGGATATGGGGGATAGGGTGCCACCATGTTGGGGAAACACATTGGTAGTGGGAGAGATTTCAAATTCCTCTAGAGAAGGAGTTTGGTCATAAGTATCATACAGATCTCCCCATTATTCATATTTCTTAGGGGTTTCCAAATGTTTCAACAGTCTATCCACGAAGGGATATTCATCACTTTCAAATTCTGAACCAACCACCTCAGGGAGCTATAACTCTCAAAGGAGAAGTAGAGATACCTTTGAGTTTTTGTGATCCTCTCTTAGGGGCTTTACAATAATAAATCACATGACCCAATTTGGAACATGTCTAATAGAAAATTGTAGCATTTTCATACATCAATGCTTGTGTCCACTTCCCCAATTTAGATTGTAGGGTGATAAAATTAGGGGAATTTTTATCGATAGCAACATTACACAAAGAGAGCAAAAACTAACTTAGATTTTTCCTTAGTCCTCTCATCAGTAGCAACAAACTAGCTAAAGGTGTTTCCAATACAGTAAAAAATGTGTTCATCCCAGAATTCCAACAATAGGCCAAGCATGTGAACCCAAAGAAGGGTTATTATATTGAGGTTAGTTACAAGATCAAAACACATTTTCACCTATAAAGGGATATAAAGAGCTTCCCAAAGGCCCATGAACCTGACAGCATGGAAATCAGGTCCTCGACATTAAACTTGAAGACAAATAATGTGTCAAGCATTGAAATAATTATGATGCTTCCCTTCAATTTCTATTTATGAGATGTCCATAGCCTAACCATATCAATGTTTGTCTAAAATAATAAAAAATTTCCCACTAGTGTATTGTTCATCAAGGAAACAATACGAACAACCACTTAATTAGGAACCACAATATTTGTTCTATCATTAGTTTGTGAACACTCTAGAACATAATATTGCTCCACCTCCTTATAAGTACCACCCAAAAGTACATTTTTCCATCCATTGGACGAACCACCACTAGGTTCTTTTCCCTATTTTGGTTTGTTGAAAACTGCCTCTATAATTTCAATTCAAAGTTTAGGATTAAAGACTTCAGTCTTATGACCTTCAATCTCCTATGCTAGATAAATTTCAATAGAATGTGCATTCTCTAACACAGTGGGGCCCATAGCACCATCATGCAGAGATTCTACAGTTGTGGGGGTCCCCAGGTGGGGGAATCTATCACCTAATCCCATCAAAAATCATGAATCACAGAAATTCAAAAAATCAACAGAGTGGGAAACACTCGCCTATATTCCATAAATGATAAGTTATCATACCTAGATATGATTATGTTAGAAATAATTCATATATATTATTTTCCTTGAATTATTTTCACTCACAAGATTTTAAACATTTAGAGTATTGTTAGAAGTATACATTTATTGTCATTCTTTTCTAGATGTGCTTTATATAAATTCTAATGAATAAATTATTACATGGTAATTTTTTGGCATTCTTAAATAGTTGCTAAGGTAGATTTTTTTGTGCAAATTGGTAAGTATTGTTGACCATGGTGTTAGCATGAACAATAGAAGGAAAGATGAAGATTAATTTCCTCTCTTGAAAAGCGAGATGAGTTGCTCCAAGGTTTTGGGAGTTTATTTCCTAGCCATGTGTAAAGGTCGAGTGGAACGATGTGAATGCTCACAAGGAGGCCTTTTCTACTAAAACAAGTAATATTGTTGGACTATCTAAATTTTTTAACTATTTTAAATTTAACAATTGTATACTTTAAGATTTTCAAAGGAGATACCTGCAGTAAATCAAATCTGAAAATAAACTAAATTCTAACTTATGTGAACCATTACATTGAAAATAAATTGCAAAAGAGATGAAGGGTGTGCAATAAATGAAATAAACAACCTCTAAACTATTATGAATAGTAATCAATTAAATGGAAACTTCATGTTTTTTATTATAATCAATAGCCTAATAAGGAGGTTGACCCTTACACAATCACAACCTGAAAGCATCAAAGAGAGCAATAGCACTAATATAGGTTTTGACAAAAAAAAAATAAACAATACACTATCACAAAGGCTAGTAGCCCTCCTCAAGAGTGAGAAGGTCTCTCACTCACCACATGTAGAGAAGAGTGTGATCTTGAAGAACTAGTTTTCCTTCACTGTCAATAACTATCCAGTTGGTATTTTCATTAGGATCCCCACCCCGAGGGGGTGCCACTAATGCAGCACCATTTGAACTTCTATCAACACAATGGACAGAGTGCTAAGGAAGTTGTACATTTTTAGTTGAAGTTTGGATTTGAGCAGGAGAAGAAGGTGCAAAATGGTCCACATATCCAGAGAGAGCCGCACCATAAGGAGGAGTGGTATCCACATGGTTTACAGCTAGGGTATCACCCAGATTTGTAGTAGGAGCATGACCCATATTTGCAGTAGGAGCATAACCCAGAGTTGGAGTAGGAGCATCACCCAGATTTGCAGCAAGAGCTTCATCCTCATTTTCATCCTAAGAGGATTCCTCAAAAGTGGCATCAAAGAGAGTATCAGAATCTCAGACGGTAAAATTATTATCATTTGCATCCTTCCACCAAGTGGAAGCACCTTTTTGATGCAAAAGAGAATAGTTTCTATCTATATGTCCAGTAGATAAGCATCGCCAACACTAAAAGAGGAGGCCCTCATAATCCAATGATTGAGTTCAAGGCCAATCCCCAACCATGAACACCATATTCCCTAACCATGATGTAGAGATATCCATGTCAACCAAAATGTGATCCAACATAGAGAGGCCTAGAAAATGTATCCTCGTCCACATTTAAGAAATGGCCAATAGAGTTTCCAATGGCCTCCAAGAAATAAATATCCCAAAAATGGAGTGGTAGCTTAGGAAGATGAACCCACATAGATCGCACATTGAGTGGTTCAGTGAGAGGGTTGATAGAGATTATCTAGAGTTTGGGAGAAAGAGATTGAGTCTTCCAAACCCATAGCTTTCTCAGCACCAAATCACTATCTTCAGAGCAAGAAAATGCAGCAATAAAAACCCCTTTACACGAGGGAAACTTTCAATGTTACTAGAGACTAAGGGTTTCCAAGAACTTGTTACCTAGAATTTTAGATTGGAAAGAGAAGGCCAAAGACTAGTGAATCTACCGACCAACCCATGAATTTGGTAGAACTCCACATTATCACCACATCTGGGCCACACACCACCATAGGAGAGGCCTTGACATAGGCAGTGGGTCGATATTTCACCTTTGGAGGAATAGTAGCAATAGATTTAGCAGCATGAGAATAGATTTTTCCCCCAATAGAGTACCTTAGAGGTGGTGTGTGGGAAACCCTTCTTGTAGTATCAGTAACAACCCCCAAACCACTAACAGCTAGGTGTGGAGGTGACTCCAACCCAAGAAGAGATGAGGAAGAGGGTTTAGGGAGACCCCCCACTATTCACCCAAAATAGTAGGAGAAGAAACCCCATAAACACCAACATTATCATAATTTTTTGTCATGTAGGATTGCATCAGAAAAGCTAAGTGTAATACTCAAAAATCCTATGAAACATGGAAAGGTTATTACGTTTATGGATTTTCCTATCATGAAAAATCAATCTCTGGAGAAGGTCAATTCCTTATGGTACTCACATAAACTATTTTTGAATGAGGAAAGGGGAAGAAAGAAACTTCAATTTAAGCCTAAACTAACGGGTGATGCACCAAAAAAGATAACTAAGATCTGCAACCTATCAAGCTCACAAAAAATTCAATCAAATAACCCTAAAACTCTAACAACCCAACTAAATACGTGATGCATAAGTATTTCCTATAAAGGGTTGAATCTAACGCATTAATGGAGGAAAATCCAACAGATTTTCTCAGCTACAAGATATCAAAAACAACTAACATAATTTTGGACCTGCATTAACCATGTATATTGCATGCTTAATTTAGACTGAATGAGATAGATTTAAGGACATAAATCACAAAAAAATTGATGAAATCATTCATTCATAACACAACACCAATAGTATTGAGAAGTAAATTTATTTCTATTTTATTGAAAATCAAGAAGCATGTTGTTATAAAAAATCAGAAGATAAGCCCCCAAAAACCCTTCTTGTTGTTGTGTACAAGAAGCCAAGAGAATCAGAACTACCTCTATACAATGTGAAAGGACCGCCTGTATAGTTCAAAACCCACAAGGTTCAAACAAGAAAGAAACTCAAGTGAAAGGAGGGGTCAAACTATCTGAAACATGCAGTTGAGCACCTAAAAAAATCTAAGACTAATACTCCATCCATGTGGAACTCCAAACTAACGTCAAACTGCAAAATAACTCACCAAAACACCTCATGAAGTCAAGAAATACCCATGGATCAAAATCACATAGAAACCCCACAAAAGATGGGTTGGAACTACAAGATACACCTAGTTAACTACCCCAACACCCTCCTCAGCTGATGTATAACCTTTGGAGATCCCAAAACTACACTCAAACTGCTCATAACCCCTCCAAAAGTCATCCATAATCCATGCAAAAGGAAAACCCCCTCTTTCCCATGAAATTCAAACTCAACTCCTCTCCAAGTCTCTAAATTACATGCAATTCCTCTTTCCTTATTTTTTTCATTTTATTTAAATATATATTCATTGGTTTATAAGTGCATCAATTAACAAATATTGATACATGTGATAATGCAAAAAACTAAACTCCAGTTTGACTTTGGTATTCTATCAATTTGAATTTGAATTTAATAATCATTATATGATTTATGATGATATCATATAATAATTATTAAATACAATTTAAATTCATATATGAAAGATAGAAATTATAATACATGTTATACTAATATTTGTGAAGTCATATATAAAAACACTTAACAAACATTGATATAAAATATATTATAACACCTCACATAAAATAAGGTATGAACTACCCTATTACCCATGGGGTATACTTTGCCATAGTTCATAAAAAACTAAGGCATGACATACCTCTACTTTCCCTGAGTGATTTTAGAGAATGAAAAACCCTATAAATACTTCTTTCTTTTCATTGCAACTTTTCTACATTTTGTCTCTGCTGCGCCGCCAAAGGAGAAACCAAGGTTTTGAATTTTGGAGTTATTGCAAGAAATATCACAGATTAATTGCGCTCAAATAGGTAAGGCATTGTTCTTATGCTTCCAAAATTCATCTCTTTGGTGATTTGTTATGACAATCTATGTTTTTCCAGTGCATATGTCTGTGTATTTCATTTACTTGAAACTCCTCTACAGTTCTCAAATTTTTTTGTTTTAATGGTTTTGTCCCTTCCAGGCTTTATGTTTATATTCTTTAAAGGAAACAATGATTGTCTTTGCTAGTCATGGAAGCCCAATAATCTCTAAATATGTTCAATTTTCTCTATGGGCTTGACTGTTTCATGGATTTTGTATATGCTCATCCTTACACATTTAATCCCCCTATTCATATCTATAGCTTTTCTTTAACTTTGAGGGTTTTCATGTTGATTTTGATGAGGTTTTCATTCTATCTTTTAGATCTTTGAAAAAATGTAAAACCCTCTTGTGGGTTCATTCTGCAGGTCGTGAACTACCTAATTAGAGATATTTACAGATTCTTTGGAACTCTATGACTATGGATATCCAATGTCCAGTGCATTTCTCTTTGAAGCTTTGTATATATTTTTTCATAAATAAAAATATTTTATTTGGATATTCTTTGTATACTATGTTATAGCAAGGGCTTCTCTGTGTATATTCTATGGAGTTTCCTATTGTAGATAAATACATGAAACCATGGTAACACTTTTAATAGACCTATATATTTTATTTTGCATTTTCATGATGAGTATTCATTCTCTGAGCTTCATTCTCCTATAACTTGATATTTAGATGTTATTTATGCACTGCTCCTTTGTTACACCAATCTTGGATTTTTGTTGTATATGTTTCTTTGTATATTTTGGAAAATTTGAAAGGTTTTTCATCTACATGGGTTTTGAAACTCTATTGCATTACATAGTTCCTTACTACTTTTTTCATGAGCTAATAGAACTGGCACTAGGATCTTGAGGATTTTGCAAATAAGAACTGAACTCTTTTTTTGTCATTAATAATGGAGATCTAATGAGTTTTTTGTCATTCAATCCTGGGACAAAATCTTTCCATGTTTATTTCATTATATATCTCTACATCACCCCTATTATTTCCATATTTAATGTCAATAACTAGACTCATCATTTGATGTCATTTACATCTCCTTGGTGTATTTTCATTGTTCTTGTATTTATTACATCTTTCTTCATATTTAAACATGGAAAATGTTATTTCATTGGTTGTATACTTTGTCTTATGATAGTACCCTTACTGCACTATACCTCATTGTTTCTCATGTCACCCTCATAAGGCTTTCTATATTATCTCCTTCATGACATCAATGTCTAGAGTTAGCATTATGATAAAAAAAAATTGTCATATCTTTGCATCAAAAGACAATGTTATGACATGCTCCATGCTCCTTGCTATTCTAATCAGTGTCTTTAATCCATTCTTTGGCTAAGGTTACCCTCATTAACTACTTTTTAATACTGCATCATTCCTATTCATTACTTCTGATTGTACTTCTTAATATCATGGTTGTTGTCAGATAGCTGTTATTATCTCATGTTCATGACATGCATTTCTTTCAAGATATGGTCTTATGAAGATCAAACCTCTAACTTTTAGTACTCTTTTAAGCATGTTCAGACTCCACTTTTGTATCTCACCTTATATATGACACATTATGTTCACCATGACAACAACTTCATCTTGAATGTTAATTATATCTTCTTTTCGCATGTATCAATGCATTGAATAGTTGTTGTACCCATTTTTGTAAATCATACTTTCTGATGATATGCATGATAGTACCTTATAGTTTCTCCTTATGGGTTCATGTACAATGTGTTTGAAACTCTCTATGATTGTTGTAATTTTTCCAAACATTTCCACTTTTGATGTCATAATTTTTGTATTTGTGTATGATGAAGGCAGTTATCTATGTCTTCAATGAAAACCTTATACACTTTCTTTTGATACTCATTGCAGTGAGGTTTTCCTTTTGATGTAACTGTATATATGTTTGTCCCTTGCTTGATTTTAACTTTCATGTATAATTTATGGATTTTCGTGGTTGTTCTATACATTGTAGAGCTATTGTTTTAATCTTCAATTCACATTCACTCTATCTATTCATAGAAACATTATTCTAAGGCATTGTAAATTGTTGTACATTTCATCACTTTGATCTCTATGTCAACATTGTCAAACATCGCCTCCTAGAATTATTACATAAGATCCTCCATAACATATGACTGACCTCCTTTATACATGAATGATCCCTTAATGGAAGGATTTAAATTGTTATTTCATTGTTTTCCTTGCAATAGAAAATGATACATACCTTACATCTATTCCTTTCATGCCTAGATATGATGTGTACATTTCTCTTTATGATGTTGCCCCATTGATTTGATCATGCTCTGTAGCTGCATTTTTGTCATTTTATTGGCAGGTTGGGCTCAACCCTTGTGGGAGCCACATTTTACCCCACATGCTGAAATATGGAGTTCAATAATAATATTTATACATGTACCTACACATGAAACAAATACATTAGACATAAACATTAATTCATATTTGTTTATTTTCTTCCTTTTAATTTTCTCTGATCAGATGCCATAAGCAAGTAGTTGTGTATAGTTGTTGATTTATACACTAAGGATTAAGATCTTGAGCTCTAACACCACTTCATCATCACCCTGCAAGTACTATGAAGACTTAAGGAAACCTAATTGAAGCAAGATGCTCAATATTTCAAGCACATTCCATCACTCAATAAGAAATGATGGATCTTCTTCCCTTTTTTATAATTTGACTTATGTGCATGTTTTACTTTGTAATGCATCTTTCAGTTAATCCCACGGCTTGAGTGGGTCCTTAATTTATCTTCCCATTCCAATCAATAGAACTTCAAATATTGTTTTACAATTTACTGTATTGCAGTTGTATATATCTTTTGCAACAAGAATTGAAACATTGTAAAGTAATTCTGCAAAATGAAATGAGAAATTTTTCGTTTGTATATCTTTATTTCTATTTGAATCACTTTAATGGAGATTTGATTTTCCTTTCAAACAACACATAGAATAGATCAATTGAAAATTATTTTAACTTAAACAAATGTAAATGATATAAGAAAATTCAAATAAAATGAACCTTTCACTTAAGGATGAACCAAAGTTGAACCAGCTCTATCAATTTGAGTTGTAAGTGAAAATTGGTAACATTTCTAGCAATATTTGATGGTTGTTGTCCCGCTAAACATGTCAAGATGAGTTTCCTTATATAATTCCATTGGGAACGAGAGTAAAAAACTTAAAAAACCAAAAACCTTCCTTCCCAAACCAAACTAAAACTAAAAATCAAACACACCACTCAAAAATTGAACTAAAACTAACTACAGCTAAAACTAAAATTGAAACACTACAAGTTGATAGAATCAAGTTTAGGATCATCATATGGTTTTTAGTAATGGATTCATGTGGGCCATTTGTTCATTACTATGAATGGAATATCCTTTTTGAATTGGATTTTGTCAGGTTGCAAGAAACCAAACTAAAAACCAAACTGAAAATAATCTAATATAGCAAAAATTATTAGGATTGGTTGTGGATAATGTGTATGATATGAGATAGTGATATTTATATCTCATGTATCATATGATAATCTTTCTCTCCATGTAATATGATATTTTTGACTAGCTTGGCCTCTTTTCACTACCACACAACTGTGAACTAAAACTAACTGACTATTGTGCTCAACCACACTTGGAGAAAGCAAAATTGAAAATAAAAATTAACTACCCTACACTAATATAATAAATCATCAAGGCCTCATATATATCCATTTACAGACTGACTAAAATAGCTTCCTTTTCTCACCAATAATAGATTAGTTACACACATAAAAACAAATGAGAAGATATAAAATGAGTGGAAATATCAGCAGCTCCTGAAGCATATATTGAAAATAACAGGCAGAGTAGCATACACTTTTATTATGACCATATAGAATTATGGTTTAAGGTGCATAAATGGGTTGGACTTTTTTTTCAATATCTGAAACCTCATTTTGAGGATCTATTCTATAAAGATGCATGATAGCGAAAGCTCTAGAGATGATAAACTTGGGATTTTCGCTGCTGATTTTTGTTTTGCCAATTGTATTTTCAACTATCACATCATACTTATCATAAATTTCAAGATCATGAGAATCAAAGGATTGAGCCATTGTTTCAATTTCCTAATTTTGATCACAAATCACATTTTTAAGAATGTCAAGTTGTCATCAAGATTAGAGAAAAAATATTCAATAATGTATAAGAAAATATTCACATTATGATCAATTTATTTTTGTAGAGTATCATCTAAGATGCTCTCCTGGGTTCTCTTAAAAACCATATTATGGAAGCTTGTGATTTGTTGATTTCCTTACTATATATCCACTGAACCTGCATCCATATCAAATACTTGAAACTTTTCCACAATGTTGTAATCATTTGTATGCTCATGGATAAGCATTATTTCAGCCTCATTTTTTTGCTCTTGTTGATTACAACTTGGAAATTTATATAGTGTAGACATGTCATTCTCATTAATAATAGAAAACAAAGGAATCTCAACCCAACAAATCAACTTGAACCCTAGAATCAATGGCCATTTTATTGACAACACTTTGGTTCTCATGATTTGTCTCAGCTAAAGATGAATGATGGGCATCTATTTTTGTCACAAATACTTCAAGATCCTTCGAAAAAGAGTCCTCCTCATCCTGATTTTCATATTTACATGGGAGAGGATTGTCACCTACCTCATTGCATCTCTCATGAATGATCAAAACATAAAGGTCTTGAGCCTCTTCATATTGTCTTGCAACTTGTAATAGTACAATCTTAATTTCATTCTCTTCCACATTCACAAAATAGGGAAGCTAATCAAACAAATTAGAAGAAACTTGGAAATAATCAGCCTCTCCTATCTCTACATCCTCTTGTAATAAATCTGATGAATCCTCTTTTACAGGATGAATTGATTGAGCTCTTGAGTAGGATCTTCAAATGAGTGAAGACTCATAACACTTGGAATTTAAGTAGAGGACTCGGGAGACATACCTTGTATAAAACTTGGAATTTTAACCTTAGAAATATCTTATTTCATTGGTACATCTGTTGTAGTTGAAGGAGTTGGTTGATTCTAATTTACTTGAGCCTGAGCTAGCAAGACCTTCAAAAATATGCCTTTATCCTCCAACACTTTTTTCGTAATGCTCCTTTTGTGCTTCCATCTCTTCTTTATGGTGTACTTCTTTTTTTTCTAGCTCTTTGTGAATATTTCCTCATGGTGTATTTGTTCGGCCTCCAACTATCTTGTAAGATCTTTCTTCCATATCCATGCATTTCCTTTCCAAATTAATATGCACATTTGAAATATTTAGTGGGATGGCTCTTCCAACTTCATATAAAATCCTTGTCATCTTCTAATTTCAAGCATCTATCCAGCCCAAACCCACAAAAGGATTTTTAACTCATGATATCCAAACTTGTCTGTATATATGGACAGGGATGGATCTCCTTTGAAATCCAAATCAAGGTCAACAAACCTCTATCCAAGACCCATAACTTGATCCCTAGTACAATTAAAATTCATTTTACACAAGATATGTGGAGGGATGAGAGTCTCACAAACAGATGGAACATGTTGATAATTCGTTGCTGCAAGGTTATTCTAAGCAAAATTGGTAGCATCATCGATATGATACAAATGATGCAGATCTCTACAAACATTATTCTCATAATATGGTGATGGGTATACATGTTGCCCACAAAAATTTGACATCTATACTCATATGATAAGCTATAAATCATAACATAAATTTGTTTTTGAAACATACCAGCAATTGATCTTCTTGAAACTAGTAGATTTTCTTTGCAGATATGCTAGATGCGTGTGTAGAGATTTCCTCCAAAGGCTGTAATACTTATTTTTACACCAAAAATCAGAATTATGTGGAAAATCTTGGACTGAAATAGTCCAAAGGATCCCAACGAGCGTTCCAAAATTGTTGTCACGTAGGACTACAACCGAAAAGCTAAGTATAATACTTAACAATCCCATGTAACATGGAAATATTTTAAGTCCTCTGGTTCTACCTATCATGAAAATCAATTTTTGGGGAAGGTCAGTTCCTTATGGTACTCACCTAAACTATTTTTGAACAAAGAAAGGGGGAGAAGGAAACTTGAATTTAAACCTATACTAACAGGTGATGTACAACCTATTTTTACTTAATCATAATAGGTGATGTACCAAAAAATATAATTGATATCTGCAACCTATCAAGCTCACACAACCTTCAATCAAATAACCCTAAAACTCTCACAACCCAACTAAACAGATGATTCATAAGTATTTCCTATAAATGGTTGAATCTAATGCATGCATGGAGGAAAACCCAACTATTTTTTTCAGCTACAAGATATCAAAAACAACTAACACAATTTTAGACTTGCATCAACGTCCATGTATCTTCCATAGTAAATTTTGACTAAATGAGATAGATTTAAGGACATAAACCACAAAAATTGATAAAATAATTCATTCATAACACAACACCAAAAGTATCGAGAAGGAAATTTGTTGCTATTTTACTAAAAATGAAGAAGCCTACTATTACAAAAACTCAAAATCTGTGAGCCCCCAAAAACCCTTCTTCTTGTTGTGTGAAAGAAGCCAAGAGAATTAGAACTACCTCTACACAATGTGAAAGGAACACCTATATAGCTCAAAACCCACAAGGGTCAATCAAGAAAGAAACTCAAGTGAAAGGAGGGATCAAACTACCTGAAACATGTAGTTGACCACCTCAAAAGTATCCAAGACTGATAATTCATCCATGTGGCACTCCAAAATTATGTTAAACTACAAAATAACTCACCAAAACACATCATGAAGTCAAGAAATCCTCATGGATCAAAATCACAAAGAAACCCCACAAAAGATGGGTTGGACCTGCAAGATATACTTGGTTAACTACCCCAACACCCTCCTCAACTGATGTATAACTTGTGGAGATCCCAAAACTACACTGAAACTGCACGTAACCCCTCTAAAAGTCATCCATAATCCATGCAAAAGGAAAACCCCATCTTTCCCATCAAATTCAAACTCAACTCCTCTCCAAGTCTCTAAATTACATGTAATTCCTCTTTCCTTATTTTTTACATTTTATTTAAATATATATTCATTGGTTTATAAGTACACCAATTAACAAATATTGATAAATGTGATAATGCAAAAAACTAAACTCCAGTTTGACTTTGGTATTCTATCAATTTGAATTTGAATTTGAATTTAATAATCATTATATGAGTTATGATGACATCATATAATAATTACTAAATTATTGTTTAAAATTCATACATGAAAGATAGAAATTATAATACATTTTATACAAATATTTGAGAAGTGATATATAAAAACACTTAACAAACATTGATATAAAATATATTATAACACCTCACATAAAATAAGGTATGAACTACCCTATTACCCATGAGGTATACTTTACCATAGTTCATAAAAAACTAAGGCATGATAGACCTCTACTTTCCCTTGGTGATTTTAGAGCAAAACAAAACCCTAGGAATACTTCTTTCTTTTCATTGCAACTTTTCTATGTTCTCTCTATGTTGCGCTGCCAATGGAGAAACCAGAGTTTCAAAGTTTGGAATTATTGTTGGAAATCTCACAAATTAATTATTCTCAAATAGGTAAGAAAGTGTTCTGATACTTCCATGCTTCATCTCTTTGGTTATTTGTGATGATAATCTATGGTTTTCCAGTGCATGTCTATGTATTTCCTTTGCTCGAAACCCCTCTATAGTTCTGGGATTCTTTTGTGTTGGTGGCTTTGTCCCTTCAAGGCTTTATGTTTCTATTCTCTAAAGGAAATAATGACCATCTTCTCTACTTGTGTAATCCCAATACCCTTTGAATATGTTCACTTTTCTCTATGGGCTTTACTATTTCATGGATTTTGTATATGCTCATTGTTGCACATTTAGTCTCCCTATTCATATCTATAGATTTTCTTGAACTTCAAGGGGTTTCATATTGATAATCAAGAGGGTTTCATTCTATCTTTTAGATACTGATCTACTTTTTATACCATGCTACAGTCAAGGGATTCTCTATGTATATTCCAAGGAGTTTCATGTTGCAGATAAATACATGAAACTCTGGTAAAACTTTTAATAAACCTATATATTTTATTTCCCATTTTTATGATGACTATTTGAAAAAATGGAGTTCTTAGTGCTCCATGCTCCTATAGCTTGAAATTTTGATGCTATATATGCACCGCTCCTTTGTTACATTCATCTTGGATTTTGGTTGTATCTATGTCTCAATATGGAAAATCTAAAAGGTTTTGGAACTATGTGGGTTTTGAAACTCCATTACATTCCATACTTCCTTACTACTTTTTGCATCAGCTAATGGAACTAGCACTAGGATCTTGAGGATTTTGCAAATCAGAATTGGATTCTTTTTCCGTTAATAATGGAGATCTATTGGGGTTTTTGTCATTCAATTCTGAGATGGAGTCTTTCCATATTTATTTCATTATATATCTCTACATCACCCCTATTATTTTCAAATTGAATGTTAATAACCAAATGAATCATTTGATGTCATTTACCTCTCCTTGGTGTATTTGCATTGTTCTTGTATTTATTGCATCTTTCTTCATATTTAAACATGGAAAAATGCTATTTAATTTGTTGTATACTTCGTCTTATAATAGTACCCTTACAACACTAGACCTCATTGTTGCACATGACCCTCATAAGGCTTTCTATACTATCTCATTCATGACATCAATGTCTAGAGTTAGCATGTTGACAATTTTTTTCATCATATCTCTGCATCAAAAGACAATGTTATGACCTGCTCCTTTCTCTTCTAATTAGTGTCTTCCTTCCTTTCTTTGACTAAGGTTATTGTCATTAAGTATTTTTTATTATTGCATCATTCCTTTCCATTACTCTTGATTGTAATTCATACTATCATAGGTGTTGTTGGATAGTTGTTATTATCTCATGTTCATGACATACATTGATTTTAAGCTATGGTATTATTAAGATCAGACCTCTAACTTTTATTACTCTCTCAAGCATTTTCTAACTCCAATTTTCTATCTCAACTTATGTATGACACATTATGTTCATAGTGACAACAACTTCATCTTGAATTCACTATATCTTCTTTTCACATATATCAATGCATTGAGTAGTTGTTGTACCCACTTTTGTGAATCATAATATCTGATGATGTGCATGATAGTACCTTATAGTTTCTCCTTATGAGCTCATGTACACTGTGTTTGAAAACCTCTATGATTCTTGTATTTATTCCAAACCTTTCCACTTTTGATGCCATATTGTTGTATCTGTGTATGATCAAGGTAGTTATCTATGTCTTCAGTGAAAACAAAATACAATTTCTTTTGATACTCATTGTGAGGTTGTCATTTTGATTTAAATGCATATATGTTTGTTCCTTGCTTGGTTTTAACTTTCATTTATGATCTTCAAATTGTTATGGTCATTCTATACATTATAATTCTAATCTTCAATGTTCATTGACTCTATATATTCTTGTTGTCTTTATATATGTAATTGTTTCTCCAACCATAGAAACTTTATTCCAAGGCATTAGAAATTGTTGTACATGTCATCACTTTGATCTCTATGTCAACACTGTCAAACATCACCTCTTGGAAGTATTACATAAGATCCTCCCACTGCATATGACTGGTCTCCTTTATACATGAATTATCCCTTAATGGTAGGATAGAAATTTTTATTTCATGATTGTCCTTTCAATAGAAAATGATACATACCTTACACATGTTCCTTTCATGCCTAGGTATGATGTGTACATTGCTCTTTATGATACTGCTCCATTAATTTGACCATGCTTTGTAGTTGCATTTTTGTCATTTTATTGGCACGCTGGGCTCAACCCTTGTGGGAGCCACATTTTACCCTACGTGCTCAAATATGGAGTTCAATAAGAATTTTGATACTTGTACCTGCAAATGAAATAAATACATTAGATAAAAACATGAATTTGGATTTGTTTCTTTTCTTCCTTTTGATTTGTTCTGAGTAGATGCATTATGTAAGTAGTTGTGTATAGTTTTTGATTTATAGACTTAGGATTAAGATCCCAAGATCTAACATGAATTCATCATCACCCTAGAGGTACACTAAACACCTGAGGAAATGTAATTGGAGAAAGTTTCTCTAGATTTCAAGCACAATTTGTCATTCAACAGGCAATGGCAGGTCTTCTTCCCTTTTCTATATCTTGACTTCTATACATGTTTTACTTTGTAATGCATCTTAATTTAATCTTGCGGCTTGTGTGGGTTCTTAATTTCTCTTTCCATTCCAATGAAGATCTCTGCAAATCTTGTTTTACAATTTATTATATTTCATTTGTATATCTCTTTTGCAACAAGAATTGAAACATTGTAAAGTATTTCTACAAAATGAAATGAGAATTTTTCCATTTGTATATCTTTGTTTTTGTTTGAATCACTTTAACCGCAAACTAATTTTCCTTTCAAAACAACACATAGCATAGATAAACTAAAATTTTATTTTAACTTAAAAATATTAAATGATTTAAGAAAAGTAAAATAAAATGAACCTTTCACTTAACGATGAACCAAAGCTGAACCAGCTCTGTCAATTTGATTTGTAAGTGAAAATTGGTAACTTAATTGTTGTCATGTAGGATTGCACTCAGAAAGCTAAGTGTAATACTCAGCAATCCCATGAAACATGGAAATATTTTCAGGCAAGTGGGTCTGCCTATCATGAAAATAAATCTCCAGAGAAGGCCAATTCCTTATGGTATTCACCTAAACTATTTTAGAACGAGGAAAGGGGAAGAAGAAAACTTGAATTTAAGTCTATAATAACAAGTGATGCACCAAAAAAGACAACTAAGATCTGCAACCTATCAAGATCACAAAGCCTTCAATCAAATAACCCTAAAACTCTCACAACCCAACTAAACAAGTGATGCATAAGCATTTCCTATAAAGGATTGAATCTAACACATGATGTAGGAAAACCCACAAGAGGGTTTTACATTTTTCCAAAAATCTAAAAGATAGAATATAACCCTCGTGAGAATCATCCTGAATTCCCTTGAAGTTCAAGAAAAGCTATAGATATGAATACAGAGATTAAATGTGTAATGTTGAGCATATATAGAAGTCAAGAAACCGTCAATCCCACTGAGAAAAGTGAACAAATTCAGAGGTTATTGGGCTTCCATAAATAGTGAAGACAGTCATTGTTGCCTTTAAAGCATAGAAACATAAAGCTTCGAAGGGACAGATACATCAACCAAAAAGAATCCCAGAACTGTAGAGGGATTTTGAGAAAAGGAAATACACAGTCGTATGCACTAGAAAACCATAGATTGTCATCACAAATCACCAAAGAGACAAAGCGTGAAAGCATCAGAACATTGTCTTATCTATTTGAGAATAATTAATCTATGAGATTGGCAGCAAGAAATCCAAACTTTGGAACCCTGGTTCTCCATTGGCGGCGCAGCAGAGACAGAATGTAGAAAGTTGCAATGAAAAGAAAGAAGTATTTATGGGTTTTTGTTACTCTAAAATCACCATGGGAAAGTAGAGGTTTGTCATGCCTTAGTTTTTATGAACTATGGTAAAGTATACCCCATGGGTAATAGGGTAGTTCATACCATATTTTATGTGAGGTGTTATAATAGAAATATCAAACGTCACCGCAGCACCAAGAACTACAGTCATAGCAGCATTGTCGATGGTAGTTGCTATGTGAAGAACCATTGAAACCTTCATATTGCATAGACCCATTAGAGAAGAATGATCCATTGAAAAGAGTGTTGGATTTCCTTCCCCGCAAAAATCTCTAGCATGCAGCTGCCCCACAGGAGGCCAAGACGCAAGTCCCGCTCCAATGGTCGAGCATGCTACGCAAGAGAAGGCACCAGACGACATTTCAAAAGTATATGCTCAACATATTGAAACTACATGTTATAGAAGGTTAGATACGATCATTAAACCATGTAAACATTAACTTGAAATCCAAAATTCATATAAACACAATGCAATAATCAAAGGAAAATTAAACAACAAAAGATTTTTTAGAATTCATCTTATCACAAAGTCATTGTCATTACACATATGTGAGACCAATTTGTCTTAGCTTCAACAATAAATGTGATCCTCTTAGCTTCCAAAAGAAATGTGATCCAATTAGTTTATCAATTATATAAAAGCACACATCCAAAGATCACCAACAACTATCAAATCGATTGAGAACAAAACAACAATACATAACTAGCTCTGAATCTGAATTTTTATTTCAAACTCATAAGTCAACAACAATTACACACTGATTTTTGGGACTTTTTGTTGTTGGATCATGATTCCTAAAATATATATCATTCTACTTATGCTCACATTTTAGTTTAACTTGACACTTTGTTGGGTCTTCCTGTTGAAATCAAAATTGAATCAACCTTAGGATCTTGGATCCAACAACTTGACTATGAGGGTATTCAAAAATATTTTAAGGTTGGTCAAATTTCAGCCCAATGTGGCTTGGACTCTAAGAAAAATAAATCTTCTCCCTCTTGGTGGAAGGGTGATTCCACTCAACATTACACAGTTCTGAAAGGTTCCTCTCAGACTGGGAAGAAGGATGACACTATTCTACCTCCTTCTATCCCTGTTGGGGCTGTGGTGGCTGCTGATTTTGGTTTTGTGTCTGCTGGAGCTGAATCTAATCTCTCTACTGGAAGTTGTTGTTGGTAGGTCTACTGGTGGCTCTGTGTATTCTGGAGATGAACCTTCTCTCTTTCCATTGGGTGTCGTTGCTGGTGAGACTATGGGCATTGGTTCGGTTGGTCCTGCGGGTTTTTTTACTTCTGCTAGCTCTGGTTCGGCAAATCCATTAACTGATAGATCTTTGGTTGGGGCTAAAGATGGACTTGTGTCGGAAGTATCACTAGAATATTTTATTCCTTTGTTGGGTTTTGGATCTTCAAATTTTGATTCTTTGTGCTGGCGGGATGAGGCTACTAGAGTTGAAGATGGTTGGGTCACTGTTAAAGGAAAAAAAATCAAGAGGTCCTCTTCTTCTTTCTACATGACCCTTCGGTCCCATAAGAAAGGGATGAAAGGATAGTTCTCTCTCATTCCAGTGTTGATCTCTAATGATTCATTCTTTGTTGCAGCTTGAGAGTGTTTTTTCTAAGTTTTTGGTTAGTGTGTTTCTCTTAGGCCTTTTGTTCAAGCTGGCTTGTTGTGTTTTAGGACCTTTTATTGCTCTATCTTAAGTTCCTTTTGTGTACAAGGTTTTGGGGCCCTTCAAACTTGTTTTTACCTTAATCAAAAACAATTACACACTGAGATTTAAGCACCACTTATTTTTTGTTTCTACACAAATAATTCTCAAACCGTATTACAATCAAATCATGGGTTTAAATAGTTTTCAATCACAAAATACCCAAATTCGTAACTAGTATTTCTAGGCATTATTTTGGGTCAAAATAAATTTATAATTATAATTTAGCAATCTATAACTACCCTTAAAATAATTAATAATGTATATATAACTCATGCATGATGTTTTTTATGTGTTGGGGCCTTAATTTCATCAAAAACTATCCTAGATTTGTGAAAATAATTGGCAGTTATTGAGGTAGAAGTGGAGTTTGATCCTAGTTGTGTTTTTGGTATTTTTTTGGACTCATTATTAGATACAAACTCTAGTTAAATTGTTGATCAACCTTGGAAACTCCTCTAACATAATTTTCATCAAAACTCTCCAAGTTTGACCCCACAAAATTACAAAAAAAGCTTGTCAGAAATTCCAAAATTAGCAAAAATGAACAAAATTGCATCCCCTTTCTTAAAAATGTGCAAAAAAATTTGGCAACAATTGATTGAATGCCCTAAAATTTATCATATTTTTTTTCTGTATCTGGGGTCTTCATATACTTCAACTTGAGTTTCTAATTTTTTTGGAATGGCTTTAACTCCTTATTTGTATCTTTGAACTGCAGAAATTATTTCTTCATATTTTGCAGTTCATATTTGATTCCTACCATCCATTCTATCGAATATTTTTTACATTCACCATGGAGGGCATCTTTAAAATCTTGTGCTATATTATCAATGCTTCACATTTGTTCTTCAACTTTTCAAAATGTGCATGAGATGGCCTTCACAAAATCCTCAACGCATTGAAGTAAAGTATTTGCACTTTCCCCTCTTTCGAAGATCATGTCCTTTTTATTATTGTAGGTTTTAATTACTAATTTTTTTCCCTTATCCAATCTATGAGAATACACACATCCTCTAGTTCAAAAGTTGCTACTTTGAGGAGATTATCTACGCTTGTAGACTTCATTATGTGCAAAATGGGAGGTACTCATCCCACATCAAAATCATATACTCTATTCTTGTACCTCCATCTTCTCTGATTATCATATTATACATCTTCAGTTCATTGACTATTGATCAGCACAAGGTTCTCACTTTCCTGATTACTTCTTCTCTCATTTATTTTGTATTTCTCCTTCACTCTAAGGTTGTCACCAAAAAATTCTCCAATCTTAAAAATTTGAAGTTCTCATGCCTAAAACTGCTTGCAGGCTTGATGAGGGGGGCAAGGGGTCTATTGGTCCTATTATATGACCAATATATTTCTCGATCTCCTTTACCTAGAATTGGAGTTATTTTTTGTTCTCATCCTTTTGCATTATTTTAAATCGTCGTCATGGCCTCCTATAAATGTTCTTCTCCCCTTCCTTTGCTGACACCCCAAGGTTTATCTCTTTCACTTGATAGTCATCCTCTCTCATCTCCTCTTCATATTAGTCGATCATGGGAACAGTAATATAGCCTTCTAATGGTCTTAAGTATCCGTTGAAACCTAAAAGATTTTCTTGCCTTTATCATCCATTTTGAAGCTTTTAATATTTCAACCAAAATGGTAAAGTCTTTGAATTATAACTCCTTATAACTCCATTTTCTCTTGTGTACTATTTTTTACGGTCATATTGGAGAGGTTCTTATGGTGTACCATGCATTTTTTCCCATTTAGATATATTTTCCTCCTCTTATTTTTCTTATCTTAGGAGGGATCCTAAACTAGCTGAAGGAGATTCTTCAAGATCACATTCCTTCTCTTACTCTATCTCTTCATGATTTTTCTTTCTCTCGAGTCTTCTCTCTTACATGATTATTTTCCTTTTCTTTCTCTAGGGACTTCTTAAGAACGTTCTCTTATTGGTGGATCTCTAGAGTTTATTTCTTGTGATTCTCTTCATCATCTCCCTCATCTACGCTTATCATTCCAAGCATGGAATTCAAAGATTCCTCACTCTCTTGGTCCAACCCATCAAGATCAAAGGAAGTGTAAGTATTTTCCTAAGGAAATGTAATAATATGCCAAGATCTAGAAGCTCAATAGATACCACAAAGGAGAGATACAAAATTATATGGTCAATTGATTGAATGGATTCAATAATGATCAACAATACATAACATCCAATTGAATACAATGTATATGTGCCTGAATATATAGGAAATGCATGATAACTACGAGATATGCAAGAGATAACCTATCAACCACACAAGGTGGCATCACATGTCCACGAAATTTGGATCATCCTCCATTATATAATGAAGTATGTGAAACAATTAGAGGATGATAATGTGATAAGAGCACTAAAGGTGGATCTCGCGCATAAAGTGGAATGAGATAACAATTATCACTACCTAAAGTGGAATTCTCCTACACCATGTGCTAAAATAGGATGCAAAGTCCTAGGTGTCTAGTATGAAAACTACTATGTAATACATTATCCTAAGTAATCTTAAGTAAAGTGTAATTAATAATATTTGATTACACCAACATGAAGTATCTCTTATTCCTCTAGTCCTCCACCTCCTATAGCCTATAAATTTATTCGAGTAAAATCTTCCTCCATTATGGGTTCCTTAGAAGTTGTATTCTACCCCCCCCCCCCCC
>MU224236.1:607616-621616 GCA_018584345.1 Thuja plicata
CCCCCCCCCCCCCCCCTCCCCCCAATAATGAAAAATGTCTTGCAAGAATGATGAGTGCTTGAAGTAAAAACATAGACCAATGCCTACAAACAACATTTATTCCCTTAGGAAGAAGATATACCAAGTATAGATGTAGGAATGCTTCCCATTCTAGATAGGAAGAAGGAAGGGGAGTCCAAATGAATTAGGAAGATGTCTCTAAAATTTTCTCATATGTTTCCATGTCCTTGGATGATGAAGATGTCACTATCCAATCAGAAACATACCCAACAAAAGGTGACAAGCAAGGAACCAATGGTAAATGAGTGTGATCAAGATCCAAAGACAAAGATATATCCTCTGAATAGGAAGTAGGAAGAGAGACAAAGTAGCCCTCCTCAATGTAGAAGTTACACCAATGGTAGATTCTCTAGGATCAATGTAGAAATCGCACCATGGAAACTGAATGATGTTCTTCCCCTTAGGAAGAAACAATGTCATAGGTGTATCAATGAATCCTCCCCAACCTATAGGAAGAACCCTCAAAATGTATGATGCCTCAAGAAATTGAATAGGAGTCTCCAACACATGAGTATGATCAACCTGAACCATGCAATGTGACATATCAAGTGAAGTTTGAGACTCATGAAAGCCAATCTCCAAAGAATCAAATGTCTTCTCTGAAGATAAAGAGACCTCCTCCAAATATTGTATCAAAGGATCCACAATAATGTAAAACTCAAAAGAAGGATCAAGTGGAGAATGAAGATGAGGGTTAGAGTGTTCCCTCGCAACAACTAAAGAAGGATCATCCTCATGAAAGAGAAGATGAATTTTATCAATAATGTCTCCCAAATCCTCAATGTAGGACTCCATAAACAAACCTACAATATTTGTCAAGGAGTCATCCCATGGAACTATATATGGAAGACAAGGAATACCATGTTGCACTAAATCACAAGCATCCATGATTGTAAGAATACAAGCATCATCAGGAGAAACAATAGAAATGATCTCAATTGAAGAATATGGAACATCTGAAGCATCTAAAATCTTTCTCAAAGGATGATCTTCGTGGGTTATCTTCTCTCAAGAAGGAAGAGGAGCACCAAGAGATGGGGAAGAATCATGGTCATCATATATCTCTCAAATATATGTCCAAAGATCATGAGGAGTCTTCAAGCCAACAAGTGAATCCTTAAAGTCTTCATCAACATGTAAATAAATAACTTGGTAAATTTTTTACCAAGAGTCCCAATACTAGAATCGAAAGGATCACCAGGACTAGGGAGTTCCCTATACAAATATAGAAATAGATTACGTTCACTAAGATGAGAAAGAACTAGATCACTCCATTGCTTATAGTTTCCTTTCTACAAAGTAACTAAATCACCTATGATGTAAAATGAAAAAAATCAGAAGAGAAAGAGAGGCACAACCACTCAAGACACCTCCCTAAATTTACTCAATCAAAGAACCCCCCCGCCCCTCCCAAAAATAATAATAATAATAATAATAGATGTTTTGGGCACTTTATATGTAGTGCATGTACAATTGCCACTTGCAAAACAAGGCAAAGTGAACTTCTGATTCCAATGATTAAAACTTCTGAAATATGGCTATAGAAGACTCAAACAAATAAGATTATGAGATCCATTTATGTCCTATTTACCATATTTCATCCTATTTCATGCACCTTCATATCCATTTTCGTATTCCATTTTCATAAATAATCATGTATTATTACAATCTTTTGCTACGTATGATTAAATAATAATAAGTGATATTTAATTTAGTTTTGGGATAAAAATATGAAAATTATTTATTGATTGTCTTTACTAATAAAAGTTTTAATTTTAAGGCTTGAAAAAAAAATCCTGTAGCTTGTTGATGGAAGGAGAAAACTTCATAATTCATGTCAAAATGAAAACTTACTGTCGCCCTTTCTGTTGCCCATCAAAATTATTGTCGTTAGTCAAACATCATGTCGCCTGTCAGGCTTCCTATCACCTGTCAGACTTCCTATCGCCAGCCAGACTTCTTCCTGTCACCCACAGGTGCATTTTCCAGCAAACAAATTCCAACTAGAATATTATTTTGTCATATGATATTTTAGTTATTTTATTGCAACTAATTAATATTTAGTTTATAATTCAATGGAAGAGAATGGCTTCACGTCAAAAACAATATTCTATTTTGTTGTAACTATGAAAGAAATAAGCTCCTAAATTTTAGGGAATTTATTTCCAAGAAATAGAAAACTCAAATGTGAGCCACAAAATAATAGCAAAGTGGTATGAAAATAGGAAATAGCTTGCACTCATATTATTATATAAATATGAGCTACGTGAAAGGAAAGAGGGAGGAATATATTGTACTAGATAAATAAAATTAGCTTTCATTTAATTCACCGTGCAAACCACGAGAAAGGGCCCACTCCTTGGGGAAGCTTGGTGATATATTCTTTTGTGCATTTTTTTGTTTGATTTTATTTTATTAAGATAGTTCTAATTTATTTTAATAGTTGTGTAATTTTAATTAGTTTGATTTTATTTGATTAAGATAGTTCTTATTTACTTTAATAGTTGTGTGAAATTTATTATTTTTGCATGTTATTTATTTTTAATCTGATTTAATTATGATAGCTTTTGAGATTTAAATGTAGTGTAGTTTATATTTTAGTATTTTCAGTAAATTTTAGTTTTATGGGAGATTTTGTAATTTTCATTAATGTTCAATTTTGTGAGGTGTGTTTTAATTTTCATTAGTATGTTATTGTTGTTACTATGATAACTCTTATTGTAGGATTAGAATAGAAGAATTAAATTATATTTTATTAATATAATTTTTTTGTATTTTCTTAGTTGCATTTCATTCCCACTCAGCTCACGACTTTCACCCCTTGATGGCATATTGCCCGGACACCTCTCACAAGTTTACACCCTCAGATTGACATGTATAGATCAAACTAAAATTCATTATAAAGCGTTAAATCTTTCTTATTATTTGCCCCAATTTTGGCCTATCATTTTGGCATCGTTATCAGGGAGAGGTGTCAAAGGCTGGTAGGCTTGATGAGTTGAGTTAGAATCATTGTGCCTCAGTGAAAATCTATGCAACTGTCGACCTTGTTTAGATGATTAACCTTGGTTTGCTTTGTTTTAAATCATATAGATGCATTGTTTGAAGTAGATCTTAGAAATTAAATACTTATATATTCATTAATTGTTGTGAGTTATTTGAATAGAAAGAAGTGTGAAGAAACAACATAAAAATGTTTAAAATGTTGTAGAGTTCAAACACATCAATTTTGGGGGTTGTCTCCCCCAGACCCCCACTTTTGAACTTAAAATTTGAAAAGGAAATTTGTGAGGAAAGCATGTTGACAAAAACTAATGTTTTTTATACCCCCTCTATCTAATGAATGCAACTTATATTATCATGATCTTCCATTATCATTGTCACATGCATCTACAAATGTTGTTCCTATGTCTGATCAAGAACAAATAATTGATGAATTTTTAGGACAATGGAATTTTGAGAATGGGGCTTGGACTGTTTGTTGTTCTGATTACTGCAAGGAGAAGGCTGACTGTACATGTCAAGTTGATCAATAGGACATGCTAACAAATACATAAGCTATAAGAAATCCTAAACAAAACAATAGTAAACATGCACCAATCTTCTTTGTAACTCAAGAACTTCATATTCCAAGTAGGGAAGCTCAAGGTATGGTTAATGATTTTGAAATGTCTTATGATTTAATTGGATATAAAGGAAAATATGTTTCTTCACAAAATGTTTCTTCACCTAGTATATATGGTAAATGGAATAATGAAGGCTCACAACAATCACTATATCCATCATTACCATCTCCATTATACCCATCCTACTTCATCCAACCCACTTTACATCTGCAAAAAGTCTTACCATTTTTATTATTTTTTCCATCTCATATACCATCCTCTTCACCATATCCACCAAAGGCAACCATAATGCCTAGTATCACATTACAAAATAAGGTGGTTGAAACTACATATAATAATCCAAATTCATGGATCCCTTTACATTCTAATAATGTGCTTAAAATTGGCCAATCACGATTCAAGTATATTGTTGCAATTAAAGAATTTTATTTTTATTTTTATTTCCTTGAATTAGAAGAACAGTGTGATCTATTGAAAAATATCCAACTTAGTTCTTCTTATTTTCTTTGAAAATCGGAAAACTTTAAAAGGCATTCACACACATGAGGAAACACTTCAAAATGAGTTTAATTTTATCATGGAGCTCATCAATGTGTGTATTGAAATTAAGCATGCAATAGGAAATTTTGAACTAAATGCATTGGTCATTCACGAATTGTGTAAGATAACAAATGACACCCTACAAGATCTATCTTTTAATATTTTTTATACTCACCTATATAGATCTTTGGAGGCCTATGGTCAAAATATGTATTTTGCAAACACTTGTTGATATAGACCCATTGATGCTTTCTTTTATAATTGAGTACAATTAGATGGTTTGATTGCATTAATGACCATACCAAACATTGACAAGGATATAATGATATAATGCTACAAAATAATGATTATTCATTGACAAGAATCAAGGTATTAATATTTATATCTTTTTCATTCTTCAATCTTTATCTTAGGATAAAAATTCATTGAACAACTCAAGATATTATATATAACTATTATTTGGATTATCTTAAGGTGCTCATTCATTAAAAATACTCAAGGTGTTATTCTATCATTGTATTTCTTGATTCCTTGGATTGTCATGCTGCCCTCATGCTTTTTTGTTATGAAATTAAGATTGGGGAAAATCCATTGAGTTTTGGAAATCATTGGTTGAGTCATGATAAATCTTTCATCGTTATTTCATTGGTGCTTCTAATCAAACCACATGTGTGAAATTTGAACTAAATCAAGGTATGCATTCTTGTGTTGATTATAATTTCATTTATAGTATATTTATATACACAAGAATTAATTATCATTCATCCATTTTATTATTATTACATATTCATATATATAACTTTACCATTCATTTTCTAATCAATAAATTAATCACTATGGTGAGTTATTAAATGGATGATATTTGTTTGTTATACTTGATATGCTTGGTCATGAGAATATGGTTGCAGGTTTCTTATGGTGGTTATTTGACACTTTTGTGTCAATTAATGATGCTCTTCTTCATGATATTTTAGAGATGCATTTCTAACTAGATAATGAAGTTTATTTTGTGCTACACACTAGGGGATCACGAGAGGACTTTTTGTGCCACATGTTCAACACTAATGGGAATGAATTCTCTTTTTCACCATCCTTGGTGCTTTCTCACATGGAGGACATAATGCAACTATGAATCTCGCAAGTACCATGTTCTTGGATAATTGTTCACAAGCTACACATCTGAAGATAGCTTGAAGACATATGGAGGTCCTACAAAGAGTTTGGGAATATTCTAATGTAAATCATTGCACTTCATCCCAATGATTGAATCATCCACTTATCTATGACCACACAGTCATATTGGAAGTGTTGAGAGACTACCACTGGTATTTCACTACATTTTCTTATTTTTGGAGGATCGCTTCTATTGTAAGTAAATATTTTAGCTAAGTGGTTGGACATGCATTCCACAATTCTAGAGTCAAATTTTAGATATAGTGGCATGTGCTAAATGGGAGATGTTATACAGTGATGCATGGTCAATATTGATGAGGTATATTTCATGATTTTGGTCATCATTTCAATTTATGCATCATGTTTCAGTTTCAGCAGTGACTTTAATTGAAGGACTTCCAAGGGAACTCCTAGATTTGGATGGTATCACTTCAACATCCATATGAGAGTCTCAATTTATTTGGTCATTATATGCATTTTTCATAAGGGAAAAAAGAAAACAATGGAAAAAATTAAAAAAAAATAGGAAAAAATGAAAAATAAAAAAAGCAATAACTTCTAACAATGAAAACCTTCGGGCATTGTTAGACAACTGCAATTTGAAAACCAGTTTCTGGAAGATTGTAGTTGAAATAAATTCTTAGAGGTGAAAACTATTTTTACAGCGCCACTAAGCGGTGAGTGATTGAAAACTAGCTTGTCAGCGGTCACTTATCGTTATAAAAAAAAAAAATTTAAAAATAAGAAAAAAATGCAATAATTTGTTTGAGGTAACCATTTTTCAGAAACACTCAGATGCTTCTATGGTTATTTCCCTCTCTTGACATGTTTATAGCATCTTTTGTTGTTCAGTTGTATGGCTATGCCTTAGTTTATGGTGATTACTATGACATTGATCACCTATAACAAGTGTTACACATTCAGTTGAGGTGTTACCAATAGTGGATTCAACTCCCATTAGTTTGATCCATAGTGCTTCAATCAGATGGTGATCTTTCATGGAGTTTCAATGTCAGTCATAATTTGGGATCTTGGCATAAATGGACATGCACATTAGTAAATAATTAATTTTATTTTTCATTATTTTATCTCCTAACTTTATTAATATTTATTATTATATTAATCATATATGCAGCATCCATCCAAACCTTCTCATTGTTTCCCGAGGATGGTCAACCCTTTAAGTTGGGGGAGGTACACCATCCCTATTACCCATTTTTATTACCCATCTTATTATCCTTATTACCCCATCATAGCATCCATTATTTTACCTTGAATAATCATTTCATATTTTAGTCTTCATATCACCTATCCTTTCATCCATCTTTTATAGCCTATGAACCTTGCATATTATTTCACCCATTTCAAATCGCTCATAAAACTTGAGATAAAATTTTATGATACCTCCTAGAGATAGCTATGAGAAACGAACAAAATAAAAAGTATGTGAAAATAAAAATGATAAATAAAATAATAATAAAATTAAAAAAAATTGAGGTATCAATATTTGAAACAAAAAAGAGAAGCTAAGAAAAATTAAGGACATGGTGATTATGTGTGAGCTATAATAGTCAAGGTTGGATAGTAAAGCCAAAGCTATAAATCCAAAAGGCTACACGTTCAAATAAAATACATCTTGAGCATAATGATTACACGAGGACGTGCAATATGATAAGTTGGGGAGAATTATGAGATTCATTTAAGTCCAATTTTACACCATATTTAATCCTATTTCATGTGCCTTCATATTCATTTTCATATTCTATTTTCAAAAATAATCATGTATTATTACTCTGTAGATCTAATCCTACTCCACAATCTCAAATTAAAGAGGGGTTAGTAGCACTGATTTGCAATGGGGTAAGCAATCAAAAATACTAAGAACAAATCCACAAACAACAAAATGACAAGCAATCAAGGAGGAATACAAATGAATGCAAAATAACAAAGCTCGAATCTTCTATTGCATCTCTCTACTCCTTCTGAAACGTTGTGTGTGTGGTACTCAGTATTGGTATCGGCAACATCTATGACTTGGGAGTGTCGAAAAATGATATTGATTTTTATCACAAGAATGCTTTGAATGCCTCTAGAAAGAATCATGTAGAGTAAGGGCGCGCGAAAGATTGAAATCATGGATTCTTCTAATGGTTATGAAGGGTTGATTATATAGATTATGAAAATGATATAAATGGTTAAGATCGATCCCAGAGATTAGGGGATGAATGGTTGAGATCAAAGGGAACTGAAGAAGCCATCAGTAAACTCCGCATCTTCAACTTGGAGAGAGGAGATAAAGTTTAGTTAACTGAACAACTTATTATGAGTTACCTTTTGAACTGAAGAGGTAGGTGGAGGAATTCATGCAATTAGAGATCTGATCAAGAGTTCTCTTTTTTGAACTAAACAAAATATTTAATTGAATATTTAATTCATTTTTCTAATTAAAGTATTCAACATGTGAGATAATTGAATTCTTTTTTATTTAGAATTGAATTATTGAATGAAATTAAATTAATTTACTGAAATTAATGTAATTAGAAGAATTAATTAATAAGTTTAAATATTTAAATTTAAACTTTAGGAAATTGAATTTAATTAATTAATGAAGATTAATTAATTAAGGTTATTTAATAAATAAAATTAATTATTTAATTAATTTTACGGATATGATTAAATGATTTGGGGAATGAATTTAGAAGAAAATAGATGATTAATTAATGATTAAAAAAACATTAATTAATAGATGAAAATTAGTATTTTTAATGTAAAGTCACAAGTGTGTCCATTTTAGTGTGTCTACATTTACTCCTCTTTGATACATTGTGGCATGTCGCATTGTGTCAAAGAATCTTTTATTTTAATCCTACCCCAGCTTGCCCTAGCAATAGTAGGTGTACTTATGCCCCCTCAACAAATTTAAACAAAAAGTCACGACATGAGCGTTAATTTGTTAATACTGCAAAATCATTATCTGGGTATCTGATCATTCATAAAAATACTTAAATATGCTCCTAATATTCATTGTGTAACTTTATGGGGCCTGAGACGATAAAATAGGGGTCCTTCAAGAATTAGGGTTTCCTTAAATCTTAAATAGCTTGGAGGGTCTTTCATTTGTCACTTTGCACTCTTGGAGCTCCTGATCTTCTGTGAGTTTTGCTTTAGTTTTATCTACTTTTTGAGTTGTTTTTTAGCGATATCGAGCCTATTAGGTGTCATGCATGTGTCAGATCGAGTTTGTACCTTCTGTTGGCCAATTGGTGTTGGACCTATGGTGAGTAGCTTATACCTTGTGCATTTATTTCATTTTAGGACAATTGTCTTTAGGTTGTATTTTTGAAATTGTCGCAATTATCCATGATTTTTTTGCAATTGTGGTTTAGGTGCCGCGATAGTGAATTGGTTGTCGCAATTGATAAGTGGTCTGCAATTATTGGTGTTCAATACCGTAATTGCCAATTGAGTGTTTCATTTGTCATTTGAATGCGGCAATCACTATAAAAGTACCACAATCACTCTGCTAAGTTACCTGCTTGGATATTTTTGCACTTGTCTGATTCTTGCTTTGTTGATGCAGGAGCATCCTAGGATCCTTGGCAATCTTGGTCAAGAAAAAAAAATTTCTTTTATTTCTTTAACCTGTTTGGAGGCTGCTTGGGAAATACTTTGTTGCTTGGGTCTATCACTCGGTTATGCTTGTTACGATTTGGTCTTTGTTGCTTGGGTTTTTGTCGCTCGGGCATGCTTGGCTCCGAGTTCTTTTCTATCTCTCGGTTTTGTTTTCTGTTGCTCAGGTATGCTTGCCTGAGTCATGGTTCAGTTGCTCAGGTTATTCTTTACCCGAGTCACTCTGTTGCTCAGTCATCCTTTGCCCGAGTTGTTTATTTTGGAGTTGGATCTGGTGGCCAACTTCTGCATTTAATTTGGATTGTGGAATTAATGGTGGATCTCTCATTGGGGTTTTTTTGGACCTAAATATGGGTTGGAGGTTTCTCCAATGTTTGATTTTGTGGCCGGCCTCTTGGTTGCTTTTGTATTTAAGTATTATTTGTTCTTAGTTTAGAGGGGGACAAAGGAGAGATCAGAGGGGAGAGCAGATAGAAGTGTTAGATCTTAGAATCAGGATCATGAGTTATATGTTTGAAAAAGATCTGTAGTTAATCTTGAATTGTATCTTCGTATTTGGTTGTAACTGAGAAGGCCTTAAGGCTGTCATGTTGCATGTAATTGAATCTAAAATGAATATGAATTGATATAAGTTATTATATCTCTATTCTGTTGAGTTTCCGCTATGTGTCTTTTTTGTTGACTGCAAGTTTGGATAGTCCTTTATTGGATCCTCCAACCTTGACTGCATCCAGTGGTATCAGAGTGAAGGTTGATATGGTTCATTTCTTGCGGAGCTTAGGGTTTTTGAAAATCTGGAGAGATTCCTCCAAGAAGACTGGACCCTAGGACGTTTGTAGATCTTTCCAAGGAGGTGGAAGTGAGGATAACATAAAGATTTAGATATGAAATGGTGACAATGAAGAATGAAATCATTAAAGGTATCAAAAACATTGGATTACAAAGAGGTCCTAGAATAGATGATGGTTATGAACAAGTCCTAAAGATTTTGAAGCTGCTAGATCTAGTTGAGATGACAGAACTGATTGGATGGTGAGGTCTAGAGGAGGTAGGTATGGTTAGTTGTAGAGATTTGAAGCTCAGTTGAGTACAAGCTATCAAATGGAGGTGTCCAATTTCTTAGGTACATTGAAGCCTGAGGATCTTATTGATTGGATCAATGAGTTGGAAGACTACTTTGAGTTGGAAGACATTGAATATCCGCTTAGGGTAAAGTTGGCACAGACTAAGTTGAAAGGACATGTTTCTCTATGGTGGAAAGAATTGTAGAGGGACCGAGAAGAATAGGGTGAGGTGAAGATCAATCGATGGAGGTTGATGGTGGCAAAGCTAAAGGCTAAGTTCATTCCTGCTAACTATGAACTTGAGTTGTTTAAGAAATTACAGAATCCAAAATAGAAAGAGATGACTGTAGAAGAGTATACCTAGTAGTTCTACAACTTGAAAATTCGGTCTGGGCATAGAGAAATTTCTAAAGAAAATGTGGCAAGGTATGTTAATGGCCTGAAATTTGATATCCAAGATGAGATTGGTATGTTGAAGATTGACTCTGTGGAAGATGCTTATCAGTATGCACTGAAGGCAGAAGATAAGTTGAAGAGAAGACACTATGGTAATTTCTGAGGGAAAGAGAAGCAAGAACAGTTGGTAAAAGATAAACCTAGAGTTGAGGAGGAACCAAAACCTATTGAACCAAGGAGAAGAACAAGTAGAGGTGTATTTAGAGGTACTTGTTACAACTGTGGAGAAGGACATCAGTCGTATGAATGTTCACATGCAGATAAGAAGGTTGGTAATCACCGAAATGCAATGGTGAATGAAGTTACTAAGAATTAACCTGAGGTGGAAAATATGAATCTCTTTCTCAGAAGAACTTTTCTTCCCTCACAACAAGTTGATCAAAAGAAGACTTTGTTCAGAACCATATGTAAGTGCAAGGATAAGGTATGTAATATCCTAATTGATGGTTGTAGTTCTGAGAACTTTATTTCAGAAGAGATGGTTAATAAATTGAATTTGGAAAGGAGGAAACATCCTAATCCTTATCAGGTTAGTTGGATACAAGATGTGTCTAAGGTCAGGATGTATTACCTATGGATGTCTTTCACCTGTTTCTCAGTAGAAATTGGCAGTATGACATACATGTGTTTGATGGTCGTGCAAATACCTATGTCGTGAGATAGGGTGAAACCAAGCATAAATTGATACCTTTGTAGGGAGAAGGAACTAAAAGATGTGGAGTTATCAAATATTGTTTGAATGACAGTGGAAAACTTGAGGAGAAGGGATTTGGCGAACCTGTTCTAATGGATGAAGGGAAGGAGAATCTGAAGGGGAAAGAGAATGATATCTCTAAGGAACTTACAGAGATCAAGAAATAGATAGCATATTTGACTAAGGTGGTGCAACAGATGTTGACACTAGTGACACAAAGAGATGTAGATGATAGTGAGTTGATCTGTCAGTTGGATGGGATTGTGGTTCATCAAAACACTGATGGTATCAAGGATGGTCAGTGTTAACTACTTTCAGTTGCAAGCAGGAGATATGAGAGAACTTATGGACTGATGAATTTGTCATATGAGACAATGGACAAAATAAAGATAGCATGGAATGAAAGGCAAAAGGAGATATAGGTTAAGAACAAGTATGGGATACCTGTTCTGATTCCCTTAGGATGGTCATGATTTCCTTTATGGGAACATCTTCTTTACCTGGGGTGTCTGATGCAGGAGCATCCTAGGATCCTCGGAAATCCTGCTCAACCAAAAAAAATCTTTTCTTTTATTTTTTTAACTTGTTTGGAGGTTTCTCGGGAAATACTATGTTTCTCAGGTATGTCACTCAGTTATGCTTGTCCTGAGTTGGTCTCTGTTGCTCGGGTTTCACTCACTCGGGCATGCTTGGCTCTGAGTTCTTTTCTTTTGCTCAGGTTTGTCTTATGTTTCTTAGGTATTCTTTCCTGAGTCATGTTTCTATTTCTCGGGTTGTTCTTTTCCTGAGTCACTCTATTGCTCGGTCATCCTTTTCGCGAGTTGTTATTTTGGAGTTGGATCTGGTGGCCGAATTCTACATTTAATTTTGATTGTGGCATTAATGGTGGATCTCTCATTAGGGTTTGTGTGGACCTAAATCTGGGTTGGGGGTTTCTCCAATGTTTGATTTTGTGGCCGACCTCTTGGTTTCTTTTTTATTTAAGTAGTATTTGTTCTTAGTTTAGAGGGGGACAGAGGAGAGATCAAAGGAGAGAGTGGATTAAAGTATTAGATCTGAGAATCTGGATCGTTAGTTGTATTTTTGTTGAAGATCTGTAGTTGATCTTGAATTATATCTTTGTATTTGGCTATAACCAGGAAGGTCTTATAGCCTGACATGTTCCATGTAATTGAATCTGAAATAAATATGAATTAATGTAAGTTGTTATGTCTCTGTGTTGTTGAGTTTATGTTGTGTGTCTTTGTTGTTGGTTGCAAGTTTGGACAGTCCTTTATTGGATCCTCCAACCTTGACTGCATCATCTATCCTAACATTAATGGCTGAGTGTTCTTTTCTCTTTACAATTCGTTGGGACTATTCTACGGTGCTGGGATTTGAGACCAGCAGGTCTAGTATATCGATTCCATCTTTTCGAGGATGAGAGGGATATTATTAGGCATGTAGGTTTATACTAAATTTAATATATGCCTAAGATCATGACTAATAGGGGTATGATCTATGCTTTAATATAGAGATGGTATTCTTATACCTGTACATTTTTTTTTTTGACTAGGGAGTGCACCATTAATCTGGAGGATGTGTATTGCATCTTGCAGATTCCTATTCAGGGTGCTCTTGTAGATTATTCACGTGGTCCTAGTATTGCAACTCTATCTAAGTTGTCTAGTTTTCCCCAAGATCAGTTAGGTATGTCTAATCCATATGATATCCAATGGTCTAGGTTTTGCATGGGGTTGGATAGATTGACTACCTTGCTTGGTAGTTTGATATGTGGGATCCTATGTCCTGATTGTCGCCAGCATGGATTTTCAGTTGGTTTTGGCACTGTGCTTCAGAGTATGGTTAGGGACCATACTATTTTTTCTTGGGGTCCATGTATGTTCACACATATGTATTTTCACATGTTCTATGCAGCTTATGTAGGGGGTAAGTCACTTGGTTGCGGTGCCACTTTACTCTAGATCTAGGCGTGGGAGTATATTGTTGTCTAAGGGATATTAGGAGCTCATGATCTTCCTCCGGGGAGACCTTATGTATGCATGTGTGATGGAGCCATTGTTCAGTCCCATATGGGGCATTTTATGTATTTGAGGCAGCAGTTGGACATGATGCCCTATTTCATCTAGAGACCTTATAGGGATTTTCTTGTTTGGGATGGAGAGGATGTGCACTTTCCATTCTGTCATCAGAGGAGATTCTTGATTGGTCGTGTTACTGACCATATTCACATGATTGACTTACACAACACTGATAGGGTGTTGCACCAGTTCAGCGAGAGGCAGGATGTCACAGACTCTTATTATTACTTTGCCCAATGGTTGAGGGATGTTACTCTCTCGGGTGTTGTAGTCTTCTCTTGATGGTTCTATCACTAATTTCATGGTTCTACTTCATGTTTCTTTGACATGGCGATCAACCACTGTGGATATAGGTAGAAGTTTTAGTTTGTCATGTTTGATGTTATATTCTCTGTTATGCTCTCTTTTCTATAGATACTCTCTTGATTAGTCACTTATGTTTTATCATCCCTATAGTACTAATAGTGAACTTGTGTTTGTGTAGGCATGACCCCTTAGTTTGATGCATGGTGGATGCAGGCCTGACTTATTTATTTGACCAATTTTTATCATCCTATTGTGGGTACCATCATGAGGAGTCATCACCAAAGACATAGAGGAGGGAGGGATGGAGGTAGGAGTGGTGGAAGGGGTGGTGGTAGGGATGGTGGACGGGGGGTGGTAGGGATGGTGGGGG
>MU224236.1:621965-635792 GCA_018584345.1 Thuja plicata
GGGTCTAGCTCCTCAACTGGGAGCAGCAGTACTAGCAGTAGTACTAGCAGGAGTGAGAGCAACGAGGAGGACTCTTGGGTAGTGTGGGGCACTGGGGAGGAGGGATTGAGTGGGAGGGGAGGGGAAGGTGATATGGATGTGTCCATGGGTGGTATGGATGATGATCCATTAGAAGGTAGATAGGCTTACTCTGGAGGTTACAAATCTTTGGCGGTGGTTAGCAACAGTAGAGGTACGTGCTTCCACCTTGGAGGGGAGAGTCACAGCTATTGAGGTTAAGGAGTGATAGAATTGCACAAAGGTCAGGGCCTTTATTGATGGTGTACAAGATGCATCCCATCGGGATCTTCATGACAACTTTTGGAGATCTAGGCATGAGGCCCAGAGAGAGATAGACTATTGGCGTCGACATTATGAGGAGTTTGTTCCTTCCACATAGTGGGTGCCCAATTAACTACTTCCCAAAGATCCATTAGACCATAGAGGTCTCAGAGAAGTGGTGTTGGAGCTCCTAATCCACAACAGAGGACTACACCCAATACTCCACCCCCCCCCACCCGTCCACCTGGCGGCAAGGGTGGGTGTAGCTCTGGTTAATTCGGTATCACTGTGTATTTTTTTGTACCATTTTTGTAGTGATGATATAATGATATATTCTTAATTTTTATTGATGATTTATATCCCTGACATACTGATATTTATAGACATTTATGTTTATCACCTTCTTTTTTCAGGCTTGCAACTATTCATTTGTACTCAGATATTGAGATCTATATATAAGATGTAGCCTTATGATTATATATGATGTGTAGTTTTACTTTCTATGTGTATGGTTCTAATTGATGATGCTTTATGATGAAATGCATGTGATGTGATTATATTATGCAGACTCTTAGATGTATGATTTACTTTCCTATGATACTGACATACGTATGCAGGATGGTTTTTTTATGAATGCACTTTATATGATGATGTTTTATGGATGCATTTGATTATTGATCACTATGTATGCACATTATTTCTTTCTTTTTTTGTTTTTTTATGCAAATAAATATATGCAATCTACAATGCACAAAATATGAGTAATTGCATGTGTTAGTTAGAAGAAAGTTAGTGTGAACTTATCTTTGGAATCAATTGATAGATTGGACTGATAGATAGGATGGTGGACCCAAGTGGCTACCGAGTTTTCCAATTTTGTTCATCATTGCACCTTATTATGAAAAATGAAGAGCATCCAATGCACCTAGATATTGCTCATCTAGATATGGCTATGATCTCTGATAATGAGAACGAGTAGAGAAACTAAAAGTAAAGAGAACCAAACGTACCCAGATATTGACCATCTGGATATTACTGTGATCTTTGATTTTGAAAATAAAGAGAACCAAATGCACCCAAATATTGACCATATGGATACCGCTATGATCTCTAATTTTCAAAAAGAAAGAGAACCAAATGCACCCAGATATTGACCATTTGGATACCGCTATGATCTCTAAATAATCCAAAATAAAAAACCAAGATAGAAAATCTAATGCACCTAGATATAGACCATCAGGATACTGCTATGATTTTATTGGTAGAAAACAACCATATAATACAAAAGGATTGTCCAATTCTTTTCCAGGGCTAATCTTAGATCATGGAACTACATGGCTTCCATATATGTGACAGCTCCTACCATATTTATCATAAAACATCATTGCCCGAGAATTGAACTAAAAAATTCCACAAACAACAATCAAAGAAAACAAGATCATGATCCATCATAGCTACTCTTATCATTCAGTGGTATCCTTGAGTAGCGTAAGAAAATAATTGTGAAAGATAAACTAACAACAGACTGACATGGATGACCTAGTCAACAATTTATTGTTCAATTAAATCGATCAGATTTCCACAATCCATAAGAATATTCAACTTGATTTCTGGTTTTGATTGTGTGTAATTTATTGTTCCTTGATTTTCTTGATTTTTTGATGCTTGATTGTGTCTAGTTTCAGGAATGGGTGACTCATATAAGACTGATCTGTCTAATTTTGAGCATTTGCATCACTGTGTATGACAATTGATTAGTTTGAATGGAAGATTGATTGATTGATTGATTGATTAACAGATTGGATTGTTGATAAAGCCGAGTCATATGACTCCATTGTCGATTTGTGAAGCTCATGTTTTTTACATTTGATTGATTGTTTGATTGTCCTTTGCATGTTGATGAAAGAGTTGGTTTTATTGCTGAGATTTTGAAATATTTGATTTTTTTATTATGATTGATTTTTTCAGGACATTTTTCTCTTTTTAGGATTTTGACGACTTTTTAAGATTTTTAGGGATTTTTTTAGGACTTTTAGAATTACCCCCTATTCTGGTGGACCAGTACAAACCATGGATAAGTTATATTCTCAAAGGGAGTTGTGCTTCTGAAAATAAGCATGTGTAGTCATTCTTACATGTGGGGAGCACAAGTTTTGATCTTTTGGAGTTCATTGATAGCGAAGTGGGACTTGAATACTTTGCGCCTGTTTACCAGATTTTTACCAAGGTACATCCCCAATAGTGCCTATTTTCTAGGTTTTCAATGAGAGAGAGATTATGTTTCTCTTTACTTTTGTCATTTTTTGATTTTATTGTTGTCGTCAAGGTGCCTATTTGCCCGGTTTTAACCAAGGTAACCTTTTATATTTTTTGATTTTTTGGTATTTTCTACATATTTAGATATGTGCCTTTGACTTTGAGACCTCAAGCATAGAACCTCTTCAGGTGAATTTTTTGATATAACCTTGGATTTGATCTCCTTCTTGAGTCACCAGTTGATATGCCCCACCATTGCAAGATGTGACAATGGCATAGGGTCCTAGCCAATCAGGCTCAAACTTTCCTGGTTTAACCCTTCCTACTTGGTTCTTTTGATTCTCCATAAGGATGAGGTCACCTACCTCAAAGGTTTGTGGTCTAACCTTCTTGTGATAGTTTCTTCTAAGGTGATTCTGATAACCTTATAAGTGATTGAATGCATTTTGTCTTCTCTCATCCAGCAGTTCTAGTTTATTGAGTCTTGCTACTTTGTAGTCTTCATCTGAAATGATGTTCCTCAGTGAGATTCTCAGGGATGGGATTTCAACTTCAAGGGGTAGGACCGCCTCTAATCCATATACTAGTGAGAATGGATTTGCTCCTATGGGGTTACTCACACTAGTTTTGTATGCCCATAGTGTGGGACTGAGCTGTAAATGTCAGTCTCACCCTGATTCATTAACTATTTTCTTTAAGATCTTCAAAATGGTTTTGTTTGTGGCTTTGGCTTGTCCATTCCCTTGGGGATAGTAGAACTAAGAGAAACCTTGTTTTATCTGGAATCTGTCACAAAGGTCTTCAACATCTTGATTTTGAAAAGGTGTACTGTGATCTATGAGTATGGTTTGATGGATTCCATATCTACAGATGATGTTGTTTAGTATGAACATAGAAAGTTGCTTAACAGTTATGTAGGTGAGAGGAATGGCTTACACCCATTTTCTTAAGTACTATGTTGCTACAATGATGTACTTGTGACCATTAGAAGAGGTTGGTGTAATCTTACCCACTAGGTCGAATCCCCATTTAGAAAATGGCCATGGTGAAGTGATGGGGTTGAGCTCTTGAGTTGGTGCATGGATGAGATCTCCATGAATCTAATATAGTGGGCACCTTTGCACATATTTGTTAGCATTTATCTCTATTGTAGGCCATTAGTATCCCATTCTGATGATCTTATTTTCCAAACCATTTCCACCTACATGGGCCCCACAAATTCCCTCATGTACCTCATACAAGGCTCTCTGGGATTCCATGGAAGTGAGACATCGTAAAATCATTCCATCTAGACTTCTTCTATATAGTGTACTAGCAAGAAGGGTGTACCTAGAGGCTTGGTAGATGAGGAAATTATTTTTGTTCCTAGACAAGTCGGGTGGTAGGACACTATTTTGGAGATATTTGTATACATCATGGTACCAGGGGGACTCAGGACTAACAAGGACACACGCTGACTCTATGATTGGAGCTTGATATGTTGGTATCATTAATTTCTCTACCATAAATTGGAATCTAGTCTCATTTCCTAGCATGTCGATCAAGTATGCTATAGTATCCATCACATCTACTACTTTGTTTTGAACTCTTGGAACCTGTTCAAATATAATAAAATTAAAAGAAGCTCGCAGCTTGTCTATCAGCTCTCTATATGGGATCAGTTTCTCATCTTTTGTCATGTAGTCTTTGTTTACTTGGCTTATGACCAATTGAGAATCATCATAAAATTTTAGGTTCTTTATCCTCCATTGTATAGTTGTCTTCAATCCGATGACTAGAGCTTCATACTTAGCTATGTTGTTCATGCATGGAAATTTGATTTGGAAAGACTTAGGAATTGCATCATTATTTTTAGTAATGAGTACTATCCCTTCTCTTGCACCATAGTTTGTGTATGATCCATCAAAGAATAGTTGACAAACCTCTATTGTTAGTTGTACTGTGAGAATGAACTCATCTAGAAAGTTAGACACTATAGGCTAATGATCTTGTATTGGTGCCTTTTCTAGTTGGTCTAAAATTACTTCCCCTTTGATAGCCTTTCTTTCCACGTACTCTAAGTCAAATTCACTTAAGATCATCACCCATTTGGCGAGTCATCTTTTTAATGTTGCTTTACTCAACAAGTACTTCAATGGATCAATGTGTGCTATTATCTTTGTTTGATGACCTGGCATGTAGTGTCTTAACTTATGGGACTCAAAGACAACTATGAGAAAAGAATTTTCAATTGTTGAGTAATTTAACTTGTAGCCCTCCAAAGTTTTGTCGAGGTAGCAAATGGCTCTTTCCTTACCCTTGTCATCATGGTGTGCCAAAAGAACTCCTAGTGTTTACTCAATTACTGAGATATATAAGAGTAGTGTTCTATCTTGAATGGGTGGCACCAATATAGGAGACTTCAATAGATAATCCTTGAAGGTTTGAAATTCTTTCTTGCATTGTTTTGTCCATATAAAGGTCACATCTTAATACAGTAGGTTTTGGAATGGGTGACACTTGTTTGCTAGTTGGGAGATGAATCACCTGATAGATTGAAGTCTGCCTTGTAGACCCCTTAGTTTCCATAGATTGGTTGGGGTGGGCATGTCAAGGATGGCTTTGATCTTGTTTGGGTCTGCTTCAATGCCTCTATGTGTTACAATGAATCCCAGAATCTTTCTAGAGGTAACCCCGAATGCATACTTATTTAGATTTAGTCTGACCTTGTACTCCTACATTTGATAAATTATTGGTCCCAAAACTTGTAGGTGAGATTCCCTAAGCATTGATTTGGCTAGTATGTCATCGACATAGTCTTCCATTTGTTTATGAATTAGATCATGGAAGATCATGGGCATTTCCCTTTGATAAGTTGCTCCTACATTTTTAAGACCAAATGGCATTACGTTCTAGCAGTAAGTGATCTAGGAACATGTGAATTTTGTCTTGTGTTAGTCCTTTGGTACAATCTTGAATTGGTTATATCCAAAGAATCCGCCCATGAGTGATAACATTTTGTGCCATGTTGTTAGGTCAACTATCATTTCAATGTTTGGTAGAGGAAAGTCATCCTTGGGATAAGCTTTGTTCAAATCTTTGAAATCTGTGCATAAATGGATCTAACCATTGTGTTTGGCTACTGGCACAAAATTGGATATCCAATCCACATATAGAATTGGTCTTGTGAAGCCTGCATATGGGATTTTCTTCAACTCTTCTTTGACAAGTAAAGCGATATGCAGATGCATCTTTCTTAATTTTTGCTTGACAGGTTTTGCATTTGGTAACAATGGCAGATGATGTAACACTAGCCCCAGATCTAGACCTGGCATGTCTAAGTAGGACCAAGCAAAGTTGATTTTCCTTTCCTTGAAGAATCTAATGAATTTTTCTCTTTCCTCTAATGTAAGTGATTTGGCCAAATAGATATTTTTGGTGTTATTTTCATCTCCTATATTGACTTCCCCTGTTTCTTCAGCTAGTAACGTTGACTTTTCTTCTATCAAGGGGAGGAGTTATAGTTTTCCATACTCTGGCGCATCAAAGAGGTTTTACCTAGAAGATACATCTTTTATTATTTTTTCTCATTTTTATGGTCTGAAAGTGCCTTGCGGTTTTCACTTACTGACTGTTCTTTTTTCTTTTTATTTTTCTTTTTTGACTGGAAAGAGGAGCTTCCTCCCAAAAATAGGTTGATCTATCAAGGTCAATAGAGAATCCTTATTTTTAGTCCCCTGATGGTGTGCCTTCTTGAATTCCCATGAATTATGTGATGGCTTCATCATTCTCAAAAAGATCTATGTCAGGTTGTCCTTGTTGGTCCCATTCTATTAGTTTGGGGTGGACTAGCCAAAGGTCCTCATAGGGAGATGACTTTGCTTGGGTAAAAAGGACCATAGTGATAGTTCTGAAAAATTAGGAATATGGTGTGGACACACCACTTAAGGAATTATTATCGATATGTTTATCGATACATAGTTGGTCATCTATGATAATTTGGACAAACATATCTTCAAGGTGTATAGTACTAACGGACCGAGGGGAATAGTTTGGGATGGTTGGCTCAAAATTACAGAGGGATAACCACTCATACTTGTGGGAATAGGTAATTCTAGAATGATCATTAGATGTCTCACTTTCTACATTTTCCTTGATATTTTGATTAAGGTTCAATTAGGAATAAGAGGTTTCCACTTCTGATGGCAATAACCGCTGGAGTACATTGTTGTTTAGGGCATGTTCCATATTTTTCCCCTAGTGTAAGTATACAATTTTCTCTTGGTCTATGAGTATGTCTTGGATGGTAGTACTGGTTCTATTTTATCCATAGCCTAACCCTCTTTTGTTTCTCTAGGTTGGCAGTAAAGATAGTTCCATTAAGCCTTATTGTCTTGCCCCTAGACCAGTCGTACCATCATATCCAAATTTCTACAGCATAGTGAAGTCGGCTCCATATTTAGACAAAGGTATCTATTCTTGAGGATTTTCTTGTGGGTCTTGATACAACCAAGTTTTTATATCTTGATCGAAAGGGTTCTCTTCAACTATGTCCCCCCATTTGATAAATGTGGTTGGTGGACATTTGAATAGAACTAGCTCCGGAGTTTCAGATGTTTTCACTGGCTGCAGCATTCCATATGATCTAGGATTTTGAGGCATGTTAGTGATGGTAAAACCTTCCTCATGGCTATACTCAACACACCCTTTTTTTGTAATTGATATCTTCCCCACCTTTCTTTATATGTCTTTGGGAATATAATCAAAGGCAGAAGGAATGTGTGCTTTCTGATTTAAAGGCACTTGATTATTTGTACTACTTCTTATGGTGTAGCAGTATTAGAATGAGTTTGGATTTCCTTCAATGATTATCTTTGTCCCTTGGTATGGGAACTTGATGCACTCATGATAATTTGAGGGGGTATCTTGCATCTCATGGATCCACGGCCTTCCTAGTAACATGTTATATCCCAAATCCAGGTCAAGGATTTGAAATGGGGTGTTCTTTATGACTGGGCCTATCCTGACTGGTAGCATGAGGATACCTTTTGATGATCTTTCCTCCTCATCATATAACCTTATATTTATCCTCCTAGTGACATAAATTCTAGATTCAAAGTAGCCCAAGGTTTTAGTTACTTTCAAAGTACATATATTTAACCCGGCTCCACCATCAATGAGGACGCTTTAGATTTTGTGTTTGTGAACTTGGATAAGTAGATGCAGGGGATCATTATACAAAGGTTTGTATGGTGGCACGTCATGGTTTCTAAAGGTAGCATGCTTGTTGGAAGCAATTTACCATGGTTAGGAAATTCTCTGAAGTTATGTCCCATGGAACAGCTACATTTTGAAGGGCTTGATCCAGAGCTTTCTTATGATGTGGGGATATGTGCAAGAGTTCAAACATAGATATCTAGGAAGGTGTGTGCTTTAGATGATCCACTAGATTGGTTTGTGGATCAGGGACTATTGGAGGATTAGCTGGTGTAGCTAAAGTGGAAGGCACTCCTTGCAAGACAACTTTGGAATGGCGCGTGGTGACAGCACATTTGGCATTTTTATCTTTGATAGTAATTGTAGCCACACGGCTATCTGAATGATTACTACAATTGATAGTGCTATCAGAGTTAGCATAGGTGTAATTCACTTATTTATACTATTCACCAGATGTGGAGGATTTCCCTTTTTTATGATCATAGATTGTATCATTGAAGATTGTGTGATCAATTGTACCCTTGGATTGGGAATTTGTGACATTGATAACCCCTATGTCAATGAGATCATGTATGGCATTCTTCAATTGGTAGCATTTGGGTGTCTTGTGTCCTTTTACCCAATGATATTCAAAAAATTCAGTATCATTCCACAACTTGGGTTTCACAACACCATGTTCATATTCTCTAATTTTGGGCAAAGTGATAGTATTGATTTGAATCATCTTTTTTAAGCCTGACTCTATTGACTCCCCTAATGGTGTGTAGTCTCGTATAGGAAATAGAAACCTTTGTGGGCATTATGTGTTGGGTTGATTGTTGGACGTAGTTGTTGTTTACACAGTGAGATTTGATTTTGAGTGTTCACTTGCTAGGTGTTCACCATGGGTTTCTAATTTGTCATGGGTGCTCCTTGTAGTGAAGCCTTGGGTTGAGCATAGTTGAATTTTTTTACATCAATCACACCATCATTTGTGACATTCTTTTTCTTGTTCCACCATTTGGCTTTATCCATTTCATTTTTTTTCGTGTTTTTGTGGGTAGGGTGTGCAACGATACCTCTCTTGACTAGGTTTTACTCACATCAAACTCCTCGTTCGATGAGTTTCTTGAAGTTTGGAGTGAGCTACAATTATATGGTAAATAACATATTTGGGATCAAATTGTCAACAAACATGACCGTGAGGTCTTGTTCAGGCACATCATACATTATTATGTTTGCAGTTTTCCTCCACCTTTGTAAGAATTTAAGAAAGGATTGTCCATCTCTTTGCTTATTTTCACAGAGGCCCTTGATGCTGACCTTGCATTTGATTTTATGATGGAAGTGAGCAATGAACTTTTTGGCCAACTCTCCCCAAGACTGAATGCCATGGGGTAGGTGTGAGCATCATTCTATTTATGGTCCAACTAGACTATGTGGAAAAATTCACATTAGGTAAGTTTCGTCATGTGCAACCTCAATGCATCTAGCAAAGAACTCTTTGATATGCTCTATAGGGTTGGTATTGCCTCTGTATTTGTCGAATTTGGGCACCAAGAAGTGAGTGGGAAATGGAGACATGTGCAATGAGTGATCAAATGGGTATGGATACAAATCCTCTGTTGTGTAGGACTTAGTTTGCCCATGATTTTGCATGTCCATAATTTGGGTCTATAGACTTTTCAGTTGTTGTATCAACATGTCTATCTGATATTGAGGAATGTTTGCGGTATTGAATCTTTGTGTTGTGGTAGGTATAAGGCTTTGCCTCTATGTTCCTTATATTGGGACATATGATCTATTCCTTGGGACTTAATATTGGTTTCCCAGTGTGTGATTCTGATACTAGGGAATTTGATTGGCCCAAGATTGATGTTGTTGTTGTTGTTGGGTTTGTTTTTGTTGTTGTTGTTGGGGTTGTTTTTGTTGTTGGGATCCCTATAGGAATAAAGGTGTAGCCTTGGGTGGACATTAACTGAATGTCAAATCCATAGAGATTAATCCTTGTGGGAGCAAGGTATTGAGCCCAAAGCTAGCAAGGATAGACTGCAGTGTCTGAGAAGTCACAAATGGGTTGTTCTTGTTTGTGGAATTAATGACACAGCATGAGTGCTTGATGTAAAATTCCATGACATCATTGCTTGAGATAAACTAGTGATCAAGGGTGCACTTAGTTGGGAGCCTGTCATGCTTTGTGTAGATGATGTGCTAGCTTTATTTCCAGAGCTAGTTTGGTTTGACATAGTCTGTGTTGATGTCATTGTCATTGATGATGGAAAAGACAAAATTTGGGATATCACAGGATCTTTTTTAGAGGGTCGAGTTGTGCTTTGACCTGATAGAGGGTTCTCAGGCCATATTTTTGACACATTAAATTCAACAAGGAGTTTGAATCCCTTCTTAATCAATATGGATAGAAATCTTTTGGGGTTTCTCTCTACAAAAACATCAACTACTTGTGCAGAATAGGCATCTTTCTCTATGTCTTTGAGTTCCTCCTCTATCACATCTTGGAAAATTGGGGGTCTATGGAGACCAATAGGTTGCATATTCTCAACGTAAAGAGAAGTACTAGTGTTTCTAAAAGGTTCATCCTCTTTCTCTTTTTCCCACGGGGGAAATCAGTTAACATAGGACTCATCAAGTTGTGCTCTATCCTTCTACCTAGTGTAAGGTCCTCCATAAGGTGTGAGAGACATGGTGTTATCTAAGTTTTTTAACTAAAATAAGTGATATAAAGAAAACAAAAAAGGATAACCTCTCGAGGAGAGTCTGAGTTATATTTGACAAGGGTAATTCTAGGGACATATTTTGACTTCTCTTGATCTCAAAGACTTTGGTGATGTAAGATATGGATTCTGACTATTGCCTTAGATGAGACAAATTTGCTGATAGAGATTGATGAATTTGAGATAACGGGATCAAGATAATCTACTCTAAACTTTTGAACTAACAATGTTTAAACAATAGTCGAGTTGTCAAAGAGGGATGATCTTAAATGTTTATAGATTCACACAATATTCTACATTTTTTTCACGGTATGTGGACACTGATCTTTCACACAAGATGGGGAATCTTTCCAAGGTTTTTCAAGTAAAAACAAATGTTCGGGTCTATTGGTCAAGTGCAGAAAACTTCCACCGATTGTGGTAGAATGCCAGGTCAATTATGGTAAATATTCACCAATTGTGGAAAATAAAATGATCAAATACAATAATAAAGGGCTTGATTGTAGTAAAACTCTATCAATTGTGGCACAACGTCAGAAATTGCGGCAAAGTGAGACAGTATGAAAAATGATCTCACTTTGGTGAATATGTCTAATAAAAAGTGATTTTCTAGAACAAGGGTTTGATTGTGGAACAGGTTTGTTGTTGACAACCTAGACTTTGAATAGGTTGGACTCGTTTTGATAGTTTTTGATGTTATTTTTGCATTTTTGGAAACTGATCACATAACAAGCATAATAGAAAAAGTGTTTTCTAGCTCTAAACATGGGTTTGAAACAAGGAAAAACATATTAATCTAGGTCAAATTTGGCTGCAACATATAATATTATAGGCCCAATGCTTGGATGTTCATTGGCTCACACAGTAATCATCACACTACTAGGAAACAAAGGTCCACAATGTAGGCACCCATGTTTTTGTCGTTGTCAGATATTGTTTTCGTGATAGTGAAGATCTCTTTCACTAACACAATATCTTGGAACACATATATTGGGGATCTTGGGGGTAATTCTGCAACCCCTTGCACTATAATAAGGTACTTTTTCATAGGTGAAATGGATAGGTCTCTATTTAATGGGTTGTAGTAGGGTCCATGGAGTCTATCCAATCAGTTTGTACGCGTGTGACTCACTTAAGAGCCTAGTTGACCATCTTGTCTACTTAGGGATATTCACCTGATCCAGGCTATCATCAACACGCCTCGCCCAAGCTTGGCTAGATATGAAATGGACCTTTGGCTTGCATCTTGTTTGTATACTAATCAGAAGGATTACTGGTATAAGGTCATTCTCTGAGGAAGAAGTGCATTACCAAGACAAGCCTTTATAAAAAAGTATAAAGGTTTTTAATCTAACAGATTTGTGCAAGTGCACCAAAAACTCAAGACACAATTTTAATCGATTAAACACCAAATTTTTAAGTGTGAACTAAGCTAATCATCCATACAAGAACAAGTGTTTAATTTTAAGACCAAAGTAGATGATGATTTTCTTGTTCTATTTTAAAAGCACAAAATTAAAATATTTTTTGTCTTTGTTCAATTTTTAACCACCATGTCGATATTAAGCACCAAATTGGAAAAGTGAGGTTTGAGATCTTTGCAGGAAATGTTCTTTTTAAGCACTAAAAACCGAAATGAATGAATTTTAGGTTACTTTGTTAGATTTTATTTCACACCACAAGTTGAAATGACAAGTTAATGATGAACTATAACTGATTGAATGTTTGAAGATGTAAAGTTAATCATCACCAAGCTACATAAAGTTAATGCAAGACATTAAATCAGTTAGTGTATTGTATTTCCATTTATGTCAACTTGAAATAATTTGATTGGTTATATACAAAGTGTCAAAGACTTTAGAGAACCTGAGAGATAAAGGTTATGCTTTCAATAATGCATAAAATTTTAGTAAGCACTAAGTGACAAAAAAATCGACGGTCAATGCACCCCGACAGATAGAGAACCCCGAGAGGAAAGTCACAGTGATACCTGAGCATGAAACCTGAGAAAGAATTACCGATGAGTAGAATCATAGTGTTACCTGACAGACAAAACATCTTGATGGAAAGACAACCCTGACAAAGATGCCTGAGGAGAACTAAAGTGTTGACCGAGCTAACAAAGAGTTAAAACACCGAAAAGAACTAAAGTTCACAAATGACAAAAGAGTTAGCTGGCAAGAGCTAAAGGAGTTAACTGGTTGTTAATATTGTTTTCATTGACAAGTTAAAGCCAGAGATAAGCAAGAGATTTAAATTTGTTTTATTCCAGTTGTCTAAGAGAAATATAAGGGATAAAACTAAAGTAAATCTTTAAAGCAAGAAAGGTGAGAATTACAGATCATACCAAGAACAAGAAAGTCAAGGACTGAGAAATGATGAAATTACATCTATAAAGAGACAAGCTAATTCATTGTGAATTAGGGGAGTGAATAGAGAAGAGGATGTTGAAGGGAAACTAATGAAGAAAGACTTCAATCAAACCTGATCAATCAAGCTAAAGAACAGAGCTAATTATGCAGACACCAAGCAACAAAGAAGAAAAACATCACTAATAAAAAACAAGTGGAGCAAAGGTATTGAAAGGAGACATTGATCAGAAATTATTATGAGCTTACAATAGCTCTAAAAATCTGCAATTCTAAGTTGTATGTATGAATAGATCATATAATATTTCAATTTAACCATTGGATCAAAAAGTCTCTTAACCGAGCAGGAATTAACAATCCTTTATATATTGAGATACATCCTAAGGAGTATCAAAAGGTTTGGTCATGAAGATAGGATAGAGATGCCAGATATCAAGTGACAAACTACACAGGGTTTGGTCATAAAGATAGCATAGAGATGTCATATATCAAGTGAAAACTATTCTATTTAAATCCTCTAACAAGGTCACACCTAACAGTGTGTTTGTAACCTTTAACAAGGTTGGATCTTCACCAAGCTCACTTCAGAAGAGTGAAATTTTTGGGTTACCAGTCCCAAGTGGTTTTTCTCTTAATAGGGTTTCCATGTTAAAAATCCATGTGTCAATGTGTTTATGATTCATTACTTTAGTGTTTTTCATTACACATAACTAATCTGGATTGATCAATATACCTTAAGTAATTTATTGTATTTCGTTAAATTAAAGACTGCTAATTAGTAAACAGTAAGAATAAGGTTTAACAGTGAACTCCGAGTAGTAGTTATTTGTTAAGATTATTTCAAGGCATATATCTTGTGGGACTAAAGATAAATAAAGGCTTACAATTATGGTAATAAGTTTTTGGGTTAATTTATTGGAATATTTTTTAGGCCACTGATTCACCCCCCCCCCCCTGTCAGTTATTCTAACAAT
>MU224236.1:643160-678775 GCA_018584345.1 Thuja plicata
GTCTCTTACCAAATTTCTAAGAACATCTTGTTTATGAGGACTATTTAGACCTCTAATATTCCAAGATATAATCTTCATTTAATGGATTGGGGAGCAAATCTCAGGGATAGTAGATTGTTTACCATCTGCAATACTCTATTTTTCTTCTAGCTCTCTCATAGCTTTTTGAGAAGGTCTACCTCTTCCTCCCTGGGGTGATCCTACATCTTCTTTTTTCCTTCTGGTCTGGACTCCCCTAGAGGGGTTATTTTTGCCTTCTTCTCTGATTCTTGAGATTTTAGATTTAGTCCTCCTTTCTTAGAGGGTTTTTTGTCTTTCTTATTATTTTTCAGCTCAGACCATTGGGATTCCTACTTTTCCAAGATAGGAGACAAATCATCAAAACTTTCTTTTTGATTGTTCTCCTCACTGACTTCAGACCAACTCTTGCTACTATTTCCATTAATAATAGATATAACCTACTCTTTCACTAAAGGTGAAGATCCCAATTTGTCTACAACTGTTACTCCCTGCCCATTTATTTCAGGGAAGCAACCATTCTCATTTTGTTGTTCTATTCTTGAGACTTGAGGCTCCTTTTCAACACAAACTTCCATAGAAACATTTTGGGGCTGGAGATCCTTCTCCCTATACCTGGCCAGAGGGCTTTGATGATCAGGTAAGGAGTCATCCACTTTTTTCCCTTGTTCTATTATAAATGGGTCCTCCTGCTCTAGGATCTGAGGTAAATCTTTATCAACTGATAACTGAAAAATATCTTCCTTTGTCTGATTTGTTAGATCAGCGTTTAAATCTTCTATTGATTTTTTCTCTTCTAAAACATTCGAGGGGATTGGAAGAGAGGGAGAAGAGCCTTTTTTCTCTTTCCAAACAACTCTTGAATCTTTCTTTTTAGATTTAACAGAAGGTTTAAGAGGACATTGTTTTGCCCAATGACCAGATTTTTTACAGGCAAAGGGGATTGTTTCAAACTCCACAACTTGATTATAAGTTCCCAGCTTTGATTTAATAGAAATAACTTACGGGAGGTCTGTCTTTTGATTAATGTTGACATAGATTCTAGCATAGACTAATCTAGTCTTAGCAGCTATCATTGGGTCTATGGTTAAGAGCTCCCCAAATGAACGAGCCAATCCTGAAAAAACATCTTCATGCCAGTATTCTAGAGGAAGTCCCTAGAATCGAACCCACACTGGGGCTGATTCGAACATATCCATATTAAGACCAAGATTTTTCCCCCATTTTTGAAGAGCCAAAGATGATTTACCAAACATCCAAGGACCCACACACAGAACTACAGAAAGGTCTTCAGAACTAGAAAACTCAAAAGTGAAAAAACCTTTTGGTAGGGCGGCTATGTCGACTTGGCCTTTTAACCTCCATTTCCTTGCTACATAAACCCTTATTGTATCAATATTAGGTCTTGGGCCCATAAACTTTCCTATTAGCGTATTTTTCATTGAAGCTACTGTATGATCAACCAGTGAATCAGGAAGGGAAATGCTAAATATTCCTTTCTCAGGGTCCGACGTATTGTCAACAAGGGGAAAAGAAGATTTCCCAGTAGGTTTCACACCAAAAAGAGAGAGAGGACCAGCTTCCATTAGCAGTATTTTTAACTAAAGGTTGACCATCTTTTGCTTCAAAAGACTTACCATCACCTTTCGTTATCTTTGGTGCATCTTCACTGATTTGGAATCTCGATAGAGGATTGTCCTCCCTTGTCTCTTTTTTGGAGCCCTCCACTACAACATCTTTTACCTTTTCCTGAATCACTGGCATGGACAAAATCTAAACTTTTCCAGCGGTCTCTTTCCCACTCATTTCATTGTTCAAAAAGTCTCATTTACCTCCTTCTTGGGGATGATTACGATCTAGGTCTTTGTCCCCTTCTGCATCCTTCTCTCCTCCCTTGGTAATCCTGCTGCCTTCGCCTAGATTCATCTACACTCCTCCTCCAGCAGGTTTCGCACCCAAAGGGGAATTCAAATTCCCTCCAGCCGCTTGCTCTCCTCCTCTCCTCTCCATAATCACAAAAAAGGGGAATTTGAATTCCCTCCAGCCGCTCGCATTACAACTCTGATGTTAGTATTGGAAATGATGTTACTCAATCCTTAGATACTGAATATGTATTGCATATAGGACCTCACACACTTGAGAAATTAAGAGGAAATAATGAGCATAATTCTATGATGATAGAACTTGCTTCCTCACTCTCTGATGCTAAATTTGAAGATGCCAAAACTTGCACCTCTACAAAGAAAATGTGGGATAAATTAAAGCTAGTACATGGAGGAGATGCTAATGTACTAACATCTAAGGCAGAAAGCCTAAGAGGTAAATTTGATGACCTAAGAATGAGAGAAGGAGAAAATATCACTTAGTATAGCTACATAATAAAAGAGGTAGTCAATGCTATCTGAGGGGTTGGAGGCATACTTGAAGAAGAGACAGTGGTAAGTAAAATCCTAAGAACCTTACTGCCTGTATATGCTATTAGAGTATCTGCTGTACAAGAAATGAGAGCAGTAGCAAAAAATAATGTAACTCTAGATAGTTTGGTTGGTAGACTGATTTCATTTGAGATGAACAACTTTGATAATAGTGTCTTACCATCTATTGAGTCTACATTTAGATCTTCTTTGAAAATAAGTATGTCAAGTCATAAACACACTATGAGAAATAATAGTGATAGTGATAGTGATGACCAAGATCTTAATGAGATTGAAGCACTAATGGCCAGAATATTTCAAAGAGGCAAAGGTAGATACAAAGGTAAATTACCACTTGCATTTTTTTAATTGTAAAGAGATTGGACACTTTGTGGCTAGAAGAAAATATGACAGAAGTAATGATAGATCATATGAAAAGATGTTTGATAGAAGTGATAATAGAGATTACTGAAGCAATCAACAATCTGACAGAAGAGATACCCAAGACTGCAAGGACAAAGGGAAGAAATCTTGTTACCTAGTTGAGAATAGAGTTGGAGATACTGACATAGAATCTAATGAAGACATTGAGATGGTATTTGTGGACATGAAGGATGATTCAGACAAAGAAGAAAGGTATGTAGAGACTGCACTCATATCTAAGGTTAGTAAGAATGATGTCTAGATTATAGATAGTGGCTGCACTCACCACATGACCGGTGATAAATAAAAGTTTGAAACTTTTGAATACTATAATGATGGATCAGTAAGAATGGGTAATGACACACCTTTTCCAGTTGAAGGTAAAGGAACTATAATGTTGAATAACCTAATCAAATTTGAAAATGCATACTGGGTAAAAGGACTTAACTATAATCTATTGAGTGTTTCACAATTGAATAACACGGGTCACTGAGTAGCATTTGAAAACAAAAAGGAAAATATCTTTAATGAATCAGGAAGGTTGATCGGAACTGGTGAACAGACAAAAGGTAACCTATTCTATATTCATGATATAAACGCTACTTTTTTAATGGATAGAAACAAACACATATAGTTGTGGCATGAGAAATTATGTCATGTGAATTTTGATAGCATGATTAAGATAAGCAATAAAAGGAAAGTAAGAGGCTTACTGAGCATGTCAAAGCTCGAGCATATCATGTGTAAAATTGTCAAAAAGGTAAGATGGCAAAGTCTAGTTTCAAGAGAAAACCCCATACATATAATGTTATTCTAGAATTAGTCCATACTGATCTATGTGGACCCATGAGGAAAAAGAGTTACTATGGTGATAGATATTTCATTCTCTTTGTTGATGATTATTCTAGACTGATGACAGTTATGTTCTTAAAAGATAAATCAGAATCGTTCAAGATATTTAAATGGTATGGTAGAAAAAAAATTGGTAAGGAATTGAAATGCTTGAGATCAGATAGAGGAGGAGAATTTGTTTCAGATGAATTCACTAACTTTTGCAATGAGCATGGAATTACAAGATAGGTTTTTGTACCAAGAACACCACAACAAAATGGGATTACTGAAAGAAGAAACATATCCATTGTTGATTGTGCAAGAACACTGATGATAGAGAAAAACATCACTCAAACATTATGAAGGGAAGTTGTCAGTACTGTTGTCTACACATTGAACAGAGTACAATTGAAGAAAGACACCAAAAAGACACCCTATGAGCTATGGTGTGGTTACACACCCAATGTAAGTTACTTCATAATTTTTGGAAGTCAATGTTATATTTTGAAAAATGATAGAGATGGAAAGATTGACTCCAAAAGTGATGAAGGTATCTTTCTAGGGTATTCTACCAAGTGAAAGGCTTATAAATGTCTTAACAAGTCCTCTAACATAATCATTGAAAGTGAAAATATCATAATAGATGAATATGCAGAGAAAAATGATCAGGAAACCAGAAAAGAACCAGAAGACTACAACAGGTTTGTTTACACTGAAGAACCTAACACTCTACTCGAGAAACAATGTATTGCTACCGAGCAATAGAACATTGCACCCGAGCATCGGGCTACAAATACCAAAAATTAGAAAGATGATTTTCTGAGTGATTGAGATCAAAATGAAGGTCAAGATGATGATCGAAATGATGAACAAAGAGTTGAACTAATACTTGCCAAGTATGTCAAAAGACACCATCCACAGAACCATATCATAGGAGACAAGAAGGATGGAATGAGAACAAGAAGTCATTGAACACTAGATGTTTAATTTGTGATTTTGAGCCTAAATCTATTAATACTGCACTTGAAAATGAAGAATGGGTCAGTGCTATGAATGAATAAATAGAATAGATTGAGAAGAATAGAACATGGACATTAGTACCTAGACCAGATGACAAGAATGTCATCGATACTAAATGGATATTCAGAAACAAGTTGAATGAGAATGGAGAAATCACAAGGAACAAAGCAAGGTTAGTATGCAAGGGGTATGCACAAGAAGAAGGTATTGATTATGGAGAAACCTTTGCACCCATTTCTAGACTAGAAGGAGTAAGAATCTTACTTCCTTATTCTTCATTCACGGGATTCAAGGTCTACCAGATGGATGTCAAATCTGCATTCCTAAATGGAATACTAGAAGAAGAGGTATACATTGAACAACCAAAAGAGTTTTTTGATCTAGACAAGAGAAACATGGTTTGTAGACTACACAAAACCTTGTATGGATTGAAACAAGCACCTAGAGCCTAGTATGAAAGACTTCACTCCTATCTCATAAGCATTGGATTTGTAAGAACAAGTGAAAATAGAAATCTATACTTAAAATAAGATTCAGATGATATTCTAATTGCTGAAATATTTGTTGATGATATCATATTTGGGAGTAATGATATGTTATGTAAATATTTTGCTAATGAAATGAGCAAAGAGTTTGAGATGTCAATGTTTGGGGAGATCAAATTCTTTCTTGGTCTACATATTCTTCAACAAGATGCAGACATATATATCACACAATCCAAATACATCAAGGAAGTGTTGAAGATATTCAAGATGGAAGATTCCAAACCAGTTGGAACACCTATGGAAACCGGATGCAAGCTGACAAAAGAAGACAAATCAAATGAGGTAAATCAGACCTTGTATAGATCAATGATTCTCAAACTAATGTATGTTGCTCATACTAGATCAGATATAGCACATGCAGTTGGAATAGTTGCAAGATTCTCTACTAATCCCAAATAATCACACATCATTGTTGTCAAGAGAATTCTGAGATATCTAAAGAACACTGAGGACTATGACTTATGGTATAAAAGATAAGGAAAATTTGAGCTTCAAGTCTATATAAATGCAGATTGGGCTGGAAACTTAGATGACAGAAAGAGCACAACTGGAGGAGCATTTTTCATGGGTGACAGACTTGTCACATGGATCAGCAAGAAGCAAGGATGAATCTCACAATCTACTGCAGAAGTAGAATATGTGGTTGCTGTTGCAAAATGCTCTAACATTGCATGGATCAAAAAGTTACTAGAAGGTATGAATATGAAAATTATTGAACCAGTGATTATCTATTGTGATAATACCAATGCAATACACATTTCTAAGAATCCATTCATGCATGCTAAGACTAAACATATTGCAATCAAGTATCATTACTTAAGAGAACAAGTGCAAGAGAAAGAGGTGATACTATAATATGTTCAATCCAAGGAAAAATTAGCTGACATATTCACAAAGTCATTGCCTAAAGATACATTTGAGTACCTGATAAAAATACTAGGGGTCCAAACCTTGTTTATTGGTCAGTAAGTTGACTAGGAGGCTGCATCAGCCTACACATAATTAGAAGATCATTCATGTTGATGCAAGCAAAGAGATGGATTGCAAAAGATACATCAGTACACAACAAGGTACGTATCTGCACCAAACACTAGAGTCATTATATTGCTGATGGATAGAGAAATTCAAGGAGTATATTATAAAAAGGTGAAAGGATATAACTATGGCATAATCAATGTTTACTTTGGCATAATCAATGTTTAATATGGCATAATCAATGTTTACTATGGCATTGTTTTCAAAGGGAGAGAATATCCAGATGGGAGAGAATATCCCTTGAGATAACTTAAGAGAGATGTAACTTGTAAGGGAGAGAATATCCAAAGGGAGAGATTACATATGAAATATCCATCATGATTATTCAAAGGGAGAAGAAGTATCATGAGGGAGAGATGACTTAAGGGAGAGAATATAATCATAATGTTGTCAAAAGAAAAAGAGATAATCAAGGTGAGGAACAGTCAAAGGAAGAGACAACATCAAAGATAGAATCAGAAGCTGCTACATCTATCCAGTGAAGGGATTGAAGATTGAAGAAAGCACTCTGCAAGAAACAAATCTAAGCTATATGAGCTTACCGAGAGCTAGACATTTGTATTGGTTATAGAACAGTAAGTTTGGTAGATTGATGAACTACAACTAATATATTTCATATTTTATTAGTAATAATATAGTGTGATAATGTAGTGTGTTTCCATCAATGCCAAAGGGATAGATTGATGAACTATAATTGATTGAATGTTTGAAGATGTTAAGTTGATGATCACCAAGCTACAGAAAGTTAATGCAAGACATTAAATCAGTTAATGTATTATATTTTCATTGATGTCAACTTGGTATAATCTGATTGGTACTTATATACAAAGTGTCAAAGACTTCAGAGAACCTAAGAGATAAAGGTTATGCTTTCAGTAATGCATAAAATTTCAGTATGCACTAAGTGACAAAAAACACCAACGGTCAGTGCACCCCGATAGATAGAGAACCCTGAGAGGAAATTCATAGTGATACCCGAGCATGAAACCTGAGAAAGCATTACCAACGAGTAGAATCACAGTGTTACCCAATGGACAAACAACCCAGACGGAGATGCCTGAGGAGAACTGAAGTGTTGACTGAGATAACAAAGAGTTAAAACACCAAAAAGAACTAAAGTTCAGAAATGACAAAAGACTTAGCTAGCAAGAGCTAAAGAAGGAGTTAACTAGTTGTTAATATTGTTTTCATCTACAAGTTAAAGCCAGAGATAAGAAAGAGATTTAAAGTTATTTTATTCTAGTTTTCTAAGATAAATCTAAGGGATAAAACTAAAGTAAAGCTTTAAAGCAAGAAAGGCAAGAATTGTGGATCACACCAAGAACAAGAAAGTCAAGGACTGAGAAACGGTGAAATCATGTCTATAAAGAGACAAGATAATTCATTGTGAATTAGGGGAGTGAATAGAGAAGAGGATGTTGAAGAGAAACTAATGAAGAAAGAATTCAATCAGACCTTATCAATCAAGCTGAAGAACAGAGATAATTTTGCAGAAACCAAGAAACAGAGAAGCACAGCATCACCGAGCGAAAAGAAGTGGAGCAAAGGTATTGAAAGGAGACATTGATCATAAAGGTATTATGAGCTTACAATACATCTAAAAATCTACAAGTCTAAGTTGTATGTATGAACAGATCATATATTGTTTCAATTTAACCATTGGATCAGAAAATCTCTTAACTGAGAAGGACTTAACAATCCTTTATATATTGAGATACATCCTAAGGAGTATCAAAAGGTTTGGTCATGAAGATAGCATAGAGATGCCAGATATCAAGTGACAAACTACACAAGGTTTGGTCATAAAGATAGCATAGAGATGCTAGATATCAAGTGACAAACTATTCTATTTAAATCCTCTACCAAGGTCACACCTAATAGTGTGTTTGTAACATTTAACAAGGTTGACTCTTCACTGAGCTCACTTCAGAAGAGTGAAAATCTTGGGTTACCGGTCCCAAGTGGTTTTTCCCTTAACAGGTTTTCCATGTTAAAAATCCATGTGTCAATGCGTTTATGATTCATTACTTTAGTTTTTCTCATTATACATAACTAATCTGGATTGATCGGTATACACTAAGTAATTTACTGTATTTCGGTAAATGAAAGACTACTAATCAGTAAACAGTAAGAATAAGGTTTAACATTGAACTCCGAGCAGTAGTTATTTGTTAAGATTATTTCAAGGCATACATCTTGTGGGATTAAAGATAACTAGAGGCTTACAATTGTGGTAATAATTTTTTGGGTTAATTTATTGGAATATTTTTGAGGCCACAAATTCACCCCCCCCCCCTCTCAGTTATTCTGACAGTTAGTACCGAAAACCTTGCAATCAAAACATATGAAATTGAGAAATGCTTTCAAAACTCTTAATACTCGTAGCAACCCACTTTTCTTTGTCCTTGGTGTTTCGTTCAATCTTGTACAGAAACTGAGAAAAATTCATATTTTAGCAAAAAATAGTAAATTTTAAACAATTGTGAAATGATTATGTTGATTGCGGTAAACTTCTGGCAATTGTGGTAAAGTTCTGTCAGTTGCGGTAAAGTTCTTTCAATTGCGGTAAAATTATGTCAATTGTGGCAATGTGTTGGGGATTGTGAAACAGATCGATCAATTGCGGCAATGCAATCTCAGTTCTGGCAATATGCTATCCATTGTGAAATAGATCGGTCAATTGTGGCACAATACCAGAAACAGAGAATTTAAAAATGATAGAAATGATTGTGAAACCCTCAAATCGATTGCGGCATCAAACCAGTTGATTGAGGCAGATTTTTGTCAATTGCGGCCAAATACCAGCGATTTCAAAATTACAATGTTATCAATAAATTAACAAAAAAGATAATTTGCAGTCGTATGGCCGAGGCCAAAAAATCCTGTTTGTTGTCTTCAAGCGATTCTTGGGTTGTTTGATTCACATCGGGTTCACCGAAATGTGTGGATCCAACCTGCTCCACAATATCGAATTAATGAGGGGTTAGTAGCACTGATTTGCAATGGGGGTAAGCAATTGAAAAATACTAAGAACAAATCCATGAACCATAAAATAGCAAGCAATCAAGGAGGAATACAAACGAATGCAAACGAACAAAGCTCAAATATTCTATTGCCTCTCTCTACTCCTTCTGAAACATTGTGTGTGTGGTGCTCAATATTGGTATTGGCAGTGTCTATGACTTGGGAGTGTCGAGAAATGATATCGATTTTGATCACAAGAATGCTTTGAATGCCTCTAGCAAGAATCCTGTAGAGTAAGGGCACACAAAAGCTTGAAATCATGGATCCTTCAAATGGTTATGAAGGGTTGATTATATAAATTATGAAAATGATATGAATGGTTGAGATCAATCCCAGAGATTAGAGGATGAACGGTTGAGATCAAAGGGAACTAGAGAAGCCATCAGTAAACTCCACCTCTTCAACTTGGAGAGAGGAGATAAAGTTTAGTTAACTGAACAACTGATTATGAGTTATCTTTTGAACTGAAGAGATAATTTGGAGTTAGCTTTTTCAACTGAAGAGGTAGGTGGAGGAATTCATGCAATTAGAGATCTAATCAAGAGTTCTCTTTTTTGAACTAAAGAAAGGATTTAATTGAATATTTAATTCATTTTTGTAATTAAAGTATTCAACATGTGAGATAATTAAATTCTTTTTTATTTAGAATTGAATTATTGAATGAAATAATTGAATTTAATGAAATTAATTTAATTAGAAGAATTAATTAATAAATTTAAATATTTAAATTTAGACTTTAGGAAATTGAATTTAATTAATTAATAAAGATTAATTAATTAAGGTTATTTAATTAAATAAAATTGATTATTTAATTAATTTTGGGGATAGGATTAGATGATTTGGGGAATGAATTTAGAGGAAAATAGATGATTAATTAATGATTTAAAAACTATTAATTAATAGATGAAAATTAGTATTTTTAATGTAAAGTCACAAGTCTGTCCATTTTAGGGTGTCTAAAATTACAATCTTTTGCTACATATGATTAAATAATAATAAGTGATATTTAATTTAGTTTTGGGATTAAAAAAATGAAAATTAATTGTTGATTGTCTTTACTAATAAATGTTTTTATTTTAAGGCTTGAAAAAACACATCTTGCAGCTTGTTGATGGAAAGATAAAACTTCAGAATTCATGTCAACCGTCAAACTTCATGTCGCCAGTCAAATTTCTAGTTGCCCATCAGAATTCATGTTGCCCACCAAGCTTCTTGTCGCCTGCCAGGCTTCTTGTCGCCTCTTCCTGTCACCCACAGGTGCATTTTTCAGCAAATAAATCCCAACTAAAATATTGTCATAAGATATTTTAGTTATTTTGTCGCAACGAATTAATATTTAATTTGCTATTCAATGGAAGAGAATGGCTTCACGTCAAAAAAAATATTCTATTTTGTTGTAACTATGAACTAAATAAGCTCCTAAATTTTAGGGAATTTATTTCCAACAAATAGAAAATATAAATGTGAGCCACAAAATAATAGCAAAGTGGCATGAAAATAGGAAATATATTGCACCCATATTACTATATAAATATGAGCTAAGTGAAAGGAAAGAGGGAGGAATATACTTCTCTACTAGATAAATAAAATTAGCATTTGCATGATCACTCTTGTGTAAAAAAGATTTCATTTAATCCATCGACCAACCCAGGAGAAAGGGCCCACTCCTTGGAGAAGCTTGGTGATATATTCTTTTATGCATTTTATTGTAGTTTGATTTTATTTGATTAAGATAGCTCTATTTTATTTTAATAGTTATATGATTTTAATTAGTTTGGTTTTATTTGACTAAGATAGTTCTTATTTACTTTAATAGTTGTATGATATTTATTATTTTGTGAATGTTATTTATTTTTAATCGGGTTTAATTATGATAGTTTTTGAGATTTGAATTTAGTGTAATTTATATTTTAGTATTTTCAGTAAATTTTAGTTTTATGGGAGATTTTGTAATTCTCATTAATGTTTAATTTGGTGAGGTGTGTTTTCATTTTCATTAATATATTATTGTTGTTACTATCATAACTCTTATTCTAGGATTAGAATAGAAGAATTAAATTATATTTTTGTTAATGCAATTTTTTGTGTTTTCTTAGTTGCATCTCATCCCCACTCATCTCACGATTTTCACCTCTTGATGGCATATTGCCCGGACACCTCTCACAAGTTTACACCCTCAGATTGACATGTATAGACAAACTAAAATTCATTATAAAGTGTTAAATATATCTTATTCTTTACCCCAATTTTGGCCTATCATAAGACACAAGATCACTTAAGGATCTAATCAATTACAAATGCCAAAAAAATACCAAACACTGAAAGTACAATGCTCACTCACAATGGCTACAATCAGATACCAAATCTAAGAATTAAACAAAAAATCATGTACTTTCAAAAAAATGGCACTTGAAAATGTGTTTGTATGAGCACAAACAAAGCCTTTAAAGTTGCAAATATCAAGATTAGATAGGTACAGTCATCAAAAACTTCAAATTCTAAAAAATTTGACCATCAAAATCAAAAAATACCCGTACAACACTGAAAAGCGCAAAATTCCACCCCAATTCAAAAACAATTGCATCCAAAAAGAAGTCAAAATGACCGAGTTATGGGGTCTCAAAGTTCACCTCCAAAATAAAAAATTCCAATGCTAAAGGAGTTAAATATTTTTAAATTATGATGACATCAGAAAACCCTAGCATTAAATTTGACAGTCAAACGGTTGTCCAGCAAAAAATAAAATACCCTTGTTTGAAGGTTAAACAGTCATCAATTTTAGCACCACAAATTGGAACACATGGAAAAAAAAGGTCATTAAAAAGACAACTAGCTACCAAGATGGATGGGTGAAATGTGTGTTCTTCAAATGATGCGCTCGAGGATCTGTGTTCCACGGAGAGTACCACAAATTATGTTGTAGGTTAAGTCGATGAGATCGTTTGAGGTCATGTGAAAAATGTCATTGTTGGGTGAAGTGAGGGACCCCTTGCTGAGTAATGACTGTGGCAAGATGAGTTGCACGCGCTTGGAGGATGGAGAGACCTCATTGTGTGTTGAACTATGCTAAAGATGTTGCAGATGAGTTAGAGGATAGGAAGTTGAATTGGCAAAGCTCGTCGTACTACGAACTTGTCGCACTGCAAGCTCCCCGCAGTGCAATCTCACAGTAGTACAATATCGGTGTGGTTGGTCTCAGTACGTTTGGGCTAAGAATATTGTGCTTAGCGATGAAGAAGGACAAAAAAATGTTGCAGTGATTGTGGATAGGGTAGTGAAATGTCTCGGCGCTCGGATCACAGTTGTTGGAAATAAATTAATTATCCTCCAACCATCACTGTTGACACCATCAACACAGTAAAATTAGAAACTTCCAAGACCATCCAACCTGCCATAGTTCAATCCAGAATGTTCTCACCCTTTCTAGACAGTATGGAAAATATATCTCCTCTTCTATATATATTGAAAGACCCACCTTTTCTAATTACTCTCTTCCAGCAGAGTCTGGCTCTGTAGAGATGTAAGGGGTTGTGTAATATTTCAGTCCGATGAATATAATTTGCAGTTTGTCCATCTTTCTGCTCTCTCTCTCTCTCTCTTTATTTTCTCAATATGGTATCAAAGTTGTAAGGTTCAAGATCGTTGGAAGACAGTGTTTATATTGGAGGAGTGTTAAAGAGCCACTCAAATAGAGTTTAATAGTATCCTCAGATTTACAATCATGTTCTTTGTGGCTTTGTCTGTGGTTGTTGTGTTTATGGCATGTGTATATGTCTGCAAAGTTTCAGCAGAGAAAATATCAGTTGTCTCAGATCAAGGAGGAGATCAGTTATGGAAAGTGTTTAAACAAAAAAAGAAAGGAATTTGTTCTCCAATCAACGAGGTACTTGCATCCAAAGGAGGACTTGGTGACCATTATTGGTTTTAATTTTTTATTTCTCTTGGGTATATATGTACTAGATGATGCATATATATATAGGCTTGGTCTGTGAATAAAAGGTGTGTTTCTAGAGTCTTAGATATTAGTTGCAGGGAATAGCATTGGTTATTTGAGGTGCATAAAATTTGAGGTGATATGGTATGCTAAAGATTGTTGTTGTAGCACAATGAGGTCTGTCTGAGATGTGTGTTCTTGTTTTGGATTGATTGTTTGGGTTGGAGGTTTTAAAAAAAAAGGGAAAGACTTTTTTTTTAAAATGTGCCTAGTTGAAGAATGTTGTTGAGATACCCCCAGAATTTTGATGTTTTCATTTTGTTAAGTAATTGATAGTATTTGGGAGGCTCTTGAAAAAAGGCCAATCCAAATAGTGTGTAATCACGAATTCAAACAGTCTATTTTACCTAAGTTATTGTAAGGGGTGTATTATCAGTTGTACCCGACACCCCAGAAGTTTTTAGTTACTTATTGATGAACCATGTATCTGAAAAGGAGTCCTATAGAACTGGTGAGTATAGTGGTTGGGCACCCATGTATCTTGGTAGATAGATTTCTTTTCATATGGACTCAATAATCACTTTTCATGTAGGTGCAAATCGAGAAAATCTCAGAGTGATGATGGTTTCCCCATAATGGTAATTTATGTTCATTAGAACCATTGAGTGCTTGGTTTGTGGTAATCCTTAAACCATTTATTTTAAGGTTCGTGGTCATCCTTAAACCACTTTCTAATTTCTTATGTGAGGTTTGTGGTGAGCTAAAACCACTTGAGTGCAAAGTTTGTGGTGAATGAAAAAGTACTTGAAACTTGCACATTGGTTAGGGGTAATCCGTGAAAAACCACAATGATTGGGGAAACAATGTGAAGAATTGGATAAGTCTTTTTAAATGGGTACCTAACAAGGTTATAAGATAGGACCCATCATTATGGGGGGATATCTAAAAAAATTTGATAATTAATTTATGGAGGGATGTTGGAAATAAATTAATTATCCTCCAACCACCACTATCGGCACCATCAGCATAGTAAAATTAGAAACTTCCAGGACCGTCCAACCTGCCACAGTTCAATCTAGAATGCTCTCACCCTTTCTAGAAAGTATGGAAAATATATCTCCTCTTCTATATATATTGAAAGACCCAGCTTTTCTAATTACTCTCTTCTAGCAAAGTCCAGCACTATAGAGTTGTAAGGGGCTGTGTAATATTTTAGTCTGATGAATATAATTTGCAGTTTGTCCATCTTTCTACTCTCTCTCTCTCTCTCTTTGTTATTTTCTCAATAAAAAATTGTAGTCATGTTGGATCTAACTCAGCACGGTGTAAGGTGATGCATAGGGAGTAACTACCGAGTCGTATATCGAGTTGTATACTGAATTTCGTAGTGCTTCTACTTTCCAAGAAGGTGTGAGCCGACATGTTGGGTGGGATCTGGTTAATATAAAAATATGTTTTTCACCAAGCTCAGATGATTTGTGGTCTTTCCAAGCTATCAGCTCAGTGGAGTCTGCATTCTCAAGAAAAATCCCACATGCATCAAAAAACAAGAGTTGACACTATTAAAAAAATGGATCCCGCAGATTAAATATAAATAATGATTGGTCGGGGAGTTGTGGGGAGATGATGATCAGGAGTTAGATGGCAGATAGAGGATAGGAATGCTCTGTCCACATATGATTCTGACAGACCTGTGAGCACAATAAACAATCTGACAAATACAAAGGGGCTTGTCCCTAGAAATTTTGTCACGAAGGTCACTAGTACATTTGACCCTAATTTTTTACAAACATTTCCGACTAGCATTAAAATGGTTTTTCTTGGTTAAATTATAGAAGGAAAACTTTGATTTTTTTAAATCCATTCCCATGTTGGTTGTAATTACGATGACCATGACATGTGGTGGTAATTCCAACCAACATGGGCATAACTTATAAAAAAGGTTTCATTTCATTTCATTATATTACGCCGCAAAGCAGAGCTGAAGGAGGGCATGCGGAATGACTTCATCGACACCACCTATAAGTGGTGATTCCATTTGATTTGATGTTCGATTTAATTTGGATCATTTGATGTTAAATTTTGTACCTGTGTTTCCATTTGATTTGATGATCGATTTGAATTCTACATTACGCATGGTATGATATTTTCCCTTGCTACTTCTGTCAATCAAAACCCTAGGCTCCATCACTCCAATAGTGCCACACCCAAACCAAGAATGATGATATCAGAAGAATATTATAAAGCAAACCTATTAATGAGCAATTCAAAGTTATTGAAGAATTTGTTCATATCATTGAGAATATCGATTCTAGATGATTCTAAAAAGCATGGTGTCGCCTACAACCAACTTGAGACTAACCAACAACCAACTTGAAATAGACCAACCCTAACATGTGCAGATGCTTGAAATGTACCAACCCTAACATTACTCCCTTGAAACAAACCGGTCTTATGATACTTTTGATAACATCCAATGATGACCACCTCATAATTTTACTAGAGGTCATGGGTAACCATATCAGTCCAAGGCAATGACAACCATGTTAAGTTGATTGTACTATTTGTAAGGTTACTTTGATGAGTGTTTGGGGCTTTCTGTTAGCGACAATAATCTGAGAACAATTCATTTCTCTTTATTTTATGCCCAAGAAGTTGTTAGGAGGTGGAAAGAAACTGGTGTTTAGACCTTGCATATAGGTTAGAATTATTAACTACTAGAATTAATTGTGGTATGAGCCTCACCTTTGTGGGTTTCTTGGTTGGGATGTTTTTGTATTGTCATTGGTAGGTGGCATATCTAGTAAAGTGTAACCATTTATTTTGCATCCAAAAAATGTTAGATAGGTTGTGTACGGGACTATCATATTTTTTAACCAACCTTGCATTGGTGTTGAATAATGAACAGTCTAAATTTATCAAGTAGAGCATTTTGTGATATACTAGGCATATTTTTGATGTAACTAGAGGACTTTGTTGTAGACATAACTGTGAGTACATTTGATGATAATTTTACAATCAACTTCAATTATTATACTATTTTTATGGGGATCCTGATGCCCCTTATAAAGCTAAAATATTTTTCATATACTCGTATGTGTTGCATGTATGCAATGACTGGAAATGACTATTTTTCCCTTTATCCAACAAGTACCCACAAACATTCATATGCAAGAGTGAATTTGGTTGTTGATATCTTGGATAATTACCTCCATGGAGTTGGAAATATTGAAAAATTGGTATTTTCATTTCTTCCACAAGGCCCACAACCATTCATGTAGATATTATGGACCAGCTCCACAATAGGGATAAAGCCATGATATTAAAAATGAAACAAAGCATTGTCTAAAAATGAGTCGAAAAGTCTAGAGTCAGGGAGGATTTTATAAGAAGATCCAACATTGTTTCATAATTTTTGAGACAATTCAAGCACATGCTTGGTCCCAAAATGAATTATTTTATCAAATTTGAGGCATATTTGTCTAAAAGAAATAAATATTAATTTATTTCTTCAAAATAAGTTATAAATAAGAGGAATATTTTCAAAAAACTGTCATTTTTTAAAATTATTTATTTTCAAAAAGAAAATGTGCATCATTTTTTTATCTCATTGAAGATGAAAACCCTTAGGATTTGTGAAGCTTGGGAAAATAATAAAATATTATCCTAGCTTTCTATGTAGTCCCTTATTGGTATTGATAGTGTGCTTCATGAAGGAATTGTTTTCATGATTTGAATATTTTTGTTTCGGGTGAAAGTTATTCATTGTTTGAGCAATTTCCAAATTCGCTTGCAATATTTGTTTCACTTTTGGATTGTTGTGGGTTTAATGTTACTGAAGAAAATTAATCAATATATTTTTTGTAGTGTTGACTCCCATGCAATTCGTACCCTTCTTCAGAAGTACTGGTTGCACTAATAACGTCGTCTTATTTTCTAGTCATAAGTTTTGGATTGTATAAATGGAAAATATCATCTTATGGTGGTGTTGTGACCTTTTCACACCATCGCCCCATTGCAAATCCCCCCCNTTCTCTTTTGTTTCTAGTAGGCGCTAGTTTAGGAGTAGATTGGCAACATCTCAGAAGTATAAGTCTTCGGTAAGTCTAGGTCTTGAGGTAGTAGGGAGTGGTGTTAAACTTCGATCATCAAGTTGAAGCCTTAGACAATTTGTGGTGTTCAAGTTTTGGAAGAGAAAGAATGAAGTTGGGATTGATCACGGTCAACTAGTGAATGGGAAATTCATGAAACATATGCATCTTATACCTTCAACTACTTATGTTAAGGGAAGGAACAATTCCAATAAGTGAATGTGAACTATTGGTAAGACAACATATTGATATTAATCAGCATTAAGATACTAGTTAATCAATCAACACATTATTAAAGGGGAGCACAGAATCATCCAAATAACTTAGAAGAATGAGTAATAATGGCTATCATTATAAAGTAGTGTGATCTCATGAAAATAAAGGTGTGTGCCATTGGAAAGACACAACCCTTCAATAATAAGGATATATAGATTGATTGAAGACAACCATTTAAGGGGGCATCACTAGACATTGGACATAGATCGGAGAATTAAGGTATAAAGAACCATATACAATCAAGTCTAGAAATTTGATATAAATATACATATCCGAATTATAAGAGGGTAGTGAATACAACTTAATTTTTCTCTTTATCAACTAGAGGACCATAATCAAATATTATCTCTCTTCTTATTCCAATTTATAATTAGACGAACATATGAATAAATAATCTGATAGCTTTATATTAACGACAGAGCTCAATAATCAACACTAGATCAATGCAATCTACACTATCTAAAGATATACATTGAATTTCTATATACAGCCTTTGTATAAAGCACTGTCCATCTAGGCTATTTATTGTGGATTATATTGTTAAGTCATTGATATTGAAGCATCTAGATAAGCTCACTTTGAACCACTGTCTTGACATCATGTTCTAAGCTTCAAGGCTATATGACTGTCAAACATGCCTTATTTCTATAAATAATCTATGTTCTTCAAGTGTACCACTATCATTTACAATAAAATCCATTTTTCTTTTCACTAAATTAACCTTTCTTTGCCATTTTGGATCTTCATTGATTTTGTTTTATAACATAGACACCATTTCTTCATCACTATAATGCTACAATTGCAATATTAATCACTAATCAAAAGGCTATATTATGTATTGCTTTCTATTAATAATGACAACATTGAGGTCTTGATTGATTGGACATGTTCACTGCCTTCTATATATTTAGAATACCACTTTGATCCATAGCTTATTGGCTATCTTTGAATATCTTAGTGTCATCAAAAACATTTCACTGTCTTTACCTTACTATGATAGTCATGGATTTAGAACTCGTGTTCTTAATATATACCTTCTTAAATCTTAGTCATCATACATGGTGTCCTTTATTTCTCTTGTATTGTCTTAACTATCACTTTTAATGGGAGCCCTATCACTTGTAGTATCATGTTCCAAGCTTCATTATCTTGGACCTTGTTTTCATTGCTTGAATTTCCATGGCCTTTTCAAAACAAGTGAATTTCACATTGATATGGTCTTGTATTTGTTGTCCCTACTGTGATTTTCCATTCTTTTCATAACAATTGCTATGTAGATCTATGCAACATGGTTCATCTTGTTTCTTCTATGTAATGTCATTTTTTTCTTATTGTAATTGTTGCTTGTATCTCTCTGTATTATCTAGTGCAATGTAATTTTCTTTCAGCTATTTTCTATAATTATTTTCCTTCAATTTTATCATATTTCTACAATCTATTAGATTATCTCTTAGTTACTTCTGAATTTGATTGTGTATTTTTTTAACATCAACATTTCAGATCATATTCCAAAACCCATCATCATAATATAAAATAATATAAGGAGATATTTAAGACTGTTACTCTTTGAAATATTATTTTAATTTAATACAAAACTATATTTTATCACTTCATGTTGCCGTCATATTTATTAACTAACTTGTTAAGATGAGAACGTCTAATTTAAAACATTAACAAAATCTTCCCCTATACTTATTTTTCTAAAGTATCAAAATACATAGCCCAATTGGATCAAAGAGTTGAACAAATGGATCAAATTTATATTGATACAAATCTTTGGGAGAAGACGCAAATTGTGTACTGCAATCCAATTTTTTTATTAAAAACTCAACAAACATGTAAACACTTACACTTTTATATATGCTTCTACATTGAATTTAATATTCAACCCTCCTTTATTCTTCATTGGTCTAACATCTACAAAATATTTTACAATCTAAATCAATTGTTGTATTAATTTGAATAATTTTAATGAAGTTCACCTTCGACGCACCATGTCACTATTGTTATTCTTGTTGGTACATTCTGCATTGAATGCCTTCATCCCATTTACATTAAATCCCTTAAAAAAATAGGTTGGGGAATATTTACAATATCTAAAATCAGTAGATAACAAGAAAGACATAGTGTATTTGTCTTCACCTCCCATGATAAGCATTACAACACCCCTCTTCACAGGATTGTTAAATATAGGTCTATAAGTTTGGCCAAGAATGCCTTCCACTAGATGAGATTTTAAAGAACTTGAATTGAATTTCTAAGTGGGAAGCTACATTGTCAGTAGGTAATTGATAGTTGTGCATCATATTTTCTTTTTCTAAGATACGAACCACACCAACAAATATTTCAACAATCCCTGGCACAATGATATTGACATTATTGGTCTCATCAATGCGCTCAATTTTCATGGTAGTTCAACCCAAGGATGGAGGAGTCCACTCAACCAACGCTTCTTCTAGTTAAAGTAAAACAAATTTAAATGAGTTAATTATGTGAAAATTCCTCATATGTTGTCTCCTCCAGCTTCCACCAAGACTTCATGTCACAAGTCCTTACACCCCACATCATAGGTGAAACTTACTCTATAAGAGTACCCTTCCTAGTACCCTCTTCTTCTTCCACTTTTCTCTTCTTCCTTGTTGCTGCAACTCGTCTCTGCACCAATAGTCATAAAATTCCCTAACTTGAGACTGTGCCATATGGCATGATTGAATCTTTAAACTAAATTACATTTTTTAGCCTACCTCTTCCATTTCAAAGTTTAAATTTCATGTCTTGAGGCCATCATTTTATAATTATAACCACCATTAAATCAAGCTACACACTAATATTCCTATGTTGAGTGATCAATGACGTGTGTTTTGTAGGCAAATCTTAGGTCATTAGGATTGTGACTAGTAATAAAGAAATGTTAAGAATTTAAATCAACAAGAATCGCTAAAAGGCTAGGGCTTTGTCACAAGGTAACTTCCACACACTTCCAGATCCTCTCAAGGGATGCTACACCTCCACATGGATCCTAATAAACAAGATCCATCATAAAATATACCCCTCCTTCATAGTATATGCCCACATTAATGACTGGTGTTGTTCCCTATACCCTCAATCAGCAACTTGCCTCCATTTGTGGTCTCTTCCACCACATCCTTGCATATCCCTGCAATAAACTCCATACAATGACATACTATACAACATTAGAATCCTCCCAACAGACACATTAACCACAAAAGGTGGAAGAATCTAAGAATCCATGAAGACTTCAAAATAACAAAATGATGATTGCTTGCATAGTCTAGGAACAATCAAGACTAAACTGACTTCCTCTGCCTTAAATGTCAATGATACAATACAATAATGACATAGAGACAATAAAAAATCAAAATTCAATAATTTTACTCCATTGTCAAATCAATAACACATCTTATCAACATTTTAATTTCCCAAACTATAAACAAAGGTCCTTATAATGCTTGTAAGCAACTTTGGAGGACCTAGGGCACAATGCTAAGCCACAATTCTTATGAAAAGTGGTGACCCTTTTACCAATTAAGTATAGAGGAGAAATCATTCCAAAAATTCAAGAATCACTTATGTATCATCACTCACCAATAGATCAAATCAGCACTCGCTCAATCATCCCTCGTCACTCTATGAATTACACAATCATTCAATCATCATTCACTAAAATAGAAAATCATAAAATCAAAGGAAATCGGTCAATCAACCATCAAACATAAAATGAGAATCAAGGAAATAGACCAAAAATGTATTCTTCCACCAATTCAATCGGTCTTTATTAATCATCAAACCATCAAGAATAACAATTGATCCATTCAAGAAAGAATTCTTATATGATTCTCTGAGGGATTCCATATTATGAATTGGTTGGTAGGGAAAGTTGTTCATTAAAACCCATCATGCTCTCAAAGAAGATGAATAAGGAAACATGGATAGGGGATGCAGATACAACCATCCCAATAGGTAGACCACCCCATGATGTATATCCAATGTTCCCTTCCATTTGGAGCCAAGAGGGATGGCATATCCACTCTTCAGCTTAGTGTGAAGATTGCTTCAGCCGATCCTATCATGCTCCTTCATTCAAACTCTATTGTGATTGGACCTATCTATTGCATTATAATAATTATATGCATTTATATTAATATGTGTGATTACTAACCCTAATGAAGATATGTATAATATATACATCCAATATTGTTTAATATGGTTGCATGACTTAAGGTATAAAGAACCATATACAATCAGGTCTAGAAATTTGATATAAATATACTTATCAGAATTATAAGAGGGTAGTGAATACAACTTAATTTTTCTCTTTATCAACTAGAGGACCATAATCAAATATTATCTCTCTTCTTATTCCAATTTATAATTAGGCGAACATATGAATAAATAATTTGATAGCTTTATATTAACGACAGATTTCAATAATCAACACTAGCTCAATGCAATCTGCACTATCTAAAGCTATACATTGAATTTCTATATACATCCTTTGTATAAAGCATTGGCAATCTAGGCTATTGATTGTGGATTATAATGTTAAGTCATTGATATTGAAACATCCAGATAAGCTCACTTTGAACCATTGTCTTGACATCATGTTCTAAGCTTCAAGACTATATCACTATCAAACATGCTTGATTTCTATAAAGCATCTATGTTCTTCAAGCATACCACTGTCATTTACAATAAAGTCCATTTTGATTTTCACTAAATTAACCTTTCTTTGGCATTTTGGATCTCCATTGATTTTTTCTTATAACATAGACACCTTTTCTTCATCACTATAATGCTACAATTGCAATATTAATCACTAATCAAAAGGATATATTATGTATTGCTTTCTATTAATAATGACAACATTGAGGTCTTGATTGATTGGACATGTTCACTGCCTTCTATCTATTTGGAATACCACTTTGATCCATGGCTTATTGGCTATCTTTGAATATCATCAACAATGTTTCACTGTCTTTACCTTTACTATGATAGTCATGGATTTAGAACTCGTATTCTTAATATATACCTTCTTAAATCTCAGTCATCATACTTGGTGTCCTTTATTTCTCTTTTATTGTCTTAACTGACACTTTTAATGGGAGCCCTATCACTTGTAGTATCATGTTCCAAGCTTCATTATCTTGGACCTTATTTTCATGGCCTTAATTTCCATGGCCTTTTCAAAACAAATGAATTTCACATTGATCTGGTCTTGTATTTGTTGTCCCTACTGTGATTTTCCATTATTTTCATAACAATTACTATGTAGATCTATGCAACATGGTTCATCTTGTTTCTTCTATGTAATGTCGGTTGTTTTCCTATTGTAATTGTTACTTATTTCTCTCTGTATTATCTAGTGCAATGTAATTTTCTTTCAGCTATTTTCTATAATTGTTTTCCTTCAATTTTATCAGATTTCCACAATCTATTAGATTATCTCTTAGTTACTTCTAAATTTGATTGTGTATTTTTTTAACATCAACATTTCAGATCATATTCCAAAATCCATCATCATAATATACAAGAATATAAGGAGATGTTTAAGACTATTACTCTGTGAAATATTATGTTAATTTAATACAAAACTATATTTTATTACTTCATGTTGCAGTCATATTTATTAACTAACTTGTTAAGATGAGAACGTCTAATTTAAAACATAAAAAAAATCGTCCCCTTAAATTTTGGGTACTTATTTTCCTAAAGTATCAAAATACATAGCCCAATTGGATCAAAGAGTTGAACAAATGGATCAAATTTATATATATACAAATCTTTGGGAGAAGACACAAATTGTGTACTGCAATCCAATTTTTTTATTAAAAACTCAACAAACATGTAAACACTTACACTTTTCTATATGCTTCTACATTGACTTTAAGAGTCAACCCTCCTTTATTATTCATTGGTTTAACATCTACAAAATAGTTTACAATCTAAATCAACTATTGTATTAATTTGAAGAATTTTAATGAAGTTCACCTTTGACACACCATGTCACTATTGTTATTCTTGTTGGTACATTCTGCATTGAATGCCTTCATCCCATTTATATTAAATCCCTTAAAAAAAGAGGTTGGGGAATATTTACAATATCTACAATCAGTAGATAACAAGAAAGACTTAGTGTATTTGTCTTCACCTCCCATGATAAGCATTGCAACACCCCTCTTCACAAGATTGTTAAATATAGGTCTATAAGTTTGGCCAAGAATGTCTTCCACTTTAGATGAGATTTTAAAGAACTTGAATTGAATTTCTAAGTGGGAAACTACATTTTCAGTAGGTAATTGATAGTTGTGCATCATATTTTCTTTTTCTAAGATACGAACCACACCAACAAATATTTCAATAATCCCTGGCACAATGATATTGACATTATTGGTTTCATCAATGTGCTCAATTTTCATGGTAGTTCGACCCAAGGATGGAGGAGTACACTCAACCAAAGCTTCTTCTAGTTAAAGTAAAACAAAACTAAATGAGTTAAGTATGTGAAAATTCCTCATATGTTGTCTCCTCCAGCTTCCACCAAGACTTCATGTCACAATTCCTTACACCCCACATCATAGGTGAAACTTACTCTATAAGAGTACCCTTCCTAGTACCCTCTTCTTCTTCCACTTTTCTCTTCTTCCTTGTTGTTGCAACTAGTCTCTACATCAATATTCATAAAATTCCCCAACTTGAGACTGTGCCATATGGCATGATTGAATCTTTAAACTAAATTGCATTTTTTAGCCTACCTCTTCCATTTCAAAGTTTAAATTTCATGTCTTGAGGCCATCATTTTATAATTGTAACCACCATTCAATCAAGCTACACACTAATAGTCCTACGTTGAGTGATCAATGACGTGTGTTTTGTAGGAAAATCTTAGGTCATTAGGATTGTGACTAGTAATAAAGAAATGTTAAGAATTTAAATCAACGAGAATCGCTAAAAGGCTAGGGCTTTGTCACAAGGAAACTTCCACACACTTCCAGATCCTCTCGAGGGATGCTACACCTCCACATGGATCCTAATAACCAAGATCCATCATAAAATATACCCCTCCTTCAGAGTATATGCCCACATTAATGACTGGTGTTGTTCCCTATACCCTCAATCAGCAACTTGCCTCCATTTGTGGTCTCTTCCACCACATCCTTGCATATCCCTACAATAAACTCCATACAATGACATACTATACAACATTAGACTCCTCCCAATAGACACATTAACCACAAAAGGTGGGAGAATCTAAGAATCCATGAAGACTTCAAAATAACAAAATGATGATTTCTTGCACAGTCTAGGAACAATCAAGACTAAATTGACTTCCTCTGCCTTAAATGTCAATGATACAATACAATAATGACATGGAGACAATAAAAAATCAAAATTCAATAATTTTACTCCATTGTCAAATCAATAACACATCTTATCAACATTTTAATTTCCCAAACTATAAACAAAGGTCCTTATAATGCTTGTAAGCAACTTTGGATGACCTAGGGCACAATGCTAAGCCATAATTCTTATGAAAAGTGGTGACCCTTTTACCAATTAAGTATAGAGGAGAAATCATTCCAAAAATTCAAGAATCACTTATCTATCATCACTCACCAATAGATCAAATCAACACTCGCTCAATCATCCCTTGGCACTCTATGAATTACACAATCATTCAATCATCATTCACTAAAATAGAAAATCATAAAATCAAAGGAAATCAGTCAATCATCCATCAAACATAAAATAAGAATCAAGGAAATAGACCAACAATGTATTCTTCCACCAATTCAATCGGTCTATATTAATCATCAAATGATCAAGAAGAACAATTGATCCATTCAAGAAAGAATTCTTATATGATTCTCTGAGGGATTCCATAGTGTGAATTAGATGGTAGGGAAAGTTATTCATTAAAACCCATCGTGTTCTCAAAGAGGGTGAATAAGGCAACATGGATAGGGGATGAAAATACAACCATCCCAATAGGTAGACCACCCCATGATGGATATTCAATGTGCCTGCCATTTTGAGCCAAGAGGGATGGCATATCCACTCTTTAGCTTAGTGTGAAGATTGCTTCGGTCGATCCTATCATGCTCCTTAATTCAAACTCTATTGTGATTGGACCTATCTATTGCATTATAATAATTATATGCATATATATTAATATGTGTGATTATTAACCCTAATGAAGATATATATAATATATATATCCAATATTATTTAATATAGTTGCAGGACTTAAATCAGGTTTTATCTTGTAAAAAGGCATTTTTAAATGGTAAAGTTATACTTATAACTATCTTAAATTCCTTATTTGAATGGAATTTGTGATTTAAGGCAAGATTTAGGGCAATCCCAAAAAGGGGACATTGCAGATTTACTTCACAGTTCATCTAGTTTCTCCTAGATTCTTCGTGCCCTTGTCTATTTAAAGAGCACATGTTCTAATTTTATTATTTTAATTATTATGCATACAGAATCTCTTTTCTAAAAATCAAACTATTGAATCTCTTTGCATATTTAATGAGAAGAGAGTTCTAGGATTGAGATTTTAATACAGCGCATTCAATATTCACATTTTCAGCAGTATATGTTTGTAGATAAGCATAGTCAGAGTTTCTTGTTTTGATTAAGGTTTCATGTATTAAACTATCAAATTTTAGTACTAAATTCTTTGACCTCAAAATCTGGTTACCATGGTTTGAAAATTAACATGGTATCAGATTGTGTAATATGAAATCTTCCAATCCATGTATGAAAACTTCTATTACATGTGATTCGAAGTTGTTGGAGGATTTTAGTGGGTGCAATACCATTGCTTAGTGATTAAAATAATTGATACTTGTGAGAGGTTGTAGGGTGGAATGCCCTAAGTACTCCATCGATTGGAGTGTTGGTTCACACCTTTCATAGGCTATTGATATGAGTTATTTTGAGCTAATCTTTATGTTTTATTGTGTTCCAAATGTTGAAGGATGACTAGTCTTAGTCTCAAACTGTGAAATAATTTATAGGGTTATTTTATGTTCAGCCCAAAAAAATGCAAATTGCATATGTTAGGATTGTGCTTGCAGCTCTGCCGATCCTATTCAGTTGGCCAAACATAACAAAATGTCAACCATGGTAAATCTCATCCTAGATTCAATGAAGATCCATTTGATCCCTTACATCACATAGGAGAAGACAATAATAGAAATGTATAATGCCCTGATCAGTGTATACTAAAGTGTGAACATTTCACACAAGATACTACTAAATGAAAATAATTCACAGTGACCAACCTTATGAATATCAATTCAAACACAGTGACCAGCCTTATGAAGATCAATAAGCTTCAATATCAACTCATTGTTGATGAAGCTGGCGGATTATGATTTAGTGCTCATAGCTATAAATAGGTTCTCTCCACCTTGGGATATGATTGTCAAGGTTGTGTGCACTCATGAGAAATTTTACACTTTTGAAGAATTTTGGAATTATTTTATCCAAGGCAAGATCAAACTTGAGACTTTCAACTAGAGTGGAAGAGAGTCAGAAACATAGCTATCGTCAAGGAAAAATATAAGGGTGCTAAGAATGGAGGACTTTATAAGTGTCTACGGGGATAGGAGGATTCTATTTCTTTTCAATAGGAAAATAAAGACTTGAGTCTTTTTTACAAATGCCACACAAATGGCCACAATACTGCTCAATTCTTGAGAAGAAATGGATGGACAAGAAGTGACATAACTACTTTTCAAAGAGAATAGATTATTTAAGCAGTGCATGGGCTTTCATCCAAGCTCAACATAGCCTTCCTCATGGTATTGTGTCTATCCAGTAACACCATTTCTAGTGTGCAATGGCATGTGGACAATAGAGCATCAAGACATATGAACCTCAACAAGTAGTCTTTCAACAAATTTCTAGAACATTAGGAAAGTATACAAGTTGAACTTAGTGATGATGCCACATATCTAAGCATAGGGACGGGATTTATTTCCTTCAGCTACCTTTGGAGAAAAGACACACATACTTATATTGGGGGTGAATCAATATAATACCAATCTTTTTCACTTTAAAACTTTAGCAAGTATAAGCAATAAATAAAGCATCTACACATTTGAGATCTAACAAAAGGAACACAAGATGCGCACACAAGTTTACTAAGAAACCCTTGCGAGAGAAAACCATGGAAAAATGTCACCTTTTTAAACTTTCTGCTATGAATTATACTTGTATATGATATCCAAAGGGTGTGACAAATTTTGGATTAACATCCTTAGTGCTATCTTGTGTGTTCCTTTGAAGACTTTTAATCACAATAGCCGAGTTGAAGGATTTACCTACCAAGGAGTTAAAAATATATTATACTTTACCACGATTCTTGTTTTCAAAGATCTCTCTCATGATATTTTCTTGATACTATCCTCTTTTCGAGGATAATCATTTGATAGAAGATGATTGTAGAATACTGAGATGATGAATGAGGAAGAAGATTTGAAAATGTTCATGTGATGATGATTATGAAGAAGATTTGAAAATGTTCCTCCAATCTAAATTGGATCAATCATCATTTTCAAATTTTCTTCATCAATCTCCATCAACCATTTTCCAAGAGCAACACCTTTCTCTATATGAATCTTGGTTTACATTTCCCTATAATCCTAATGCAAAATATTTCCATTAAGTACGTCAGGTGTATAATGCATTCAAGAAAAAGGCCATGGAGGATGTTAAGTCTTTTGTACCAAAAAAAACCTTTTTCTTGGTAATTTGAAGCCATTAATGGAAACTTACAATCCTAAACAATTAGTGTACCATTGATGGGTTCATAATTATTAAGTGAAAGGCTATTTTTTGATCTGGATCCCCCTGTGGTGACAATTCTACGCAGTTCCACATAGACACGACATGTTCCTTAGAAGAATTTTAATCTCACAACAACTGAGAAACATAAATGTAGGCATCATGGTCATAATTCTTTGGAGACACAACATAATTTAGTGGTATACCTAGATGATGCAATGCAACCACTACTCCTCCAGTTCAAAGTTGACACTGTAGGATCCAAAAACCATAGATAACAATGGCTAAGTTGAATACAACAGAGAGGGAGAGGAATAAATTGAGAGAGCAGAGGCCGGAGGGCCATAAGGACAAAAATATTCCAGGGTTTACAGAGATTGTAATTTCCACAAGCCCTATATTATTTTGGTCATTATGGCCCTCCTCCTCCGCTCTCTCAATTTATTCCTCCCCTCTCTATTGTATTCATCTTAACCATCCTTATCTATGGTTTTTGGACCCTACAGTGTCAAATTAGAACTGGAGGAGTAGTGGTTGTGTTGCATCATCTAGGTATACCACTCAATTATGTTGTGTCTCCAAAGAATTGTGACAATGATGCCTACATTTATGTTTCTCAGCTGTTGTGTCCCAGGACCCCTTATGACCCCTTATGACCCTTTACGATCCCTAAGAAGACATCTTAGAGGTCTTAAAGTGTCATAAGGGGTTATAAGATGCTCCTAGGAGGGGCTAGATGAGATTCCACCTTCACGTGGTTGGACCTGTTAAGTAGATAATGTTAAACTATTCTCAAAACAAAGATAAGCTCAATATTTCAGGGTCCCGGGGACAAAAAAAAAATTGTTTGTAGTCTTTTGTTCATGAAGTCGTCAAAACATGTTACGCTTCTGCAGCTCATCAACACTGGAGATATGAAGGAATCAATTATTTGGTCAATTATGAGAAGGTAAACAACAAGATAATATTATTGTATCTTTCATTTCTTTTATCCATTCATATTTTCTGCCTTCTCTTCATCTTTAGTAATATATTGGATACTGTGCAATGTATATAAAGGCAAGGTGGTGATTATTCTTGATGATTGGTAGGTATAAGTCTTTCAGGCCTTACCTAGTAGCTAGGACTAAAGATAGTAGAACTTAAGAGACCATTATATTTGGTCTATGTCTTTGGTCCATACGATTGAGGAAACATTTTTCCTTTCGTTAGCTCATCAAATGCGATGATCTGAAAGAATTTAATAGATAATATTTTTATGTATAACATACATTATTTTAGTTTGACGCTACACAATTTATATATTTTCCACACTTGTCGAATGCAGAGATAGTGATAAATAAGCATCCCCTCTCGTGGCCTGAGTAATGCAAGCCACAGGAGGAGATGCTTCATTATCATTGTCCCCATAGTCGAAAAGTGTGTGAAATAGATAAATTTGTGTAACGTCAACTTAAATAATATATGTTATCATGAAAATATTCTATTAAATTCTTTCAAATCCCCGCATTTGATGAGCTAATGAAATGTAAACCATTTTATCAGTAATATGGACCAAAGACGGATACCAACTATTATGGTCTCTTGAGCGTTGTTATCTTTAGTGTGCATGTCCGTCATTTTTTTTATGAACGTTTAACAACCATTTTCGACGATAGAGCTATACAGGTGACGACAGCGTCAGTCATTTGATCCACAATCATTGTGGACCACGCACTTGCCTTTTTTCAATGAATGATTGGTCAAATATATGATGAAAATTTAGGGCATCAAAAATGAGACAAAAAATGTTTGACGCCCATTTTGGTCGTATGTTCGACGATATAGTGTCAAAAAACAAACGAATGCTCATCGAAATTGGGGTGAAATTTACTAGTGGGCAGATCTGAAAATAACATAATTACAAAACTCCAAAAATAAAAAAATTCTTGAAAATGTCATACCAAAATTGCAAATTGGGCTTACAAGTCCGATTTCCAAAAAAAATTGCCTCGGATTTGACTTTTGCCCAAGGTAGGCAAATTTATAGTCAAAATTCACCAAAATAGTCACCGAAATGCAATGGTGGGGTCAGATCTTGTTCTAGACACTCTCACAAATTGCTAATAACCTAAATCTGAATCATGGCCCTCTAAAAGTTGAAGCAAAAAACTCTCCAATGCATATGCAATGAACACTCCTATGGATCTGATACCATGTAAGAATTTGTCTAAGGCAATGAAAGAATATGCCAAGATCTAGAAGCTCAATAGATAGCACAAATGAGAGAGAAAAAATGATATAATCAATTGATTGACTAGATTCAATAATTATCAACAATACATAACATCCAATCGAATACAATGTATATGTGTCTCAATATATAGGCAATGCATGATAACTAGGAGATATGCAAGAGATAACCTATCAACAACACAAGGTGGCATCACACGTCCACCAAAGGTGGATCATCCTCCATTGTATAATTAATTATGTGCAACAATGAGAGGATGATAATGTGATAAGAGCACTAAAGGTGGATCTCGCGCATAAAGTGGAATGAGATAAAAACTATCACCACCTAAAGTGGAATTCTCCTACACCATGTGCTAAAATAGGATGCAAACTCCTAGGTGTCTAATATGCAAACTACTATGTAATACATTATCCTAAGTAATCTTAAGTAAATTCTAACTAAGAATATTTAATTACACCAACAGGAAGTATCTATTATTTCCTCTTCTCCTCCACCTCCTATAGCCTATATATTGATTTGAGGAAAAACTTTCTCAATTACGGGTTCCTTAGAAGTTGTCTTCTCCTTTTCTATCTCCACTTCATCTATCTCTCTTATTTCTTCATTGATGTCATCTTCAATGTCTGCCATAACTAGGGGTGGTTTTTTATCTATATCCTCTTGAGTGGATGTCATTGGAGGTGGTGTTGTGGGGTCTACCTGAGTGGAAGGAGTAGTGGCAATAGTGGTATCTGGTGGTTGGATTGAGGGCTTAGTCACTTTAGATTGTTTATTTTTCCTAATAATAATCTCTCCTTCCTCTTCCTCCTCAAAATATTTAATTCTCACCATCCTTCAAATTTTTCTCATTTTGTTGTATACCTGAGGAGGGTCCTTTCCCTTCTCCCTTATTTTCAACTAGCTCTTTATTAGATTAGTTCCTTTTTGTGTTGAGGAAGGAGGTTGAGCAGCAGGTGGAGTTGAAATAGTTTCACTTTCTTTCTACCTGGTAGAGGTAGTAGCTTCTTCCTTTTCTTTTGTTGTTTCCTTATTTTGTTGGGTATCTTCTTAGCTACTACCCATGCATGGCGTAAGGGATGAGAAGGTGATGAAGGTTTATGATTATTTTTTCTAGCATGGGAGCTACTAGGCTTGTTTGCTTTGGGGATCTTATCAATCCCTTCTACCTTTGCACCGAATACATTATATTGGGCGTGTTGATCCATTCTTTTTCACACCTTACAATGTGCATTTCCTTATGCTCTGTATTTTCTTGCTCCACCTCATTCACATATACATTATGTATCCCTTGATGAAATATTTTATTACAGTTATACAATGGGTGCATCTTTTTGTCATCGTTGACCCTATCCCTCTCAAATATACACATGTTGCATGTATTTATTGCTAGGTCTAGGTGTTAGGAAAATAGGATCTTGATAGAGAAAATCTAATGACTATGATTGTGGTTTTTTAATCATATAAATTTTGAGCAAGAATAATTACTGAATTTATACTGTATGATTGCAGAGGAGAAGACAATGTTGTAGTTATTAATTGCTCTCCTCTAATCATACGTACAATATAAATATAATATTGAATGTTCATGTCTACGTAGAGACATGACTCTACATGACTTAGGCCACGTAGAGCTATGTCTATACATAGACATGCCCCGTGGATTAGTAAAATGTAGTTTATATAATACGAGGCCCCTCATAACATATACATATGTTACGTTAACTATCTTTTGGTAGTTAACATAACATATCATATATTAATATGATATGTTACGTTAACTATCGAATGATAGTTAACGTAACTATATTACCATGTATCCTCGGCTTTATATATATGCTTGACTTTAATATCGACTATGTCGATTAAACTGCAACCAATACTAATCATTGTTTCAATATTGATTATGATAGACTATTATAATAATAAGCAATATATATATATATATATATTTATATAATCGACTATGATATTGAGAAACATTAATATAATTATATCAATCTATTTTGACGCTATAATTTAACACTCCCTCTTAGTGAGAAAAGATTGATAATCACAAGAAGTGAATGATTATTGAAATCCCCGGCTTAACTTGGAACTAGATTTCCTTTAAAATAACACAATCACTTGGATCAAGATTTTTGGCATAATCCGTAACATAATTCAACCTGATAAAGGAATTTTATCACAATCCCCGACTCAATTTGGAACCAAATTTTAGTGATAATATAGGTGTCAATATATCCGGCACAATCCGGATCAAATCTTGAACCACTTGTTATCATGATCCCCGACTAATTTGAAACTGGATTAGATGATAACTTAAGTGAAACTATTGTAGGTTGTCACCTTACAGTAGTGACTTTTACACACAAGAAATATTGTCATCTTTCAAACACAATATTGCAATATTTAAGTTATTATTCATGAATATATTGATTTACATATTTTAGAGATAGATTATCAGAAATTTAATCACAATTTAACCATACCAAGTTTCTATTTGAAGTACTCAATTTTCACCTTCGTAAGAGGCTTGGTAAAAATATCAGTAGTTTGTTCTTCAGTACTTATGTAGATGAGTTTGATAATATCTCTGTCTACCATATCTCTTATATAATGATAAGGAATTTCTATGTGTTTGGAGCGATTGTGAAAGACTGGATTTACAGAAAGCTTAATGCAACTTTGATTTTCACAATAGATTAATGTAGGTTTTAGAGCCTTGCCAAACAATCCAAATAGTAACTTCCTTAACCATACTGCTTCACGAGCACCCATAGAAGCGGCCATACATTCTACTTCGGTAGAACTCTGAGCAACAACTGATTTTTTTCTACTGAACCATGAAATCATTGTTGATCCAAGGAAAAAGCAACATCTTGTAGTGCTTTTCCGATCAATTGATTTTCTGGCCCAATCGGAGTCAGTGAATCCTTGAAGTTGTATCTGAAAATTCTCATATTTTAAACCCAACTCAATTGTACCACATAAGTATCTTAGAATATGTTTAGCTGTTGTTAAGTGGATCTTCTTGGGTTCACACATGAAATGACTTAAAACATTTGTAGCATAGAAAATATCAGGATGAGTGTTTGCCAAGAACATAAGAGATCCAATTAGTTGTCTGTAATAAGAAGGATCTATAGGCTCTAAATTTGTAGCTTCTTCTTTGAGTTTATGAAGATTTATTTCCATTGGAGTAGTTAATGGTTTACACTCCTTCATATTAAATCTGGTTAAGATGTCCATAGTATACTTTCTTTGATTTAGAAAAATATGATTTTCTTTCTGTACAACTTCTAATCCCAAGAAGTAGTGTAACAATCCTAGATCCTTCATGTCAAATTCACTTGTGAGTTCTTGTTTGCATTTGGCAATGAGATGATCTTATCCTGTAATTAATAAGTCGTCAACATAAAGGACTATGATTACCATTTCACCTTTGGATATTTTGAAATATATATTAGGATAGGCTTCATTCTTGGAGTTTCATAATTTAGCGAGATAATTATCTATACATACATACCAAGCCCTGGGTGCTTTCTTGAGACCGTAGATTACTTTATTCAATTTGCAAACATAATTGTTGTCATGAGTGACAAACCCTTCTGGTTGTTTAATGTATACTTCTCCAATAACATCATTTAGGAATGTACATCCATTTGATGTATCTTCCACCCTTTGGATGTTGCAATGGCTATAATAGTTCTTACAGAAGTGTAACGTGCAACCGGAGCAAAGGTTTCTTCATAGTCAATACCGGCCTTTTGAGAAAATCCCGTTGCAACAAATATGGCTTTATGTTTTTCAATACTGCCATCAGATGCATATTTGATTTTGAATAGCCATCTAGAGGAGATGATAGTTTTCCCTTTTGGTCTGGGCACTACTTCCCAAACATTATTTTTTACAATAGATTGGTATTCTTTGATCATCGCATCTTTCCAGGCTTGACATGCTAGGGCTTCTTTAACATTAGTTGGTTCTAATTTTGTAAGTTTTGTCATAAGTGCACAATAGCACTTTTGATTCCTTGTTCTTTTTCTTTCTTTATACATTTTGTTTGGTTCAACATTGTTTTCCTCAATCATTTTTCTTGCCCATAATGGTCTTTTCTTGTTGTTAGGAATTTCAACATCTTCAAGGTGAAGTGAAGACGGTTCATAGTTTTCTATTATGTTCTCTCTTTGATTCTCATTATCTTGCAAGGCATTCTCCCTCAAATTCTCAATTTCATATTCTATAGTATTCTCCCTCTGATTCTCGTTTGATCCTTCTTCAGTGAGTGTGGATATTTTTAGGGCAATGTCCTCTTAAAATTTGATGTCTCTGCTAATTTCAATGGATTTCTATCCTGGTATGTATACCCTGTACCCTTTGGTAGTTTCACTATAACCAACAAATATTCCTCTCTTTCCAGAAGGATCTATTTTGGTTCTCTTTTCTTTGGGAATGTGAATATATACAGGACACCCAAAATTTTAAGATGAATTAGATCTGGTTTCTTTCCTATAAAGGCTTCCTCGGGTGTGATGTTTTCTAGAATAGAGTGAGGAAATATGTTTTGAATGCATACTGTAGTATATGATGCTTCGGCCCAAAAAGAAGTATGAATATTTTGATCATGCATCATGGCTTTGGCAGCTTCAATGATAGTTCTATTTTTTCTTTCTAGTACTCCATTCTGTTGAGGATTATACAGTACTGTATACTCCCTCTTAATCCCAACAGAAGTGAAAAATCCTTTAAAGTTTTCAGAATTGTATTCACCTCCATTATCTGATCTTAGGATTTTTATTTTTCTCCCAGTTTGGTTTTCAACTAATCTTTGAATTCTTTGAATTTTGATAATACTTCATTTGATTCTTTTAGTTTAAGAAAATAAATCCATGTTTTTCTAGAGTAATCATCAATGAAGGTCACATAGTATGAAAAACCTCCTAGTGAGAGGGT